>LN874557.1:388709-853697 GCA_900006135.1 Debaryomyces tyrocola
TCAGAATACGATTCAAATCCTCTACCTCCTAATGGCGAACGAACGATATTACATGTTGGACCTAAGATAACATGAGCTCCCTTCATTCTGGCTTCCTTTCCCATGAGAGCTCCTGCTTCTTCTAACAATTCCTTATTAAAGGTTGAAGCCATGGCTGTTCCACACGGGAACGAATTTGATGGTACACCGTTAAAATGGGTTGTACCCCTAATCCCATTTGGACCGTCTGAGGTTCTAATAGAAGGAATACCCAATCTTTTCACGGGTACCGTATGCCAGAAATCAACCCCTGCTAAAAGAGAGATCTTTTCTGATAATGTTAATTCTTGAATCAACTGTTCAATATCTAGTTTTGTCATACTGTGGTAGTTTGTAATATTTTTAATGTTTTGTTGTGAAGAAATCAAAGCCGAAAATGTTCAGGAAAGATATAGCTTTTGTATAATCTGAACTCAATATGTAGCAACGACGTTACAATATCCTGTATGGATAACTTATAATAACGAATTTGTTTTTAAGGTTATATAACCCCTTTTGATCATCATTACATTGTTACAGTTAGACGATAAGGGAAAACTTTTTTGAAGAGAACATGCTGTCCTTGTGTATATCACTAAAACAAGATGTACGTTAAGTGCATTACGTACTGCTTTTTATAAGCCTTTGATGAAAATGAAAATCGCCTGTGGATTGACATGTGTATAATTCAATCCATGAATTGATAAATATGAAATATACTACTACACCCTTAGAGAAATTCAGGATCGGCTAAGACAAGCCTAAGTGGTACGAAATGATGGTTCTCCTCTTGAATATCCTCTTGAATACTCGAATAAAGGCATGCAACCTTCAAGACATTGTGCACAGAAATAATATTTTGGGGAATATCCAAGCGAAGTATTATTCTAGTACTACGTGTTTTCTGAATTTCACTATTTGACCTTTTTATTTATATTTCTTCGTCAATACTGACACTTGCTACTCCAGATTTATATCTAATTACGGGGCTTCCTTCAACTTTAGAACATTAATTGTATCTGTTATGCGGAGTATAATTTCCTGGTTAGGGAACCTTTCCGAGAGAAATTATATACTCCGTATGTTATCTCCGTATCAACGGCCTAAATTCCTTTTCCGATTATTGAAAGCTTGCTTTGTCGAACAACGAAATGTTTACTATGCTCTCCGGATTTCATACGAAATGCATTGTTACACTGATTTTTGTTCACCCTGGGACTTTTTTTGTGGCCTCATTCCGTATTAGGAATACTTTCCGAGATGTAATCGCCTGTATCTACGCATCTTTTTCGATAGGAATTGTATTGACGTGTGAACCTCTTCAAGTGCGTATTGCATGATTATTCTACAATAGGCACTCAAGGTTGACCATATTCTAATCTTCCTATAGTTCTACAACATAATTGTTATCGTTGACATTCAACTTCTTAGAGTACAAGTATTACAAGGTTAGATCCTTGGCTTATGACTGAGTTATCTAATTACTGCAGGTCTCGATTGATGACCCCTAAACTCATGTAGTCGGAATAAATATGACTGTCAAGATTTTCTGGAATAGGGATGCTTTCCAAAAAAAAATTCTATTATTCGTGTTAATCCGGAGTGGGGATTTTTTAAAATGAGGAGCAACATGCATAAACCTTAATCTAGAGTAAATACAATTCAGTTATTGAATCATACCATACGTTTAGCTAAGTATTTGGAGATAACTGGTAATAATTACTCGAACCACTGTTCTATCCTTGTCTTGTCTTATCGTTCTTGAATTTTAAACAGGCTGCGAAATCATCTACTACTTAAAATTAAAAACTTTGAAATAATCAGCAACGTGTTGGGCATATTGGTAAGGCGATAGTCTGTTAGCATTAAATCTTATACCCTCTTGCATAACAATATTGCTCTACGACATTTATTTCTTTGTACGTCACACGGTTATGCAATTGATATTATTCACGGTTGTTTTTCAACAGCTGTCCAAGAATAATAATTTACATTATTACTGGGGTAAGTAACGTATTTGGAAGCTTTTCCGCCGACAGACTAACTAAGTAGTGAAATCTGACAATATGTTGTGAGGACGAGTACAACAAGCATTTTAGGCTTGGAGGGGTTCAGAAGAGGAGATGGAAATCATGTAGTTTAGTATTATATAAATGGATACAAATATTGTTAAAAGAGACAATATGAGCAATAAAGTAACCTCTACAGAAAAGTATTCAAAGTTTTGTTGCAATAACACTGTTTCAGATTTGATTATACTTGACAGTGATCAGATTTTTGTAGCGGTATAGACTTCTAATTAACTATATTTCTAGTTAGCATTACAAAAATAGGTTTTCCATTGAAAGGTACCAAGAAACATTTGGATTTAGTGGTTGAATTGAAACAAATGGCAACGGAAGACAAAGAATTCGGAATCGTTAGAACCGATGCTTCAAAACTATCTGACAAGATAGAAGAACAAAACAATATTCTCTCCAAAGGATCAGTTGATGATTATTTGTATGAGAAACGACCATGGTGGAAAGTAAATTACTTAGTACGTTTGAACTTCTGTATATTTTTAATCACTCTTACTTCTACTAATAATGGCTATGATGGTTCTATGTTGAACGGTTTGCAATCAGTTCTGTATTGGCCAGAGAAGATGGGTAATCCACAAGGTAGCGTTTTAGGTGCATTATCCAACGGAAATGTTTTCGGTGTTGTGCTATCGTTTGTGTGTGCATCCTGGTTGGCTGACAAGTTCGGCAGATGGCGGTGTATTTTTTTTGGGCAGACTATTACTATCCTTGGTTCTATTTTACAAGGCGTTTCAACAAATTATGGATTCTTCTTGGCTTCCCGAATCATTCTTGGTTTTGGAGTGGGTGTTGCAACTGTTTCTAGTCCTTCATTAATCTCTGAATTAGCATACCCAACACACAGGGCTACAGCTACAACATTTTATAACGTCTGTTGGTATTTAGGAGCAATAATTGCTGCCTGGGTTACATACGGAACATTAAACATCGAAAATGATTATAGTTGGAGAATTCCATCTTATTTACAAGCTGCCCTCCCATTCCTCCAAATTGCATTCTTTTGGATGGTCCCTGAATCTCCTCGTTACTTAATCGATAAAGATAGAATCTCTGATGCTGAAAAGGTCTTGAGAAAGGTTCACGCAGGCGGTGAAACTCATGAAAGAGCAAACGCTTTGGTTAGTTTTGAAATCGAAGAGATCCGAGCAGCACTCGAGTTAGAAAAATTATCCTCTAACTCTAGATATTCTGATTTTATCACCATGTCAACATTTAGAAAACGATTATTTTTGGCAGTTTTTGTTGCGGTTATCATGCAATTATCTGGTAATGGCTTGGTTTCTTATTATCTTAATAAAGTTTTGAATTCTATTGGTATTACTGATCCCCATGAACAATTGAAAATTAACGGTTGTTTAATGATTTATAATCTCGTCATCTCGTCGGTTGTTGCTTCTGTTGCCGGTAGATTTAAAAGGAGAACAATGTTCTTAATATGTACAATATTGATGTTGGTTTTCTATGTGATTTGGACGATATTGTCTGCAATCAACCAACAACGTAATTTCGAAGAAAAATCATTAGGTAATGGCGTTATTGCTATGATTTTTTTCTACTACTTGGCTTATGATATTGGTGCTAACGGCGTACCCTTCTTGTACATTACCGAAATCATGCCTTACAGCCATAGAGCAAAGGGCATGAATATTTTCACTGTGAGCCAAAATATTATTATTATCTTTAATGGCTTCGTTAATCCTATTGCCATGGATGCCATCGAATGGAAATACTATATTGTCTATTGCTGTATTCTTGTGGTGGAAGTTATTACTGTTTTCTTTACGTTCGTCGAAACTTCTGGTTACACTTTGGAAGAAGTAGCCAAAGTCTTTGGTGATGATCCAGGCCAAATCTTGATCCACCTTTCATCTGCACCTCCAAAGCCAGAAGTTGGGCACATAGAAACTGTTTAAGATAAACTTTTTTAGTTCAATCCTAATGACTTTATTACTAGCTTTGTTTTTCAATAATATATAAGATTGTATTCGAAATAGCGTCAGTACTGTTTTGCCATGTATAACAATCACGAAAGATGAACACACATGGTGCATAGTATTGTCATGGATATTAAGCTGTCTTTGATGAATAGAACATTGCAAATACTGGTTCTACTACTATGTACAATTTATGATCGTTTGTTATACTTGATGTGGATCTGTTTCTTCCACCCGAATTAACAATTTGTAATATAAATACAAATTCTAAGAATTCAAGCACAATGAAAATTCGGGAAAAAAACTACTAAGCACTACTAAGCACTTTTATATGGATGTATTGAATGTTAATGCGAAAAGTTCTAGCTTAGTATATAATCTGAAAGTATATCTCTATATTTAGTTTAGTTGAAGAGATCTTCAACCGATTTAGGAATGTTTAAGAGTTTAGTAAGGGGATCTGCGATTGCAATCATATTTAACCAATTCACCCATACAGGAAATATTTCCTCTAATGTTCTCACGAGAGTCGACCATTGACGAACTATATTATCAAATGGAAAACTATACGCTTTCCACGTGGTTCACACTTGTCTTAGACCGAGGACCATTAACAGTTGCAACCATTTCTGGAGTGTCTCCAAAAACTTGACAAACTTCTTCCAATGTATATCCAGAAGTTTCTGGCAAAAAGAAGTAGACGACTACTACTTCGATTACTATAACACAACAATATACAATGTAATATCTCCAGGAAATTGCATCCATGGCAACAGGGTTAACAAAACCATTGTATATCAAAATGATATTATAAATGAACAACATGAGGTTAATACCTTTCGCTCTTTGATTATAAGGCAAGATTTCAGTTAAGTATAAGTAAGGCAAGCCATTAGCACCCATGTTGTATCCCAAGTAATAAAAGAATATCATAGCAAGAACTCCTTTCCCGAGTGATGCTTGCTCAAAGTTACGCTGTTCATTAATTGCAGATAATACTGTCCAGATAACATACGTAATTAACATCAAAATTGTTGAAGTCATGAATAAAGTCCTTCTTCTAAATCTGTTAACCATGAACGCAACAGATACTGCCGTGACCCAGTTATATATCATCAAACTCCCGTTAATTTTCAACTGTTCTTTTTCATCAGTAATACCGATTGAATTCAATACTTTACTTAAATAGAAAGAAACCAAGCCGTTTCCAGAAAGTTGCATTAAAACTGCAATAAAAAAACAAATGAAAACACGCTTACGATTTGCGGGCGTCTTCAAGAAATCTAAATAGCTAGTATTTGCAGACATTTTCTCCATTTCCAATGCAGCTTGGATCTCTTCCACCTCAAATTTGACTAAGCCAATATCGGCAGGATCTTGAGAATTCCCGATGTGATATTTTATCAAGACTTCCTCAGCCTTGTCTATTTTTCCTTTACTTATATAGTATCTTGGTGATTCTGGGACCATCCAGAATAATGACAATTGAATGAGCGCTATGGACCCTTGCAAGTAAGAAGGAATTCTCCAGGAATAATCATTACTAAGGCCACTAGTTCCAAATGTGACCCAAGCTGCAATGGCAGCTCCAACATAATAGTTTGTATTGAAGAATGTAGTAGTGACATGTCTGTGGGTAGGATATGAAATCTCTGATATAAGTGCTGGAGAAGCGACCATTGAAAAAATGGATCCAAACCCTAAAATTATTCTTGATACTAGAAAGAATGCGTAATTGGTGGAAACTCCCTGAAGGACTGAGCCAATGATAATGACCGTTTGACCAAAAATAATAGCAACTCTTCTACCAAATTTATCAGCAACATAGGGAGCCATTGGATTCGCTAAAATAAAACCAAAAATGGTCCCATTAGTTAAAGCACCTAAAGTAGTACCAGTGGGGTTTCCCATGTAATCTCTCCAGTATGCCAACGATTGTAAACCGTTCAACATAGAACTGTCGTATCCCAAGGTAGTTGTTGACAACGAAATCAATAATACACATAAGTTGAGGTGACGTAAATGGGAAACTTTATACCATGGTAAGTCGCTGTATCTTAAATCGTCTCTATTATTGTTACTTCCTTCAACAGAGTAAACATCCTTCTCTGAGTGCTCTTCCGTTGTAAGCTGTTCAGCATTAGGTATATATTTAAGATCAATACTCATGATCTATTTGAATGCTATTCAAAGTTTCTTTTATTTTTTTTTTTTTGATACAGACATGCTAGTTATATAGTAGTAATACGTCGGATAATTACTTTAAGCGCATTTGACTTCTTTCCATCTGCTCCTCATCGTAATAGGAATGTGCCCCACTATGGATCAACTTTATTGTCGAGCTAGAATTTTCTCGGAAAGCATCCCTATTTCGGAAATCCTCCACATTCATGCTGAGGTTAGGAGTGATGGAGAGACCCGCAGTAATATTTAGTTATAAGTAGATTTCTATAAATTATACTCTCAGACCTTATTTGCATCAAGTATTTGCAGCCAGTTTTAAACATGATCTGTCTCGATATTTGGTAAAACTAAAATTTTTGGGAGGGTGAGTTTTCAGATAGTAACAAGGGCAAAGAGGTAAAATTATAGATTAGCATTAGAGAGAAAGGAAGTGAATATCTTTTTGTGAAACTTTCTGCTGTAGAATTTTTGAATAAGATTACATGTATTATATTCGGGCCGTATGGTTGCTGTAAAATAGCCGCCTATAGGTTACAAGTAGAGTTTACGAGTTAAGTCAACGACTTCATCGTCGCCGTTGAAAAAGAAAATGATAAACGTGAACGATCAACGGAACGCGTTGTACAAGGAAGCCGGCTTACATATTATAAGACTATCGGCCAACGTTATAAAGATTTATTCTTTAAAAAAGAAGATTTATTGAATTCAACTTTGCATTTATTCTATGGGTTTGTTCATTCCTTGTCTCAGTGATACTTCAACTTTTTTTTCGCGCAAGTCATCCTGTATCTGAAGTATACTCCTGCAAAATGAGAGGAAGACAGTTGATTCGATATGGAGTGTTTTTAAACAAGATTATACAACTCAGCCGAGCTCGAATATGTGAGTATATGAGATCTGCATGCCTTTTTGTCACTCTCACAGAATACCCTCATAGTAACCACTTCAAACGCGCAATTTCAAGAACTCTATTTTGTTCCTTTTTAACCCTAAGATACTTTAATTCATACGATATTTACTACAAAATATTTCGAAACTTAGGTATCATGTATTAATTATAATGTATCTTTTTCAACACTCACAAGGAATAGGAAATGTGGTCTGCAGTGAACGATCCGAGTAGGTCTTTCTCCTAGAGTCGCGTGGAGTTTTCTATTTCGGAAGAAAGTCCTAATCAAGAAATGGTCATACAACCTCTACAACTCTAAATGTATTAAATTGGAAGTAGATCCGCTATAATAAATATTGGGCTTAAGATGATATAACGATATTAGTAAATGCCAAGTATCAGGCAAGTTTCAAGTTGATAAACGTTGTGCTTTTCAGGTGGAAAGAAGAATACTTGAATAATAATTAAATTGTACAGAATATTTGTACCTGTATACAATATACTAACACTTTTCATAAACTAACACTTCTTTAAACCTTGAACCTTCTGAATATGGTACCGTCTTTTTGTTCGGGTTCGAAATGTTTGTTTCTTAGAAATAACTCACCTTTGACAACTAAATTTCAATCCAATAAAGTTGCCAGTTTCCGAGGTCAATCCTTTTGTTTTTATACCAAAGAGTTTAGAATCTTGACATATTAATATACAATAGTTTTTACGAATTTATCAAGAGGCAACTCGTAAAAGTTTTTTTATTTTCCATTTTCGTGCATTTTTAATGCAATTTTCAAGAAATGTATTGGATTCATTCTATACAAGTAACATATTGAATTCAATATACTTCATTTACCTGAGAATATTACAAAGTTTCAATATTAGTCAATATTAGTTTAAATCATTGAAATCGATCATAACTAGCTAAATAAAGAAGTAGCACTTAATAATTACTTAAAATGTTGTTTAATTCTTGTCTTTTCTTAACGTTTTCGAATTTAAAACAGGCTGCCAATTCATCTAACTGCTCGAAACTTAAATCTTTGAAGTAATCTGCATATTCATGTTGAGCATACTGACTAAACAACATTTCATTAGTGACTCTTGCGAGGTAGTCCTTTACAGTCCAATTATGTGGGTAAAGGGCCTTACGATGTTGCTCAGGTACATTAGACAATATGTGGTTTTCTAAGTCTGTGTATAACTTGGCATTATTTGGATCAATATCATTGCCCCATCTGTCAAGACCCAAATCCTTTTTCTTTGCAAGCCACTTTCCGAAAAGACTGTACCACTTTGAATCTGGGGATACATACGTCATACCCTGGAATCCAATATCCTTGTATAACCAGATGGACCAACTAATCGGAGACTTGTCCCCAGATGGATCACCACTTTTATATACTTCTAATTGATCCTTTAAGACTTGATACCGTGCCGAATTAATCAAATCAGGATCCTTGTCTCCTCTGAAATCAGAAGCATAAACTGGACCAAATTCACCATTCCAAACTGGGACATTGCGATCTCTCATGTACTCAATTTTACGTTCATATTGGCTCTTGAGCTTATCCTTTTGTTCCTTATTTCCTTTGTATAAGTCATTGTCGTTAGATGGAAAACCATAAAGAGAATAATCATGGATAGCGTATACCGTATTTGGAAGAACTTCTTTAGGGAATTGGCGGAAATCCATGGCATAAGTATTACCATCAAGGAATAAAATATGGTTTGGATCTACTTTTCTTACTTCTTTTTCTAATCTTTCATAGTATTTTATCAATTTACTATGATCAGAAACGGCAGGCTCGTTCAAGAAATTATATCCTGCAACATATTCATGATGTTGATAATACGTAGCTATCTTGATCCAAAGGTTGACTATAGCGTCTTGAAAAACCTTAAACTCCCAGAAAAGAGATTTATGGATTCCGGAATCACTGTGCCAATCTTGGTTTTGACCTCCTGGGGTTGAATGCAAATCCAAAATAGTATAGATTCCGTGTTTTGAACAAGTATCAATAATAGCATCTAATCTCTTAAACCCTAAATTTTTCACATCAAACAAGTCTCCTTCATCATCAATAAAATGTCTATAATTGAAAGGAATTCTCAAACAATTTAAGCCCAATTGTTTGAAAAATTTAGCATCATCTTCAGTCCAAAAGTATTCATAGAATTTATCAAAAAAAAAGTCACATTTTTCTTTACCAATTGTAGTTTCAATCACCTTTTTGTGTTCGGTCTCGTGCCCAGGATAGCCAGTAATGAAGTTCTCCATATTAAGGTGGCCTCCGGTGGCTGCACCCTTAAGGACTACTAATTTTCCGTTTTCATCAACAATTTTTGTTCCTTTTACTTTTAAAAATCCCATTTTCAATTTTGAATATTAATCTAATTAATTACTGCAATTAAAATATACGGAAGCTTGGTACTGTTTATAATAATTTGATTCTGGGTTTCCACTATTTATTTGAATTCTTTATCAATAACACATTCTTACTTTATACGTTGTGGGGCGACTCATATATTCTTACTCGAGTAAATATACCGAAGAATGTAATGTAAATTTAAGGTTACACAACCATTTTAGGAATAGTTACTGTTGATCGTATCTCCAACTTGCTTTCCCCACGATTATCGAGCACGGAGTTTTATTTTTCTGGAGTTCGGCTTAATCGAAAGGTACATAATATAAGGCGTTAGGATGATTACCACTATTTAGGAAATCTATCCGAACAAATGCCGATGCAATATTTTGCTTTAAAAATAATGATTTTAGATTTGTGGGGGAATGCTCATCAATAATCGTTATGCGGTATAGCTGTTCAAAGCCTTATGGTTGAGTAAAAAGCGGAAAATAAAATAGCTGAATATGTTAATTAATTATGGCAAGATCTATAGTTACTATTGTATTTCTTAACCAAGTTGTAAATTACACAAGGGAGCAACGTAAATGCTTGATCCAATGTAATAACTTCTTGCGTGATAGTGAACGAACACATGAAAAAGAAAAAGATGATACTACCTAATCTTCCAGCGACTTAAAGAATGTGTAGACGAGTATGACCACTACCGGTACAACGATGTTCCATGAAACAAGATTTTGCATGTCGGGGTATATCTTAATTTTGTGTATTCTGAGTTTCTTTAAATTGCATTGATCAATATATTGTCGTTGAAACGCTCGAGTTATCAATAGGCAACATAGCTCACACTGCACTAGGTCAGTCGGCGAGTCTTGTTGATTTTTCAATTTAAATGCTACTATTTGAATTAAACTTGATCCAAGAATCTAATTTGAACAATTACTTGCTTAGATAGATTACTTGTATCGAAACTAACTACACTCTTAAGACTTTTCTACCATGATGTACATTGGGTCTTATGCGGTAAAATTATCGAAAAATGACATTTTTCAACTCAAATATCAGACGATGTTGTCTGACATTAATTGCTGGCCCAACTCTGATAAAAAACTCCTTAGTACACGTAGTCCTGTAATTACTTTCTTCCTTGGCTTAGATTACAATATCGATGCAAGTGAACTACTATTACAGAAACCACGCATGAGAAAAAAAGATTAAAACATTAACAACATGGTGCTTATTGAAAATGCTATGTTAGTCTACAACAGCTTCTACAACTAATTCACCATGGATGCAATTGGTTTAAAATATTACTCTGTGCACTTAACGAATGCTCTTGGTCTGTTCAACTAGCCTAACCCATCTTCATAAGCCTATCCTTTTCTGTTATTGGTTCTTTCTTTTTTAACCCAACTTATTTACGGTGGTTGCATAACAATGCAATAATATATTATACGATAGTTTTCAAAGTGTTTATGTAGCATAATAATGATGAAATAAAATAATTTCATTCCTGTATCAAAAAATTCTTGAAATAGCTATTATGCATGGCTATTTTTTACGATTTTGAGGAGGCGCTATTGTACTTTACGGCTACTTCTGGGGTAAGTGACGGATTGGGAAGAGGTTCCGAAATCGGTCAATAAAAAATTAATAGTATTCAAGACGTGGAGAGGGGGAGGAATAGCACCTTTGAATTGACATGAGTGATGGATATGGTATTCGAAGAGGAGAAGGTAATAAGTATATACGCTAGTATTTAATTATGTGTAGTAAGCACAACTGAGACATATAAATAGACATGAATATTTTGACAAGAATATGACTGAAAAATCACTCTCCATAAATATCAATAGATTACTTTGAAGAAAAATATGGGAGACCAAGTAAAGACAGAACAGACAGTGGAAGCTGTTTCAATAGATGAACATTGGGAACAAGATGCGGATGTAGTAACAGGTGGTGATATTAAATACAATGATATTCCATGGTACAAGGTTCCTCACTTGAGATATCTTAATTTTTGTATTTTCTTGATTTCTTTGACATCAACCAACAATGGGTATGACGGCTCGATGTTGAATGGGTTGCAATCATTATCGTTTTGGCGGGATTCTATGGGACAACCCACAGGATATATTTTAGGTGCATTATCCAACGGTACTATTTTTGGTAGTCTTTTGACTATATGGTTTGGCCCTTATATTAGCGATAGATTTGGAAGAAGATTTGGTATTGTGGTTGGCCAGACCTTAACTGTGGTAGGAGCTATATTGCAGGGTGCGTCTACTAATTATGCATTCTTCTTAATTTCGAGAATGATTATAGGTTTTGGTAGTTGTACTGCAACGATTTCTTCCCCTTCCCTAATTTCGGAAATTGCATACCCGACCCATAGACAAGTTGCAACGACATTCTACAACACTTGCTGGTATCTTGGTGCTGTCATTGCGGCATGGGTTACCTACGGCACCAGGCTCATTGATAATGAATATTGCTGGAGAATTCCATCGTATTTGCAAGGAGCATTAGCCGTTGTTCAGCTTGCATTATTCTGGATGATTCCAGAGTCGCCAAGATACTTGATCAATAGGGGTAAGATCGAACAAGCTGAAGCCATTTTGATGAAACATCACGTAGGAAACGAGCAAGATCCAGACTCTATTGCATTGGTTAAATTTGAAGTCCAAGAGATTCGTGCTGCTCTTGAAATGGAAAAGATTTCTGCTCACACTCGCTATACTGACTTCTTCAGGACGCCTGCCAATCGTAAACGTCTATTTATCTGTATTTTTGTACCAACAATTATGCAACTTTCAGGTAATGGTTTAGTGTCGTATTATTTAAACTTGGTTTTGAACTCTATCGGTATCACTGGTGAAACTGAACAATTAGAGATAAATGGTGGTTTGATGATTTATAATATGGTAACTGCCATGTCTGTTGCGGTGGTTGTTAATAGATTCAGGAGAAGAACCTTGTTCTTAACGTCCATTTCATTCATGTTAGTCAGTTATGTTATTTGGACAATTTTATCAGCAATCAACCAGCAACGTAAGTTTGAAGACGAATCGCTAGGTAATGGTGTACTTGCAATGATTTTCTTCTTTTACTTGGCTTATAACATTGGTGCTAATGGCTTGCCTTACTTGTATTTAACTGAAATCTTACCATATAATCAGAGAGCGAAAGGTATTAATATTATGCAAGTAACAAATAATTTAGTGTTGATCTACAATGGGTTCGTCAATCCAATTGCCATGGATGCTATTGAATGGAAGTACTACATTGTCTACTGTTGTATTCTCGTGGTTGAACTAATTCTTGTATTCTTTTTCTTCCCTGAAACATCGGGATACACGTTGGAAGAAGTTTGTAAGGTTTTTGGTGATGAACCACCTGAATTAGTTGCCATCGCTGAACCAAAATCCAAACTTTCTTTTGATCATATCGAAAATGTTTAATGATTGTTTAATTCTTTTTAGATAGTTCTTTATATGTTGACCATAGAGACTACGCTACAATTAAGTATAAATACACGCTTCATACTTTCTAATAATAGATTATATATAGAATATTTCAATGTCGTACCAATAATAGCGAAATGCAACAAAATTGAAACATTGCACTAAATTGATACAGATTTTGCAACAAATTGCAAACTACAATATCTTGAACATATATGAAACTAGATATCAGTAACTACATAAATATGAATGAATTCTGCAATACTTGTTATTTAGTGATGTATATTAAGGAAAATACTAAAAACAATATCTTATGAGTGTCACTAAAATTATCAAGTCTCTTGAGGAGATTAATTCACAATATGGAACGAGCTTTGTTCTAATTACAAAAAATATTGATTTACATTCGAAATTCGAAATATTCAATTCTTCTAACTTTGATAAAGAAAAGATAAACCATTTGCGGTCAATTATTGTTGATGGAAATGAAAGGTATGAAGATAACATCTGCGAGATCAAACCTGTTTTAAAGGAATGTTACTTATTAGAAATCTCGAAGAGATCAACGCTTCAATTATTCGACCAGTACTACGATTTAATGAGTTCGCTAAGTCAAGCTGTTTGCAAGACAATTGCAAAAGAATGGATTAAAGTTGCGGAACCCAAAAAACAAGCCCTTTATCCGTACAAATTCTATAACACTTCCAAACCACCGTGGTGGCCTGCCAGAGTGAATCATATCGAGCCGGATCATTTGGACAAGGATAGTAGAATTAATGTACTTATAAACATCCTACGCAACCCGTCATTTGATATACAAGCTTTGAAATTACGAACAAGTGTTTTAGAATTCAAATACCCCATTACCCTAAGAATTTTGAATGAAATATACTATTTGGCAGTGTATGACAGGCTATTCTTTGGAAAAGGAAGAGAGAACGAAGTACAGGCGGGGATTCTTTCCAAGTTGGCCTATGAGGAAAGGGAAAAGCTTAATTCAGATAAGATTGGCATTGTTGTCAGTGATATTAGAAGTGCCAGTGCGGGTATTAGACACCGGGGTTTAATTATGGTGAGACAAATAAGGGAAAGTTGGCTCAACAACGATACTTATTTGCTTAATACACTTCCAAGTACAGATAGAAGCATCGAAGATGAAGATAATGGAATTAAAAGAGTCGCCAACAGGATAGATACTCCTGAAATAGGGGATAGAAAAAGAAAATCCAGTCAATTAAGTGAGGAAGAAAAATATGCTACAGAAGATATAAAAAGACACCAGACAAGTGAAAGTAGTCTAGGAAATTCACCAGGAATTATTCATGTAAAACAAGATCCTGATTACTTAAATAATTTTAAGGAATTTGATTACGAAGCAGTTAGTCAAGAAATAGTTAATCATCTTGACTCTGCAATGGAAAATTATACAAGTTCTCCCTCATCAGATGAATTCTATATTTGATCAGCTATAGTTAGATTATTTAGATAATGAAAATTGAGCTCTAGCATTGCTATCAAATTATCCTGAAGCAAATATGCATTAAGGTTCATATGATTAATTTACTCTTGCTTTTTCCAATGGTCCTGGATATCAGGAAGTTAAAGTTGTAATTATCATAAAGGTCATAAGTCTAGCTACATCGAAACATGAAACAAATTAATGATTATGTTTATTTCATTTTGAAGGGGAAAACTCGAGAAGGACAAAAAGAAGACTTAGGAGATGAGAGGATGAATCGTATGTTATTATTGCTCGTTTCATGTTCTCGACTAATGGAAGTGAGAATGAAACGGATAATAGATCGAGGAATTTTCAGATTCATTCTTTGAACAGCCACGGTATGAATAATTATTTGGATTTTTATGGCCTTTCGCAAGATGGAAACTTGAAAGATAAGCAAATTCGATTGGAGACATTGATTGGTGTTAATTCAAATTGTTACCTCAACTAAGATAGAAGAAGGTGAATTAATCTAGCGTAGTTCATTATAGTAGTATTTAAAGTTCAGACAATGATGTTCTTTTTTGTAGTCCGATACATGAAGGTACATCTTGTGATTTAATTATTCCCGTCTTCTTCGATTAGAAATTTGATATCTCGAAGATATGTTGGATTTCCCGTAAAGGTAGGAAGTTGCATCCATCAAACGTGCAACGAGTGATTTTGTTCTGAACGGACAGATTCGAGAAGAAGAAACAGAGGACTTCGGCCACGAGGGATTAAATAAATTGATGATATACATTAACATAAGATTCCAGCGGATCGATGACTGGTTTCACAGCATATTTGGGATGATACACTCGCAAGTCAATGGTGGAATTCAACATATGTCTGGGAAACATATCCAATGGGCGGAACATCTGTCCCTCATGCTGACGTTCCAATAGTCAATAATAACGATAAATCACCCGTTGGTAGCGATTTAGATGCAAAGGCTTCGCTTGATCAAATACATTATTCAAATAACCAAACAGTCGACGCTTATTTCAGATTTTCGGACATTTCTATGGATGGAAATTTATCAGATAAAAGAAGGTGATTTCAGGGTTTATTGATGTGAATGTTGACATAGTTAACAACTTTTAAAATAAAGAAACCCAAGATTCTAACGCAATTACAATAATTTTTCAAATAGCTTGAACTTACTAGAGTAATAGAAATATTATGCTCCAAATTAGATCATATATGTGTGACTTTGACTGTCTGTAGTTTACTTGTTTCGCGCCGCATCTACAAAACAACAGAAGTTTATGCATCTGTATATCATTCTTCCAGGATTTTCTAATCTTCATCATATACCCTACGGTTCACTTGAAGGCGTACCATTCTGTAGGCGTATATTTATAACTCTTTCAATGTTTCATGGTATGTATCAATAGTTGAAATCCAATCGTTTTGGAAGAGTCTATTCGATGCGCAGTGTTTAGACGCGCGTATGGAAATGCTGAAACAATATCTGTTTTAATCCAGTTTTATATTTGCCTCCACTTAACCTTTAATGCACATCATATGCTCTGATATACCATCATTTAGGTTTTCACTATAAGGCTGATACGCTTGGTATCACTAAGCGACATAATTGATTCACAGTATGTAAGAAATCTAGAAAGAAGAATAATATATAAGAAATGCAGATTTGTAACGTTTTGACAAAAATATGAATTTGTAGTAAATCTACAGCATAGATATTAAAGGAATGTCTGACCTAATTGAACAAGATAATGAAGATGTATCTCTTCAAGTACCTCAAGGTCTTGAGGGTCCAGATGACATAAATTTGTGGTACAATCCGCAGGGCGTGGCTAAGGCGAATGCATTTTATCACACTAGAATGGTAGACGGGAATTCGAATCAAATAAACGAAGCCAAAAGATTTCGTGACCAGTTGGAAAACGCATATCACGAAGCTGAAATCGGATCCAGCCCAAAGGTCAGAAAGCTCAGAAAGTCTACGATTAGTATTCACCAAAATATGCAACGGGTGAATGATTATCTTTATTTAAGTCTGGAGGGAGAAACTCGCCACGGACAACTAGAGGATTTAGGAGATGAGAGGTTGAATCGAATGCTGTTATTGCTTGACTCACGTTTCCAAAGGATGGAACGGAGAATGGAACGGATAATGGAACGAGGAATAGACATAATGAAGCGGGATATGGATGTAATGAAGCGGGATATGAATGTAATGAAGCGGGATATGAATGAGGGATTTAAGAAGCTTGAAAAGCAACAGAAGAACTCCACATATCGTATGGAAAACAAATTCAAAGGCAAAGGAGGAACTTCTGAGCAGAATGCTTACAATCCGATAGTCAATAATGATAATAAATTTCCAGCCGAAGACAACTTAGAGCCACTAATTTCGCTTAGTCAAATTCATTCTTTGAATACTCATCACATGAACAACTATTTGGGATTCTATGGCCTTTCGCAAGATGGAAACTTGAAAGATAAACAAATTCGATTAGAAACATTCATTGGTGTCAACGTTCAAGTTGTTACCTCTACTAAGACAGAGGAAGGATCGGTAATTTAGCAGTCTTAAAATATCGACGTTTACGGCTGTGACACTTCAAGTGTAACTACTAAGAAGCGTATAGCATGTTTTTACTCAAATTTTAATGATTAGCTTAATATCTAAAGGCCTTACACGGTTTTGGATAGCAAGCATTTGTGTATCTAATTTATATTTTCATTTTTCAAGGATAGACTTAACTCTACGATGAATAGGAAAAGATAAATCAACGAAATTAAGATTAATGCTCAAGGAAAGTAGCGTAGGATATTACTGGAATATTATTGGAACATCTAGTGGAAACTGAAGCTAGCCACCCACTGTAATAAGATCATATGCGAATAGACATTGAAAATTAATTTAGCCCATTATTTACTATGTTTTCAAAATCCGAGCCGGGAAGCTGGGAGCTTTCTAATCTAGTTTATGCTTTGCACCTACAAAGCTAAGCTTGCGATTATTGAAGCTTGCTGTCATCGCTCAGGCTATACAGTAAAAGACATATGGCTCACGTACATATAGTAGCCAAGAATTGAATTTAAAAACTCTAGGGTTCAACATGAATTAGAAAGTCTTCCATTTACTGTTTGAAATTCACTGATTATATATTTAAGCTTACGTATGATTTATAGTCAGGACTAACATGATTTACATGTATATGGTTTACCAAATCTTGTAGGATTTTCAGGAAAAATGGATATATCACCTATGCAATGTTGCTTAAAATAAAGATTTAATGACCTTCGTATTTTTTATTAGTTTATTCGCCTAATACATCTAATAAATTAAGACATTCAGATAACCATATTCCACCTTATCCCTTTAGAATTTTAATATAATAAAAGAACTTACAATTAAAATAAATGTTAGTATAAAATATTTTTTTTATAGTCCAATTTAATATATCCAATTTATTGGATTACGTAGAGTTGATATTATCTTTGTCTTATTTCAGGATAGCTTTATGCTGATGATTCTAGTGAGTGGAATGAATGGACAAATACAAAATTTTTTATTCGTATCATGTTTCACATAATGCCTAATTTAATGTTGATAGATAGTGTCTTTGAAAAAATCGGAGAGAAAAGGTTTAAATTACTAAAGATTAATGCTCATTGTCCTGTCAAGAGATTTTGCACCCAACACATAAAGGTGTGATCTCGAAGGATTGAAGACAAAAATGTGAGCTAAGATATAGTTAGGCTATCCTTCGCAAATTTGTAAAGGTTACACCGTCTGAAGATGTCTATCTTTAGTCAGCTAAATATGATCATTTGTGATAATCGTACATCTTTTGAAGTTAATATTGTGTCCTAGCCGCACTTCATGTGATTTTTTCTTTGATTCTTTTTGCAATCAAGTAGGCAGACACTAAAACAAACTTATATAAAGCAAGAAGCACATATACAATTAAAACTCTACTGAATTTAAACTTTTTCTTAGAAACATTAGAATCTCGAAGGAAGTATTCTTTTTCCTATTTTATTTTTGCTAATAACAATGTCTGCCCATATCGATACTCGCTCCACTATTGAGCATTCTGGTGATAGTAAGGTAGAAAATCCTATTGGTCCATGTCTGCAAAAACAATTTTTGAATCATTTTAAACTGTACTCACTTGTGAATTCGACAAGAGACATTATTTTTATGATTCCATTAGCCAGAAAATGTGCGACTAATATTGCTCCAACTTTTCAAGTGATTAGAAATACGAACCCGATTAAGGTCGTCATGGATAAAGGTGATCCAATTGCCGATAGTGCTTTGAATAAACTTGACTCTGTCGCCCCAGGCTTAAAAAAATATGATTATGATTTGTGGACTCCGTTCACTCGTCCAGTAAGTGGAACCTTAGAATGTTCTCGCCGTGTGTTCGCGAATGGTAATGAAACCATTAAGGCAACAATAATTGAACCATCAGCAAAAACAGTACATGATTTACGCGATCGCTTCCACTATGTGGTTTATGATAACAATGGAAAAGGGATTATCACCAGTACTGCTGACCCATTAGTTGCCCCTTTTAACGATTATTTAGAAAATCTCGTCGCTAAGCGCCATCCGATATCAAAACCGGATTCCAAGATTCATTCTAGCGAATTGTCTCGCACCGTAAGATTAATTGTTGAAGCCGTTCGAGGAGTTCATGTACCAACTGAAAATACTTCCCAAAAGTCCGCAAAAGAAGAAGGAGGAGGAGAAATCATTGATCATTATGAAGCATTTGAAAAAGATCACGAAGAATCCGTTGAGCATACATAATAACTGCATAGTTTCTGTATAACCAATTAGTTAGATTTATATATGTGATTATTACTACTACTAAGAAGATAGAATAGATGGCTTGACTATAACCAGAGGCTCATTTTTATAAATCTTATATATTTGACATGCAATAAAAATAAATTTACTTTACAAAAGAAATTAAGTACATCTAAATTAAACAAAAGAAACAAACAAAGTTGCACTTCATCAAAATCACAACTGGATCACCTTATCTTCCCTAATCCTTAGACTTCTTCTTCTTCTTCTTTGGAGACTCGTCATCATCAGCCTTACGCTTCTTTTCCTTCTTTTCCTTCTTCTCTTTCTTTTCCTTTTTATCCTTCTTTTCTTTCTTATCCTTCTTTTCTTTCTTAGAAGACTTGGTTTCTTCTTCAGAGTCAGCAACAGCAGTCACATCACCAGCTTCTTCTTCATCAAGATCACCAGACAAAGCTAAAGCTTCTTTAATAGCATCAGCATTTTTCATAGGAGTAGAACCTGTATCGTAGAAATTTAACCTTTCTTCAACTTGTTTCTTCAAGATTTGTCCAAAAGCGGTGGATGGTTCATCAGAATAGTTATCAATTCTTGAAGCAATAGAACACTTGTTGGCTAAGTATCTGGAAATTCTACCCTTATTCTTAGCAGACGCTCTACCAATAAATGAAGAATGGTACATTAAACCGTATTTTGGTGTATTTCCCTTGGTCTTCAATGCTCTGAACAAAGCCTTTTCAGCACCTAAAATTTGAACAGTTGAAGCAGCTTGTTTCGACAAGTTTGTCAAAGAACCTGCATGCGAAATTAATCTGGCACCAACAACTTCACCAATTAAAGTAGTTAAATTTGGAGCAACCGTATTCATTTTATCGGTTAAATATTGGTATAATCTGGTTCTGTATTCCGAAATGGAAACAACTCTTTCAGCAAACGTAGCAACGTTTTCCATATCTTGCTCGGAGATGTCTTGACCCATAGAGATTTTCGCATTATCAATAACCTTTTGGGCAATAGCAGAATCATCGTTAACTAATGCGGCAATATCATGCAAAGATTCGTCGGTCAATGAAGCTTTATCCTTAATGAATAAAGTCAATCTCGCAAAACTGTAATTATCAGGAACAATTTTTGCTAATTCTGGAAAGTGCCATCCGTACCATTCCTTTACTCTCATGGCAAAAGTATTAATATCCTTGTCTAATTGATCTAATAAGGCAATAGCTTGAATGATATGGTTATCATTCTTTTGTACTGAAAACTTAACTTTAGCACGAGAGAAAGCATGCCCTAAACCTAACTGAGCTCTTTCAATGTCACCTTCCTGTAATTCTTTCAATAACTTGGTACCGTGAACTCTAATACCTCTTAAGAAATCTTGAACTGTTTCGTTTGCTAAACAATCAACGTATGGGAAGATCTCCTTAATAGATGGACCTAAATTTTTATCAGAAACACCTAAGTTGATCTTCTTCTTGGAAGAACCCTTTGGTAAGTTCAATTCTAAAATTGACTTTAAGTAATCGGAAACTAACCCTTCGGAAATATCATTAGCATTTTCTAAAGCTTGGGCTGCACCCTTGAATGGAGCAAATGAAACTAATTCAACCATCTTGGAAAATTTGGCCAAATCGTTCGATGCTTCTTGAACTTCCTTCAGTCTAGATGAAATGTCATCTTGCTGAATTAACACTTTGAAAATAGCATAACCAGTTGCTTCTTCGAAAAGAAGGTAGTCTAAACCAGCCATATTATATGTCTCTTAATTATCAAAGGTTATTAATAAATCTAAGATAGATAAGATTCTTCTATTACCTCAAGAGTATTTGGTCCTCCGTATGAAAAATCTGAAAATTCTTACTACTCATCTCACTTCATCAAAAAATTATTTTTGTGTAATTTTACTATTTTTTCGGGTTACGAACTCGAGACTTATACAGAAGTTACACAAGATCAAACTATGTCTATAAAGTTGTTATATATTAAGCAAAGTTGATATCCCATCCTAGGTCTTTAAGAATTGAATGCCAATCTACAACCCTGTCACCCTCGGGACTCTGCTCCCAAACTTTCTCCATAAGAAATTTCGCTCTTGTAACATTCCAAGGACCATATAATTTCATAAACTGATCAAGTCTTTGTCTCATCGTATCTCTATCATACGTTGTAACGCAATGGATACCAGACATGAACATCGGGAACACTAGAGATGCCTGCACCGGGGAACCCAATACTATGTCGATGCATTTTATTAAATCGTTTGCAAGTACCTGAGATTCCAATGATGACGGATTGCATTTCATAATAGTTTGTCTGAGAAATAACTTAGCACTGATCTGAAATGCTTCAAAAAGAGTCAATTGCCATTCTAGTTCTTCATCTGTAAGGTTTACCAAGTCCGTAAGGTCAGGCTTTGATTCGTCTATTTCCATTTGAAGTACCATGGCTTTGTCTATAACCGACGATAACAAACGATTCATTTTCGCGTGCATACTCAAGTCAGAATCGTTGTCGTTAATGTCCTTTGGAGTGCCAAATATGGGAGACTCTGAAATCCCCGTTTTCGTATTTATAGAATCTCTATTGTAGTATTGGCTTAATATAATTTTACTTTCGAATGCCAAAGTGCTAATATCTCCAATTATTCTATAGAGCTTCTTAGAGACACCAAGCAAGGGGTTAAGGTTTCCTTGCGATAGACCCGCATGGTCCGAAAATATAGTTTCATAGTCCTCTGACGGGAAATACGTACCTCTTTCACTCGAGGAACTAGCCAATAAATCATGATATGCGAAGTTAGATATTAACCAATGCTCTTCTTTTGTCAGATTAAAATTTAGAATACCTCCATTCGTGAATAATATTTTCCAGCCCCAGTATAAGTAGATGGACCAGTTTTTAACGTCACCACGACAAATTTCAGCACCGCATAAAATAAGTAAAGTAGCTAACTTAACCAAAATAGTGTGTCGATCGTCTTTCCCTTGATTTCGGTCCATCGATTCCTTTAACGTCTTATTCATATGCTCCAACGCTAAATCAGCGTACTTCTTACCTTCGTTTATCCAATCACCGTCTAGATGAAAGCCGGACCATGCCAAAATCCCGTAAAGAACACCCTTGTCTTTATGAGCAAGCGGTAAAAAAATATTCTGGTACGAGTTGGAATCATTCTGCGAACTCGGCGCTATACATACTTTTCGAGATAGGGTTTCGACATAATAGTTGTATAAGTAGGCGCTTTTGCCAGTTAATTCTGGGATTACTGAAGGCGGTGATGGTGGTAATGGGGTGAATATAGAATTCAAGGATGATGCAAAGTTATTGAAATTGGATGGCGATAATTGTCTTTCGCCAGAAAACTGTTCTAATATATTCAGAATAGAAAAATTAGGTGATTGTATAATGCTGGTCTCCTTTGACTTGTCGTGTTGGTCTCCTAGCAATGGAAATGCGTAGCTAGTTTCGTCATGCTTGGTATTGTCTGAGGGTTGATTCAATCCCCTTAGGAAGCTTAAGAACTCCGACGGTGAATATGCCACCTTATCATATGGGTTAGATTCATATGACCCAAGGTTGGGAAGGTCTACCACGTCGTTGGTGGGGATATGTTTTCCATTTTCGTGGTCGAGTGGGTTCATGAGGTTGCTGATGGTAGGCGAATTGGGGGTTACAAATGCTTGTTGGAGACTCGAGATCGTAGGGACAGGAGTGCTCGAACTTGGCGAAGGTGTGCTGTTGAATACTCTAAAAAGCAGATTCGGACTCTTCTTCACGCTATGCTCCGACATCTTGCTATACGACTCTTGTAATTTCTGCGTCGCATAAGCGTATGTCATCGGAGTGTCCTGGTGGTTCGTTTCAAGCGGGGTTGGGTCGTACAAAGTTCGGACCATTTCAGTAGACGAGTCTCTAGCTTTACGCTTCCGCAACTTCAGCACACTCTCTTCGTGCTCGACTCGTTCCCGTAACACCCTGATCTGCTCGTCGCTCATCGTGTTATAATCCACCCACACACACTCTTTATTCAACCGAGCACAGTCCGCACAAACAGGTCTCATCTCATTGCATTTTTTCTTCCGTATCTTGCACGTCAAACATCCTTGCTTCGATCTCCTCGAAGCCTTCATCTTGTGGAAGTCCCGGGCGTCCTCAATTATCCTGATCGTCCCACTCTCGCTCTTCGCAGCCTTCACATCCACCTTGGATGCACCCCGGCCTTCCACCAGGGGCTTTCCGACCTTTCCATCATCCTTACCGTTCCTCTTAGGGACCCCTAAAACCATTATATCCTCTCCGCCCGTCATTCGCCCCACCTCATCCCTCTTATTCGTGCGTTTAGCCTTCGAATTGAAAGTCACCAACATCTCGGTTCCTCAGTGCGTATCTGGCGATCCTGTAGTATTATAGCCGATTCCGTGGGTTCAAATTATCTAAGTCCATTTACCCGTATCCAATATATATATTCCGGGGGTTAGCAGTCAATTAATCCGTGTGGTTGTCTTTATAGATCAATTACAGTGTCTGTATAGGGTTCAATATTGGACTTTTTCTGCGTAATCTTTAGTACTAATGGATGTTATCATATTGGGGCCAATTGGGCAAGACACGCCCTTTGTATTCTCTTTGTTCCGATTTTTCTTCACTATATATTGTTGAGTATGTTGTGAGTGGACTGTCGCTACGAGACATTATTGCATGTCGCATGTCGTTTGCGGCTCGGGCAACCGGACCCACACATACGCGTAAATCCATCTCTTCGCAGTACATTTGAACACTAATTAAAAAAGTGGAAAATTCGTCAGCGTTCCATGAGAAGCATTATATGCAGTCAATTAAGGCCAGTGACTACGTCGACAAATTCTCGCACCATCCAGAACGCTATCATGATGATTAGTTATTTCTCTACTTATACATATTATAGATCATATATTTAGATCAAAGCATACATTTAGCTAAAAATGTCAACCAAACGTATTAATAAAGAATTAGCAGACTTAGGAAGGTAAGTTTTCTTCTTTTTTAGGCGAGAAAAGCCGTTGGTGGGTCCGCTGGAACCGCTCGGGCAAGTGACAGCAAAGTTGGTGACAGGACCCATCGAGCGATTTAATAGAATATGCGTACTAACGAAACATATGATAGAGATCCACCATCGTCATGTTCAGCAGGACCCGTGGGGGATGATTTATACCACTGGCAAGCGTCTATTATGGGACCTCCAGACTCGCCATATGCCGGGGGGGTTTTCTTCTTATCGATCCATTTTCCTACCGATTATCCATTCAAGCCACCTAAGATTGCGTTCACGACCAAAATCTACCACCCTAATATCAACGGTAACGGGAACATCTGTTTGGATATATTAAAGGACCAGTGGTCGCCCGCGTTGACGATTTCTAAGGTGTTGTTATCTATTTGCTCGTTGTTGACTGATGCCAACCCCGACGATCCTTTGGTACCAGAAATCGCTCATATCTACAAGCAAGACAGAGCCAAGTACGAATCCACCGCTAAGGAATGGACCAAGAAGTATGCGGTTTGAAGGGGCTCGTGTCGAGTGGCTCGCGTAGGTGTTGATGCGATGCCTATGAGGTGAGTGGTTTGGTAGTTACAGGTTTCAGGTTTATCTCTTTACAACAATTATTTATTAATAGATAATTATTACGATAGCATAATAAGAATGAATATATCCTTATATACTTGTAGTATCATCCTGTGTTGATGGAGGGTCTTTTCCAGCATCTGTTGGCACCATATACCAATTTTGAGCATCTGCACGCACTTCTCCCCAGGACACCTCGAGAAGTATCAATATGGGCCGTTAGATGGTGTAGTCAGATGGAAAACACGCTTAGATCGATCCTTCCTGTGAATCAATTAAACCAGGTCCATACGTAGAGTGAACACAGCATATCCGCTTGAGTGTATTGATAATTTACGTTTAGATTTTTATAGGACATAAATAAATCAGGTGAAAAATACCAACTAGCGTAATCAATCTAGAGCCAGTACAAGTTCACACAATTAGGTCCATTTCAAAATATCGAAGGAAGCCCCATAGCATATTACGCAGTTCCCAGGCTTGATTGACATACAATACAGAAGGCATGGAGAAGCTATCTGCATTTCAAATAAATAATAAGTACAAATTATTTCAGTTGGCCAAAGAGTTGAATTCGACTAAGTTCTTCGAAACATGTTTAAATGACAACCAGTACAAGATAATAAGCTATCTATTGTCGACAGACAACTACGAATTGTGGTCTAACTTTTTGGAAGGAAATTGTTATTTGCAAGTGAGCAAGAGCCCGACCACAGAAAAATCGGACCAAGCAGACGAAGAAAATGAAGAAATTATAGAAGAGGGCCACAAGCCTATAAAAATGTTGGCATTACACATTAGATATCTTTTATGGGAAAAAGCTATAGATTTTTATTATTCGTCAAAGGACTTAGATCAATCTGTATATACAATCGAAGAAGTCACTGATGATTACGAATTAATTGACAAACTAGATAAAATGCCAGAGGAGAATGTTGCAAATGGCGAAGGAACTGAAAACGACTCGACATTGGAGACCAAAGCTGCACCTATTGCGAGAGAGGAAGAAGACGATTATGACGATGAAGAAGACGAAGAAGAAAAAGAAAAAGAAGAAACTGACAAGAAGAGCGTCCATAACTCGGAAGATCATGCTATGCTGGGAGATGTGACATATAACGATGATCACCAGGCGATACTTGAAGTTCCTTCAAGTTTATTTGAAGAAAAACCAGAACCAGAGACTAATACAGAACTAGAACAACCGTCAACCACAGAATCAAGGCTTAATATAGAGGAGCAAGAAAACTTAATTAAAGAATTTAACAAAGTATATCATAATTTTGAATACGACAGAGAGACATTAATAAAGAGAAGAAAATTGGAAAAGTCTGATATGCAGCTAGAAGAGGCGGGCTCGGATGACATTGATGGCATTCAAAATGGTACTGAAAACACGTCCAATATTGACGGCGCTGACAACATGGTAATAAACCTTGGTTCGGCTTCCCTTTCATTAAAACATTTACTTCAAACTATTCAGCAACAAAGAGACGAGATCCCATTAAATGATTTTGAGTTGCGTACCTTATTCATGGATGTTAGGAAGAATCGAGGTAAATGGGCAAATGATGAAAGAGTCGGACAGGAAGAGTTATATGAGGCATGCGAGAAAGTAGTTATGGATTTGAGAGGTTATACTGAACATTCAACTCCTTTTTTAAATAAAGTTTCTAAAAGAGAGGCCCCAAATTATGGTTTGATTATTAAAACGCCAATGGACCTTAACACAGTCATGAAAAAATTAAAAGGTTTACAGTATAATTCAAAAGAAGAATTTGTTAACGATTTGATGCTTATATGGAATAATTGTTTGACCTACAATGTAGATCCAAAGCATTTTTTACGGGCGCATGCCATTGCAATGCAAAGAAGAACACAAAAGCTTATTCCCTCCATCCCAAATATAACTATAAGAAGTAGAGCAGATGTCGAAAAGGAGGAAGAGTTAGAAAACGAGGAGAAAGGCTCGCCTATTGGTGCAGGTAAATCATCTAAGAAAGGTAGAAAGAGAACAAGAGAAGATCAAATTAAGACAGAGGATGATACCAATAATGAGTCGCCTGACCCATCATCACTTTCAGAGACGCCCGCCACAGGGGTAAGTGCAACCGAAGCACCATCAGTAGGAAATGAAAATAAAAAGGCCGATGCAATAGATCAGGATAATGAAGAAGAAGAAGAAGAAGCTGATCCCGATGTACGGGAGGATAACGATAATGACAACAATGATGATGAAGACGAAGTTGGTCCAGAGCTACAAGCATGGCGTACTTTGACGGCGAAATCGAGAGCCCATTATTGCGCACAAAGAGCAGGCTTATTTGATGACAACTACAAGCTCAAACCTAATGCCGAAGCTATCATAAGAGAATCCAATGAGATGAGTAATTTCAACCATTATCTTAATAACACACTGGTTGTATCTAAAAGTAGCAATTTACTTGAAAACGACGAGCCTTATTTATTAGAATATGACATCACTGGTGGGTTGCCAGGATTCAAGTATAGCGGTGTCAATGAAGAAGACGAAGAGAGAAGAGAACAAAGATTAGTCGATGTTTATTTACAACAAGCTGATGGTGATGCTAGTAAGATTAAGTCGCCTTTTGTACTTCCAACAGACAGCGGATTAAACAAAGTTTATCTTGAGAACATATCTGAGATGCAAGAAATAAGGAAGATATGTTTCAAGATCTCCCTTATCCGTCAGATGCAAACGCAGCTGTTTGTACATCATACTCAGTTAAGGCAACCAGAGATCGATGCTCTTAAAGAAGTCGATGTCGATCCTGTTTCCAAATTATCTAATCATGACCCCTTCCATAAAGATATTCAGTACTCTATTCTAAGGCGGAATATTTCTAAGATTGCAATGCAAACAGGGTATGAAACTACACAACCTGCTGCGATTAATACCTTAACTCAGCTCGCAGAGAGATATATGGAAAATTTGATTAAATCGATTAAATTGCATTCTGAAAGTAGTTCGTCTAACAAATTGACGACTAGAGAAATTCTTTTATTGTCTCTTTTAGAGAATGGTATTGATAAGCCAGATGATCTTTATACATTTGTGAAGGAGAAGATTGTCAAGCAGCAAGCAAAATTGAAGGATTTGAGAGTGAAATTATCTAACTTCCTCAAAGAATTATTAAAGCCAGGATTAGAAAACTTCAATGAGAAGAGTTTTGATGATAATAGTGAACAATTTATGACAGGTGATTTTTCAAATGACCTTGGTGACGATTTCTTTGGGTTTAAAGAACTTGGATTGGATAAGGAATATAAAATGTTAAGCTCTTCTATTCCGATTTATCTTTTGCATTCAAGACTTCATAACTCGTATAGTGCTAACGGAATCATCAGCAAACGAAATAAATATGAAGATTTGAAAGAATACAATGTCCCCAAATTATATGCATCCGATATAGAAAACCAAATTGGCATATTGACTCCATTTTACTCGAAATTGTTGGACAAGTCGAAGCATCATTTCGTGAAGGTCCAGAAGAAAAAAGGTGAAAGTACTACGTTACCTGAAAATGATAAATTAGTGTTAATAGAAGATGAAGAATTGCCGCAGAAACAGAGAAATGTTCGCCCTCGATTACCACCTACTGGTAAAATCACATCGACGAAGAAGAAGATTATTGCTAACTCTTTTATCTTACCAGATGAAGAGGAGTTGGCTGTATCATAGTTATTTTGTAATTTATAGTAGTAATATATACTAGTAATGAACCACGTTGTTTTGCTCACGTGTATCTCTACTATTTTGATGATAACATCATTGGATTATAATCTATACTTTTAATATTATATTATACTTACTTTAGAGTTATTTTCAATCGCAAATGTGGTAAATAGAATGCCCGAGTCTACTAATTCCTCCAATAAAAATAGGACGAAGATTCAACTGGTATCATCCACGCTTTCTGGGCTTTCAAAGAATGAATTGACAAATCGTGATATTTTTGGTAGGACTATTTTACATATTCTAATACTAGCTAATAGATATGACCTGCTTAGAAACTTATTGAAAAACCCCGACGTAAGGCCATTGCTTACCCATACTGATTATGAAAATGGTTGGAATTGCTTGCATTATGTTATTTTCCATAAAAGGTTGTCTTGTTATAAGGTGCTCATAAACTACATACAAACTCTGAAATCAGGTTCAGTAGGCAATCCAAACAATAACCTCTTACTCGAAATGCTTAGATGTAAAGATCGGAATAAAGTTACTCCCCTACAACTTTTGGATAACGATTTCAAAGATTTGGTTTGGGTTCCGGAGTATATCGACGAAAATAATGAGTACCATTTGAGTTATAGATTTCAAGGAGCCAAGGATTCTGATGGTGGCGACAATGAAAATAATGAAAAGATTGAGAAACAACTTACAAATAAGATGCCATTTGTACGACAGAAACATAATTGGTCTAATCCAAAAAGAGGCGGCTCGGATATATATATGTTTGGCTCTAACAAGAATAATAATTTGGGCGTTGGTGATGCAACGGATAGAGCTATACCGTCAAAGATTTCACACGAATGTTTTAAAACAACAGGAACTGAGAGTCAAACTATACAGGCTAGTCTAATGAAACCAAGATATAAGAAGGTTAAAATCTCTAAGAATCATTCGATTGTATTGACTTATGACGGCAGTTTATATTCATGCGGTATTGGTTCAAGAGGTCGACTTGGCCATGGGTTTAATGATTTAAACAATACTTTTCGTTTCAAGAAGATAGATTTTTATGAACTTAATGAGGATGAAGATAACGGACTGGATCATACAGAACAAGTTATCAAAGATGTAGCCATTTCAAGTAATCATTCCATTGCCTTAAATAATGAAAATGAAATTTATTCTTGGGGCTTGAATAATTTCAACCAATTAGGCTACACATCCTCAATGGCGTCAAGCTCTAACTCCGTCTCCAATAAGACCTTCCTTGAGCCTTTTGAAGGTCAACCAAAAGAAATTGTTTCCGGGGATTTGAAGAAAAACCAAAATCCCATTAATGGTTTGACTGTATCTAAGATTCATTCCGTTGCATATACTAAGAATGAATTATTTTTCTGGGGCTTATGTATTGGCCAAATGGGAATACCTATAGATTCAACAACGACACATATAGAACATAAGGTGAACAATATAACTTACAAAGGATTTATTCAACGCAGCCCAAAAAGAGTCGCTTTGAGAGATGACATTAAGTATGTACAGACATCCGAAACTTGTACATGTGTTATAACTTCAACTAATGATATTCATATATTCTATCAATATCAACATTTCAAATTGCCAAAAATTCCAGTTAAGGGATCTACTGATAAACATTTTGATTTATTTAAGCCAACGAAGCTCACGCAAGCAATTAAAATAGAAAAAGTATGTTTAAAGAGCGACCAATTCATTGCACTTTTATTAGATAATGGAGATGTCATGAGTTTCACGTTGTCATCTGAGAATGATGATGGATCGTCGAAAGGTTATAAGAACTTGAAATATGCTTCTTTATGGAAATCATATGACCGAGACATGAAGGTAATAGACATTGATGTTTCTAATGATGGATCAATTATTCTATGTACTAGAAATGGTTCTGCATTTATCAAAACGCATTCTTCTCAGAGAAAGAATTCAATGAGTGACGTAAGCTTGTCTATTCCAGCTCTGAAAAATAAGTTTAAAAGAATCGAGAGTTTGAATAAGGTAATTAAGGTGTCTTGTGATGATAATTTTTTATCTTTCGGATTTATTAGAGATGATATTGATTTGATACCCTTTGAATTACAAAATAATGATTTCTTAAAAGATATGGAATACCTCAGTTGCCTATCTGACATAAATTTTGTTAGGAAGCAGATGCAGCTTTTAAACTCTGGCCATAACCATAGTTCTTATATTTCAGACTACTTATATCCCCAAAACACAAGAGCCAATGCAAATATTTCATATCATTCAATTTTCCCCAGTCACCCACAAGAAGATGAAGATGAATTAGATGAAATGCATTCAATGGAAGATAATGAATACAGTAAAAAAATGACATACGATATACTATATGATAGGTACATTAGCAGGTATGATTTCCAGAGGAATAAAAGAATTAAACTCAGGAATACTTATCTGCATACTTCTCGTGTTGAAGATGAAATGCTTATGAATTTGTTGAAATCTGACATTCTTTATTTATCATATAGATTGAGGGAGAATTCAGAGTCTAACAAAAGGTATAATTGCTCAATAAAGTTTGCAAAATTTCCTGATATATCGATTAAAATTCACAAAGAAATATTCATCAGGAGGTCACCATTTTGCGCTAAAATATTTAATCCTACAAATGCAGGTGAGTATTTCATAGAAGAGGGAGTAGAAGGTAGATATAACCCAGAAGAGAATGAGTTGGTTTTCACAAATAATATAAATATTAAGTCGGTCTTGATTATCACCCATTTTATATATTCTAATAGGGTATTAAGTATATGGGATGATTTTCCAGGTGGACTAAATTGTCCGAGTGATATAAAGGAGATAAGACAGGATTTTGATAAATTATCGAGACTTTTCTTAGTGACAGGTCTATTAGGTAAACTCACTAAGGATGAAGTATACTTAAAAAAAGTTCAAGCTTTACTTGATGATAAGCTGAATGGGGATGTGATTATAAGGCTTAAAGATGGGGATATAACTTGCCACTCATACATCTTAATTGCAAGATCTGCTTTTTTTGAAACTGTTTTGTCAGAACGATGGGATAATCAGCAATACTTTGAAGGTCTCAAAGTCCTAACCCTAGGCGACGTATCCGTTTTTCAATTTGAATTGATATTGCGCCATTTATACGGCTATAATGATATAGAATTGTTTGATTGTTTGAATGAAAAACTTGGTGATAACCCTGATATTGACGAATTTATTAACTGTTTATTAGAGCTAATTGAAATTTCAGATGAATTACTACTTTTGCAATTAAAAAATTTATGCCAGCTAGGTATTAAAGATTTTATATCTTTGGAAAATGTTTTAATTCTCTTAATGCATGCTCATTATTTAGGTGCTACAAAGTTATTCATGAATTGCTGTTGGTTTATCTATAATAATTTGGATGCAATCTTATTCGATCCAAGCTTTAAAGAAATACCGGATGACTTGCTTAAAGAGTTAGAAAGACAAGTCCTATTTTTCCAATATTGCAAACTGATCGACTTCGCTGAAAATTGTGAGAAGCTGAGTGAGAAGTCACTCAAATCTTGGATGGAATTGCAATCAAATTTGTTGATATTTAATTTCTTGAATAATATAAAAGAGCATAATGAAGTATTTATATCGGACAGAAGAGGTTTTGAAGGGTTTGATCCATTGATTGATATTAAGTATTCTCAACGGAAATCGAACCAGGAATCATCTAAGAAGAAAAAAGACGGTAGATCTCATTCAGTCACGTCAAGAAAAAATTCTACTATTTCGAACGTGCATGGCAATCTTGTAGATTTTAGAAAAATTGCTGCAACAAAAAATAATGAGAATGAAGAAGCTTTAGATGATTCGGAAGATGGATTTGAGGCAGTACATAAGCGAAAACAAAATTCAAAACCTGATAATACTCGATCAGCATTTGTTTTAAATTCTACTTCTCCTACGCCGCCTCCATCACAACCTCCAAGTAGAAGTTCGTCAATTGTTGATGTACCAAATATTCAGCCTACAAGAAAAACATCTTTGCCAGGTTCAGCTCCTGCCAAACACCTCATGATGACTAAGGAAACAATAAATAATCCTGGATTGAGTCTTCATTCCAACTGGGCTACTAAATCTAACGGCGGAACATTAATTGACAAGCAACCTGTTCTAGGTAAGGGTCTCGAACTTCAAACAAAAGATCAACAGAGTTTATTACAGAAGAAGAACAGCAAGCTTAAGTTTGGACCATCAGTTCGATTATCTCAAAAAGAAAGGAAGAAGATGGCGTCTCAGATCACTCCAGATAATAACAGTAATGAAGAAGTATCCAAAATATTAAACCCTTGGTCGAAAAAAGATTCAGTCGGCACAACTGTTAATAGTCCAAATGGTGTAGACTTACCAACTCTAGGTAGTCTGAGTCGCTCCTCAAATCATGAGGATAATACGAAGAGAAGAGATCCCCAAATAAAGGCTGCTGGTATTGTAAGAAGCGCTGAGAATGATTCCAGTGGTAAGGAGCAGTTACGAAAATCTGATCTTCCAAAGGTGGGTAACGCTGATAGTCAAGCAAAACAAGTCACAAATCAAATCAAATCATCGCCATATTCTTCAATGGCACTCAATGTCAATAACCCCGTCAATAAAGTATATTCTACTCCTTCTTTAACTGAAATAATGATTCACGAATCTTTAAGAATGGAGGAAGCCAAGATTAAAGAAACCGAGAGAAAAACCTTGCAGGAAATACAACAGGAGCAACAATTTGCTAAATGGTGGGAAGAAGAAGCGCTTCGAGTTCAGCGCCAAATGTCCCAAATGGAAATAAATGGACGGGACGAGTCTGGATCATCTACGAAGCATAATAGTGGAACAAATAAGACTAAAAAGACTCGAAGTACTAAACCTAAGCGATCGTCGACACGCAATAATGACTCGACGTATACACAAAACAGTAAAACACAAACTAAACATAAAAATGCCACTAAAGAGTGACCGATATTATAATATACATATTTAAATAGTCTTGTACAGAAGTCATTATACATTTAATCTTAAAAATCAACTTCGTCCGGAAACCAACCATATTCATCTAGGTCAATACGGTACGCATTCAGTACTTCCACCCCCTCATCTCTTAAAAATCTGGCCTGTCTGGTTTCATTGTCAGAATTACCCCGAGGTGATATTTTACCAGCACTCAGTATAACCCTCCACCAAGGAACCCTCTCAGGCTCTATAATATCCTCTGGGTCGGCCTCTCTGTTTAATGATTCCGCAATGAACTTCAAATGCTTAAGAGATGATCCCACGAGGCGTGAGTTTTGCGGTCTATTCAATAAATAAGCTATGTGACCTTTACAATCAAAAGTTAGTTGATCTTTAACAGCTAATAAAATTAGAATCTACGTACCATAACTTGTGACTTTACCATACGGAATCTTTTCAATTACAGCATACACGGAATGATAAAACACTTTACTCTCATCCGTTATTTTCATTATATAATTCACTCCTAATAAGAACAAAACTTCATTTAGCTCAGCTGGCTGCTGGCCAAAATAAATATTGGTCCAATGCGCATTTACAGAATCCCAAGTAAATATCAATATCTTTAATTAACTTCTATTATACACTAATTACATAAATAAACCCAGTTTATTGTATTATAAATTTAGCATGCTTATAAAGCTAATAAAGCACCGGCAGCTAAAGCAGCGAAACCAGCAGCATATTGACCGTTGGCAACAGCAGCACCTTCGTAAGTAGAAACACCAGCAGCAGTAGTGTTAGCTGGAGCAGAGGTGGAGTTGACAGCTGGAGCAGAAGAGACTGGAGCAGATGTGTGAGCTGGACAGTCAGTGACGGTGGAGTCACAGTCAGTGATGGTGACTAAGGTAGATTGGGTGTCAACTTCAGTGACAACACCAGCGTTGACGGCGGCGACAACAGCGAATAAAGCGACAGTGGAGAATTGCATTGTAAGTATATGTATTATTTAGCGAAAGACTAGTAGTTGGAAACTGTTTAGAATGATTAAAAAAAATTTGTCTGATCTACAGAGATCTCTGTGCCTATTTATATATGATTTTCATCTACGCTTGCTTACGACTAAATCAGCATTGACCAGTACCATGGTACCAATCGAGTATTACGCTTGCAAATTTTTTCATTGCAAATTCTTCTGCAATTGCAGGTCGGCTGGCATAATTTATTCGAGTCCTAGCTTAAAACGTTAGCTGACTTACCCTTTTAGGCTCGAGGCTGGAAATATTACGAAAGAATGATAACAAAAACAATTCGCGATCACCGTGAATTAAATATTTTAAGCCAGCCACGATAATTGCAACCGTCCAAAAAGACGATGATGGCCATTGTGGCTATCGCGACTGGCTTATTAAGGTCTAAAGAGGAAGTTAACTTTCTCTTTTGGCTCAATAAGCCCGCTTTATGATTTAGATTGCAACAAGATAATATGGCGATTTTTGAGGCGATCTATAATGATACGAAATTGTAATGTTATTAAAGTTTACTATATACACATATTTCACATGAATATTTATTGAATCTACACATATCAGTCATTCCTGATATCGTCTATTACCCGAGGCGTTTGATTCATCAGCTTGCAAATGTGTGGAATCAACTGCGGTTGTTGGATCAGGTCCATGATCCGCGAGTAATCTGTCTATGTCAGTATGAAGGTAATGCAATTTTATGTAGTACTCGAGTAAAGCTTGGTAGCGGTCCTCAGTTGATGTGTACGATTCTGATGAATCTTGTATCAAATCGCTGTATACGTAGCCCGTATACTGATGTATAAAGTCCTCGGTAAACTTTGGGTTATTTGAGCCTTGTCTTCGGTTATCTATGGCATCAACCGTTAACTCGCGTAGTATTCTGACCTCAAGCGCCAAATCGTCTATTTCATTCGATCTCCATTTTTCTAGCTCCTCGTATATTTTGCTGGAAAAAGACGGGAACAGCAACAATAGCATTAAGAGACTGTCTTTCCACAAGTTGTTAAACGTTTCAGCAATATCGAACCATAAACTCTCTTGCCCAAATTCATTGCGAAACACATATTCGTATGGCCTAGTTCTGTCGATAGCCGTACGAATTAATTCATTTCTAAGAATTGAAAATATATTGGTGGTAACTGTATCTGTAAAATGTAAGACCCTGGTTAACCTCAAAAGTAATTTTTCATCAATCCTTCTCCGTCTGTTGTCACGAGCATTCAAATGAAACTTTTCCTCTATCCAATTGGCAACATCATTTCCTGCAAAAACCAGCACGTAGAAAGTTCCAAATACTATTCCATATACCAATAGTTCTTTCCAGAAAGCCATGAAAAGGGCATTAATTCCCAAGATATATATGAGAAAAACAGTTCTCATTATGGTGCTCAACCATCTTCTTAAATTATTTCTCATCAAATCAGCGGCAATGTTGATTACGGTACCACCTTGATTATCTGCTAAAGGAATTCTATTGTTGCCATTTTCATTTGCTATATTATTCACTTGTGGATCTGGATTCCCGTTTCCCAAAGTATTTTGATGATCATCGTACATGAGTACGTTAACCTTCTGTATTAAGGTCTCATTATTTGTCAGCCTGAAGACAGAATTTAGCATTGCGGCACCCGCGGGGTTCAACAATACATAAGGTTGGTGTGAACCGTTGTCAACAATAATACACTGCGATGTGTTTAAAATAACTTTACGTTCTGCGTTTTCGCCAGGAACCTGCAATGCAAACTCATAATCAACAGATGCAAGATTTGTTTGATTTACCAAAACTCTTCTTCGAGGTTGATTCTGAACATTCTGGTCCCTCGCATTTTGTTGAATGACTTCAAACGTTTCACCAGTTAAATTCCATTCTACTCCTCCTTCTAAAATAATTCGTGTTGGTTCGATGGGAGAGATATTATGGGAATTATCTTCGTTCTCCGCTGCATTTCTTAAATCGTTAGTCCCATTTGGTGAAAATTCAAATCTATTGTGAGACCGTAAATCTTGCCAAAAGTCTCGGCTCAAAACTCCCCCATTCCCACTCAAACTATCTGTGACCTCAAGATTCATAGCAATTATTCCATTACTATTGTTCAAGACCTCATCATTTAACAATAGCACGTCGTAGAGTGGACTTTCATTTATTTCTGTTGTATTTCCAATTAGCTGGGCAGCATAATACAATTTAACCTGATCAAAAAAAGTTCTTCTAACGGACTGATAATCCATCCTCTCTATTATCTGTTGCTTGAACTCATGAATCGTTGTTCTGAAGTTTACTTCAAAAAGATTATTACCTTCACCTAATGCGGAAATGCTGGAATCTATTTTGATATGAAATCTCCTGTTACGACCGCTGGCCACACCATTTGATGTATTATTTGCTTGAACTTTAAATAACGTAGGTTTTAAAGGGGTGACATCTAATTGTAGAACCCTACCCAAACGCAGTTCATTGTCTGAGCATACCAAATTGTTAGATGTTGAAATCAAGTTGAACGATTCCTTATTGAAGGTTGATCCGCGCTTTGCTTTCTCCTCTACAATATAATCCTTCAAAACTCCAATGGTACAATCCAATGTTTCTCTTATCTTGAAATTCTGATCCCTTCCTTCAAGCTCTTCAAAATCAATAATTATATCAAACAATTCTTCTACTGGATCTCGCCCTGGTATACTGGGGGAATTGAAAAGTCTATAATCAATTATTAGCCTAAAACCATGAAAAATTGGAGCATCTGGCGCTTCAGGCATTTGTAACACATCACATAACCGTTCATGATCTTTCACTACTCTTTCATTATATTGTATAGTCAAAAATATGGGTTTTAAAGAATAATCTTGTGAATTCTTCCATATCAGTTGTTTGATATCTCCAACTGTATGTTCCAATGTAATATTAACAGGATAAGTCGAAATTGTTAACTTATCGGCCTCGTTAACTGCGTTAGTCTGTTCAACATCTAAATATATTGAAAACGGAATATCCATGACGATAATACAGAATCCTTCACCTATGATCACTATCTTGATCTTCGGTTTAGATATGTGGCGGTCTTACTTATAGTATCTGCTTACGTAAGTAAATTCAGCATATACTTTTTACTTCTTATTATGTACAAGTATTTAGGAGTTATATATATATAGAACCCAACAAATCAAGCTATAGCTTACTTCTTGATAGCATGATATCTCTTACCTCTAAATGCGAACATTTCTTTATTTGCTTGGAAAGTCTCAGTTGGATTCGAGTCAACTAAATCAAGTTTAGTAGATCCAAAGACGTTTTCGGTTTGATTCATTAAAATATCCATCTCATCAGCTAATTTATGAGAGCTTAACCATTCACGTTCTCTTGCCGCATCTTCAGCATGATAACCAGTGACATAAACGGCACATTTTGATTCCAATAAGCCCTTCAAAGACTTATCCCAATGGATTTCATTCGCTGTTCTAAAACCAGGGTGGAATAAGAAAAACACATCCAAATATGGATCAAATGGGAATAAATCACCGAAATCATATAATTCATGGAAATATAATGTGTGATAATGCAAGGTTATTTGTTCGTCATATCTGTTAACTAAAGCACGTCCGTGAGGTTCTTCGGTAGATGTAAAGCTCTTTGTTTGTGGATCAAAGTAGCATTCAGGACCAATGAAATGTATTTCAAACTTCGTTTCAGGGAATAAGTAACCAAATTGTTTCCAAACATAGCCTGGAAGCATAGCTTCCATCTTGGCTCCAAGAATGAATATCCTCATTGGTCTTTCCTTAAAACTAACGGCTGTTTCTGTAGTCTTGGAATATGGTGGGTATAAAGTGTAATGTAACGCCGAAAGAGATCTCAACCCTTCTAATGTTATAGTCCCTTTTGGTTGCATGCTATATGGCGCGAGTTTGTGCAATACAGAACCGATGGTAATAGGATACGTCAATACCTTAGAAGCCGCAGCCAAATTGAATTCGGTATTCATTGGGTTGAAGTCTCTGGTATAGAAAAACGAATCCCACGATGACATATTTATAGTAAAGTCTCTCTCTTGCTCACCAGGGAATACAAACTCATCAAACTTACGTCCTGATCTTAAATCGTGTTCATAAAGATTGACTTTTCTCAATAACTCGTATTTCTTTTTCGAATGATATTCTTCATCAGCTTTCCATGCTTCCTCTGAATAATGTGTTGGGATTCCCGAGTACGGGCAAACAAAGTTTACTGATTTCTTTGTTACCGGACATAACGCTCTAGTTCTTATGAATGCTGCACGAGTACGAATATCCTCATATGGCGATTCATCCCAATTATAAATCGGAGTCTCTGATATATCCGTCTTACCGCTATCCAACAGCAACAATTTCTTGAGAAAAGATATATTTCTGGTTTGAATAAACCTTGTAGGCTTTATCAAGACCGCTTGGGATATATTACTCAAATATGCCATTTGAAAATTCAATGAATGCTTACAGTACTTCAAAGATTTAACAATTATATGCCTATTTTAGTGTTTAAGGAAGCAGATATTTGGTGTAAGGTTTGATAACACCACTATTCCACTTTTTTTAATTTTTCATCTCAGTATTTAATTTACGCGGTCTTTACATATATTATTTCTATTTAAGCGTAATTTGTAGTATAGTATATCAAGTATATATATACATTCATAATTCATCATGCTGTACTTCAAGCTCAATATCAAGGTCTTCTATAGCTTGATGCAATTCATTAATATCCGTCATCCCGAGTTTGTTTGCCAATTTTTTTAAAATTACCATTTCATTTGACACTTCCTCGGTATCAGCCTCGCTAGGGATAGCTTCTAGACTTTCTGTAACTGTAACTGTAACGATATCAGTGCTGGTGCTTTCATATTGTTTATCACTTTCAGCGTTATCTTTGTTATTCTTGTCATTATTCGCACTATCAAGAGCTGAATCTTTTCCTTTCGAGAACTTCTGGAAATTCCAAGCATTATTTGGAGCATCGAATTCAGGAATTTTGACTAAGTCACCATCTTGATCAAGCATTGTTTCGGGGTTTACTAATCGTAACTTCAATTCTAATTCTTCTTTTGAACCGTCTCTAGAAACCTTTACTAACGATATAAACGAACCGTAGAAATCGTATAACTCGAACCAAAGAATGAAGCTGTCATTCCAGGAAAGTAATGATTGTCTCTTATTCTCTATATGTGGAGATAGTATTTTATTTCCAACGCTGACTTGGAGCATTTTGCCTAGTTTTTCTAGAAGGTCGACGCTTGAATGATATTGATCATTGAAAACAAGAATATGACGGAAATTGAAATACACACTAGGTGAATTAATTGGCAATTTACTTTGACCTAGGTAAAAGCCGTGTCCACATGGGCTCAAATGATAATTGTTTAATGATACTTTGTACGAATGAGGTATTGGAAATATCTTATTATCGCTTGGAATATCGTCGGTATAATAAAAAAAATCTTGGTAGCTTAACTTATCGGCCTTAACTTGATTTGTTTGATCTATTAATTTGCAGTCTATATCAACAATTTGATCTTCCACTTTATTAGGTCTGAACTCGTCCAATGAGCATAGTTTTGGGACCCCTATAACCATTTGGTAAACACAGGTTTTAATTTCTTGCTGATCTAGAATTTCTATCCTCCCTCTGTGATTGGGATCACATTTATAAATGATATCAATTGATCTGGGTTTCCGAGTTAAATCGCATATTTCCCCATCGTATAGCGTATGTTGAAGGAACCTGCTCTGTTCATTCTTTGCTGTAGCATCAGATATAATCGAACTCTCGTGAATGGTGAATTCCGACAAATCTAAATTATTGCTCGTCCATGGTGATTGATTGTCTAAATTCGTTGGTTCCTTAGATGTCCCTTTAAATCTCCCAAGCACATATATATAATCTGGATATTCAGGCTTGTGCTTGCCTGTTGCCACAAAGTGTTGAAGGTTCTCATGAAATTGCACAACTTTATCTCCATAGCAATACCCTAACGTCCAGTAGCCTCCATTCGACCCATAGGCAAATACGCAATCCTTTCTAGAAAACGATTTCTCGATCGCCTCAACACCTCTTTGTATTATTTCTGCCTCTGATTTTGGTTCATTTTGTATTTCTTTCGGCCTGGTATTCCTTTGAGCATTATCGATACTTACATTAACTGCAGTATTTGGATTTGGTACAAAGCATAGGTATTGGTTTTTGGATGACTGCCCATCGATACCTAAGATTTCAAATGATCCATTTTCTTCGATTTTGTCATTCAATTCAACGAATGTATTTGCAAAGTCCTTAGGTATATTGGCATGATAGTACCTAACATTATATTTTGGTATTGACTTGTGACCCAACTTCGAATTGTCACAGTTAGAAATATTGGCCAATGCAAGCCATATTATTCCTAGCTTACTCAATATATTGAACATTTCCAATGCTCGAGGGATATATATGGATATTGCTAGTTAAAAAAGCCAAAGTGTCTTTAACTGAGTCGCAAAATTCAACATAATTGAATTTATCGCGATTATTTCGATTCACTATTGCTTCATATATTCATTACAGAATAACCTCGTAACAACTTATATCGATATAGCTCCCATATAACTTTCATAAGAGAGAAAGAACATGTCGATATCAACCAATAATTCCACCACTTCTTTGGAGTCTGGTTCTATTCCAGGTCTTTCAACTCCGCAGGTAAATAATGGTGAATTCAATAATGCTACTTGCCAGGACTCCCAAAAATCGGTCACTACAGTGATACATAAGGATGAGTTAGAAGACCCTGATGTCAGTATAAATAATGGAAACGTGGTGTCTGTTTTCGACGTAGCTCTTGACCTAGAGGAGAAACTAAATGAAATTTTACAACAAATGGATGAAGCTGATGCAGAAATAAATGATCGAATGGATAAGGTTGCATCTAGGCTAACGGCGTTAGAAATGAAGGTATCGCAAGCAAGTTAGATGACTTTATAGGCGTTTTGTATAGTCTTTGGCTTGTTTAATGTGTGTAGCGTTTTGTGTAACTACGGACACTCATCACTTGAATGAATAATGATAGATAAAGAACTACGTAGATAGATACCTCTTGAGACGATAAGCATTTAGAGAATGGCCAAACAAAAAAGGTCTAAGAACCAGGTTAGACGGGAGAAAGCCAAGTTAAGAAAAGTAGAGAATGCTGCAGAAGATACTACTCAAAAATTGGACGAAGTAGCGTCCGATGAAAAGCACTCTGAATCTGAAGAAAGTGCTCCACCAAAACATATTGAGATAGAAAGCGATCCATTATTTACCCAATTTCAAGATGTTTTCAATAAGTTTCAAGGAGAGAACGATAATGTTGAACCAAACTCAGCGACTGAATGGGGTCAACTTCTAAATGAAAGTGATGAGAACGAAATAGAGGATGAGTCTAACGAATCTGACAGTGATGAGGAGGAAGAACCTCTTTCCAAAAGGCAATTGAGGAGGAGAAATAAAATACCTTTGGCGACGTTGAAAGCATCTGTTACGCGGCCACAGGTTGTGGAATGGTATGATGTAGATGCTCATGATCCGTATATGCTTGTGAATATCAAATCACAGCCTAACGTTGTTCACGTTCCTGGGCATTGGTCTTCCAAAAGAGAGTACTTATCGTCAAGAAGAGGAGTGGAAAAGCAACCTTTCCAACTTCCAAAGTTTATACGAGACACGGGAATCCAAGACATGAGGAATAATGATGACCTGACTTTAAAGCAACAACAGAGAGAAAGAGTTCAACCGAGAATGGGAAAATTAGATATTGATTATCAGAAGTTACACGACGCATTTTTTAAATTTCAGTCGAAGCCAAGATTATTTGGATATGGGGACATATATTTCGAAGGTAGAGAAACAACAGATGAATATGCCGATGAGATTGCAAAAATCAAGCCCGGAGTTGTCTCGAATACTTTAAGGCATGCATTGGGAATGCAAGATAATGCATTTTCTGTTCCTCCTCCTTGGCTTGAAATAATGATTAATATTGGAAAGCCGCCAGCATATGCAAATCTATTAATCCCTGGTTTAGACATGGAATATTCAAATGATGGATACAAACCTGTGAATTTCGAAAATGAACTCGACATGTATAAAGACGATGATGAAAGAAATTCTCACTGGGGAAAACTTGAAGATGTGGCTGAATCATCGGATGAAGATGATGAGAGCAATGAAAGCGACGAAGAGGCGGAGGAAAATGAAGAAATACGATACACCAACGAGGAAGATGATATTGAAGATGATTCTGGGCCTGAAAAGGTTGAAATATCAGAATTTGGCGGTATTAAATCTAGAAAAAAAGAAAATGTTGAGCCTGAATCTACCGAACCGAAGCAATTGTATACGGTTATCAAGGAGAATAAACACAATACGGGAACAGAATTGTTAGGAACAGAATTTGGTTACGACATACAGAATAGCTCTAAGCAAGATAATGGAAAAACTCATAACAATAAAGAAAAATCTACGCAACCGGATGAGCTGACATCTGAAAGTAAGAGCTTCAAATTCTAATGGAAAATACGTTCTTCATGTATAATAATTTTGTGAGTACACAAGTAACTCATAAACCTGACTATATATTATTACGTTTACAATGTAATATTTTCTAATATCTAATTTAATAGAGCTAATATATGTAACAAAAGAGATGCCTAAAATAGTAAGAATATAGCAATTAATAAACAAATAATAATTAAAAAGTTATTGCGATAAAAAAGAACATCAACTTTCTTATAGATTTTGTTTCTTTATTTTAAGGGTTAGTTGTGTAGTACGGATGGTTTTGAAATTGAAATAGTATAAAAGATGTTGGTAGATCTTGACATGCAAAGTGGAAAAAAATTTATAAATAAACTAAACGTTCATTATTTTTAAAAATCAACAGTAGGTTTAGTGTCGATAGTCTTGTCACCCTTAGCACCGAATGAAGAAATACATTTAGCCATAGTTGGAGAAGATCTGGATATGACATCGGTAAAGTAGAAGTTGTCAATTGGGTTCTTCAATGGGATACCGATTGGTGCAATGCCCTTGTTTTTATTAATTAATTCGTTGAAACCAATGTTAACAACATCAGTAGAGACTGGTTCAATAACTTCGTGTCTGACTAAATGAGGAGCGATTTCACCCAATCTCGAACGAACTTGGTACAAGTCGTCATAAGGTAATGGTGCACTCAAGTATTCAGATAAAGCTCTTAAAATCTTCCAATCTTCACGAGCTGATCCAGGTGGATTGGTGGCAGCACGGGTCAGTTGGGTTCTACCTTCAGTGTTAACGTAGGTAGCAGATTTTTCAGTGTAGGCAGAACCAGGTAAGATAACATCAGCAAATGATGCTCCTAAATCACCATGGTGACCTTGGTACACCACAAATGCATCCTTTGGAATATCCTTGTTTTTAATTTCATCAGCACCTAATAAATAGATGAACTTTGGCTTAGTTTGAGCAACCTCTTCACTCAAAGTATTGAAACCAATATCCAAAGCACCAACACGGGAAGCTTCACGGTGTAATAAGTTAACACCATTCCATTCTGGTGTGTTAAAGTTCTTGTTCTTATTAGCGAATTCACCAACAATATTGTAAATGCTTTGGGCTTCTTCAGATTCAGCGGCACCGGAACCAATAATGATTAATGGGTTCTTGGCAGAAGCCAACTTCTTACCGTATTGACCGTTTAATGCCTTTTGTAAAGCATTGACATCAGCGCCAATGTGCTCTAAATCAAAAATTGATTCGAATTCTTGACCAACATGAGCAATTTCCAAATTAGATCTTAACCAAACTTTTCTAATTCTTGAGTTCAATACTGCAGCTTCGTGTCTTGGGTTGGTACCAACCAACAAAATCTGGTCGGCATCCTCAATACCATCAATAGTAGAGTTGAATATGTAGTTAGATCTGATGTCAAGACCGTGAGCGTTAGTTCCTTGAGCAACATCTGTGGTAACATTTTCGGAACCTAATTTGTTGACTAAATCCTTCAATAAAGTCATCGATTCGACATCTGCTAAAGCACCAGCAATAGCCTTAACCTCGTTACCAGATGGATTAATCTTAGAATAAGCTGCCGCAATAGTAGACAAAGCTTCATCCCATGTGGCGTTTTCAAATCTATCACCGTTTCTAATTAAAGGAATGGTTAATCTTTGGGTCTTCAACCCATCACAAGCAAACCTCGACTTGTCACTGATCCATTCTTCGTTAACTTCGTCATTTAATCTTGGTAACACTCTCATGACCTCAATACCTCTAGCGTCAACTCTGACGTTGGAACCAACAGCATCCATAACATCGATGGTCTCGGTTCTCTTCAATTCCCATGGTCTGGCTCTGAAAGCATATGGTTTCGAGGTTAAGGCACCAACAGGACACAAGTCAATAATGTTACCGGACATCTCGGAGTTGATGTTTCTTTCGATGTAAGTACCAATTTGCAAGTCGTTACCACGACCGGTGGAACCCAATTCTGGAGCCCCAGCAATATCGTTCATGAATCTCACACATCTGGTACAATGGATACAACGGTTCATCGAGGTCTTGACAAGAGGCCCAACCGCCTTGTTTTCGACAGCTCTCTTACCCATTAACTCGGTGAATCTACCACGGTCCGAACCGTATCTCAGCGACTGTTCTTGCAAGTCACATTCTCCCCCCTGGTCACAAATAGGACAGTCCAACGGATGGTTTTCCAACAACATCTCAGTCACCCCTTCCCTGGCCTTCATGATCCTTTCCGAGTCCGTGTGGACCACCATCCCGTTTTGCACCGGCATAGCACACGATGCAATCAACTTGGGCATTCTCTCAACATCCACAAGACACATACGACAATTACCAGCAATAGCCAATTTGTCGTGGTAACAATAACGAGGAATAGTCACCCCGGCCTTGTCTGCCGCCTGAATAATCGATGATCCGGCCTCAATCGACACTGTTCTCCCATCGACGGTGATTTCAACATCCGCCATTCTTCTGGAGGAAGCACATAAATAACGTCTCGATGCTCTTAATATAGATGTTCTACCAGCCAACATGATTATACCAATAAACCTTAAAGACTGCTACTATATTAATTACTATATTAATTTACTAGAATCTTGTTCCTAAAACAACTTGTCTATAGGGTGAAATTCTAAACTACTTCTAAAGAAACACTATAAAATTTTGGCTTTGTGTCGCTTTTTTTTGCAATATTCAACCTGTAAATATTTGTCAATTATTAACACCTACTAATGATAATAATTGAACTCTGATTCGCTGAAACGATGGTCAGCAAGATTACCCGGATTTTTCATGGTTAATGCCCAGAGGCACAATAGTAGTGGTGCAACGCTAGAGGCCAGATCAGAATGCGTGGAGCATGCCGGGATAGATGTTATATCCGAAGTCTTTGTGGGACATAAACGGGACATAAATGGGACATAAATATAGAACGTAAATATGGGACATAAATACAGTATATAGATAGGATTCAGGAGAAATACGAGGTTATTTCTTTTCGTCTTCGCCTAGCAAAACGAACATGATCAAGAGGGGTGGAACCACATACATCCAGTTTTTTTGGATCCACGATTTGGGGGATTCCTCTTCAGTGGCCTCAGGATTGGTTTGGGTCTTCTCGGGTTTTGTGTTCTTGATGGGCTTGGGGTCGTAGTTGACTTTCGAGACAGCCACCTGGATGGGGGACTCAGATGGATTCTTTGACACCGATGCTGTAGACATCGAGAGGTGTGCTATATTTTTGTCGGCATTGAGGTGCACGAGCAATAATTTCGTCCCCAATGTAGATTTGGATAGTTTTGTGTATGTGAAACATTCGAGGTTGGGTAAGTCGGTGGTGCCGATGCAGTAGTTGCCGTCATCGATGGCGAGGTCATTTTGCGTGAACGAAGCGTGAGTAGTGTTTTTGTCGTAGTGGAGGGAGCCGAGAGTGATGGGCTTGGACGATAACGGTTTGGCATATATCTGGACCGACAGAAGCTGTGCGTGTGCTATCGATATGAGGACGAGCAATTGTAGAATGTAACGGGTAAGCATGGCAGAAGGCAGTGGTTAAAGGAAACAGGCTAGTCAATGATGGCTTTAGACGGTTGGTGATAATCAGGTTCGGGTAATTTTCCATTCTCACTGAAAATTAATTTTGTGTTGTTAATGGTGATCAACACCACCAAAAAGGATTTAATGGCTCTACTTGGATATCTATGTTAGTTGAACTCAATATCAAGCATGGTCTACTGTCACTATCTACTATTGCGTCTACTCGTTTAGGAGTAAGAACAATATCCAATATTGCAAATATCCAGTCATGCCAGGCATATCTAAACTATAGTCGACAGAACAATATTAACATCAACTCGACTTTATTTCGGGGAACTCTATATGAGCTACTCACCAAGCAGTTGATGAGCAGCCTATTGAATTGTTGCTCGTTGACACGCATAGGTGGATCGTTTGACCAAGGTATTGACATCTTGGGAAAGTGGAACTTGGGCCACTATTGGCACGTATTGGACCCCAAACCAGTCAATATCAATTCAATAAAGCTACAATTTGGGTCCATTCGACCGCTCTTGAAAGACTCACGAGAATATAATGACTATCACGCGATACCCCAGTCTGAACGACGCAAGCAGGCCAACCTCTCGTTAGAGAACGATATAAATGTATTGGTGCAGTGTAAAAATTATGATACAAAAATCAAGCCGGCTACCATTAGAGAGATCTCGGGACTGTACCACCATCATGTAAATACCAAACAAGCAAGGAGTCGTACATTCATGTTTCTTGTATCGCCTCGTCCATTGACTTATCTGGCATTGAAAATAGTTGATTCATTGCCCATACCAATGATCCATTGCAAGCTATCTATCTTAAAGTTTGATAAAGGTGATATTTATTCCGTATCCAATTGGAATGGAGGTGAATTGGAAGCATTATATATGAACGCCGTAGCCAGGGCATTACTCACTGGCCTAAATTTGGAGTTAGAATTTGAAAAATTAAAAAGCATTAATATGTAATTTATTATAGACCAATATTATGGGGTGCATTCTATTATAAATTTCTGAAATACAATGAGCTGGAGATGTACTTTTGACTTACGCTATTTTATAGTCAACCAAGTTTTTGCCTTGAGATTTTATAAATTACGCTAAAATTGCAATAATCTCAATTAGCTGCAAAATGTTTCGCGCAAAAAAGTTTTAAACCATATTACACATATATTAAAACAATAAACAATACTTAAAAGCAAACTAAAACAACCAAATAAACGTAGATAGAAATCAATTTCCATTCCATTGACCATCGTTAAATTTAGAATTATCATACAGACCATCTGGAGGAGCTGAATTGTGATAATCATTACCTCTGTATAATCCATCTTCAAAGGTAGGTGATTGACTCAAAGTAACTATGTAGCTAACGGTACCTGTGGTTGTAATAGTCTTGAATGTAGAAGGTCTCGTGTATGTGGTTAAAACGTTACCATCATTCGTACTGGTAGGTGCTGCTTTTATATCAGCCGTAGAACCAACACCAGAAGAAGTGGTCGAAGTAGCCTTAGTGGAGGTAGCCTTTGTTGAACCAGATTTAGAAGTAGATCCAGTAGATGCTGTTTTTGTTGAAGAAGTAGATGTACTATCAGAGTCGGAGGAGCCTAAGAGACTCTTCATTTGCTGAGCAAAATTCTTACCATTATTGGTATTTCTCCAAGATGAAGTAGCATCCCATAATGAAATACCACCAAAGTTCTTATCCGATTTAATATCAGAAAGATACGATTCGACGTCAGATGCAGAGCTATATCCAGATCCAGCTGAATTTGAATCTCCTGGCAACCCAAGGTATAATCTAATATCCTTGTTTGGTGATGTATTAGTTGCATAATCTTGCCATGTATCCCAATTAAAGCTTGAACCCAATTTACAATAATTGTTGTAAAATTGAATAAAAGCAAAATCGATATCAACTTCACTCAATAAATCACCAACTGATTCGTCAGGATAAGGACATTGAGGAGCAGCAGACAAATAGTAGGATTTTGATGAATCTTTAGCAAAATAACTTCTTAATTCCTTACCAAGAGCCGAAACTCCGGTCTGCTGTTTATTTTCTAAATCAAAATCGAATCCATCAACAACTGCATCATCAAATGGTCTTTCATCATCAGAACCACCCCCGAATTTGTTCCACAAAGTTTTAGCAAAATCTTGACCTTCAGAATCAGAATCAAAACCGTAGTTACCAATAGCCCCACCCAATGAGAGCAAGACAATTTTTCCGTTATCTTGACATGTTTTAATATCCTTACCAATTTGGGTGCAATGACTTAAACCATCCGAGAAGCTATCGGAACAAGCATTGGAAAAGTCGATAGCTAAATTGTCAGGGAACGAGTAAAGGAAAGATAACAAGACAATGTCCACAGCATCAGATGCACAGTAAGTGCTTAAGCTTTGTTGGCCACCACCGGAATTTTGACCCCAATAAACCGCAACGTTGGAATTGGAGGAAGCATCAAAAGCAGCAACATTTTTCAACAAGTAAAAGGCTAGCAATAAAAGAATTCTTTTCGAAAACATATTTGGAGTTAAGAGATTAGAAATAATAGAGATTTGTAAAGGAATGACAAAATAGTTGGAATGCTAAGGAATGACTAGAGTTGGACTCAAACTTTTTTAAGGAACGGCTAAGAGTTAGACAAAATGTTTTGAAGAATTCTTTCCACTATAAGTACTTATTGGACTTTGTTTAACGAACGTGTTTTGTATGTTTCAAATTCCATTGCAATCACAGAGACGTGGATACTTATATAGTTTGTTTCAAAAAAAAAATGTTTCATCTATCTTTTTGTAGCCCGGACAATTCATATGCACGTTTATTATTTTTTGTAAAGCAATAAGGCTAAAAGGGTAAAGCTTATTTCAAGTTCGATCATATGGCTGGTTGATAGCTCAATACGTTTTGACATTTCTACGTTTTAGTATATAGTTAGTGAAAAAATTCCTAAATAGTATGGGGTTCCAGCCATCTTCGTAAAAATCCTGCATATAAATAAACACGATGAGATCTTCGGGTGTGCTACATGACGTGATGGACTGTACCGTGCAAATTAAGGCTATAGTACCCATAATCGTGGCATAATATTCATGTTTTAGTAGCTATATCGTGCATGCATATCAATGAGATTGTTGATACCTAAGGAAAAAGATTCTATTATGAAAAAGAAGCTTTTTTCGGAAACCAACCAGCGACGCAATCTTAAAAGTAGGAAAGGAGGTTCGATTTTTCAATAGATACAATAGACCTTTGCATTGAATAAACGTTTAGTAGCAAAATAACCAATATAATAGAAATTTTGTGACGAATTTGGAAAATTCTTGAGCGAATTGGAACATAGTCCAGAAAAGTATCCTAGTATCCTATTGCTGACAATTACTGACAGTTAATGACCTAGCCCTATGCCATTATTAAATCTATTCAAGCCCAAGTAATATCGATAATATTTTGCTGACTTGGTTGTAATTGCTATATTTATAATTGCAACAATTAGGCTATACATTAATAATGAATTGACTGAATTCCCCAATTGTAAATACATGTAAGTTATCTGAATTTACAGAAACATATAGATCCATATATTCCTCAAGTATATCATTAGTAAATGTAACCATGGCTGTCAAAAATATAGTTACCAGCTCTTAAAGAGTTTTTGGTAAATCTGATTATTTGGTCACTATGATGGCTCTTGTTCTTGTGAGACTTACGAACGTTTTCGCGTATATATATATGTGATCCGTTGCCCAAGAAGGTTATTTCTGGCGTAAAGAGCAGATACTGAATGTGGATAGAACGAATTAATTAGTCTTGAAGAGAAATTGCTCGTACACCTGACGAAAATTCTTATTAATGATATAGTCCCATAAAAGTCTTGATTTCAGCTCTTTCTAATATGTCTAACATCAATTGGTTACCAATATATCTTTGGTGTTCAAAAAAGTTACCGCTGAAACCAATTCAAATAATTGATTATTTATATGATTTTTCATTTGACGGTCTCTTCCTTAAACAGACCAGCCACATTTCCTCAATATCATGTACAATTAAATGAAAACCTCATACCTCTATGTTCACTATGGTCGAACCCATGATTGATAAGTCTAACGTAGTATAAAATTATAATACCAATTGACTCGGAAAGGTATTTAATCAAATCATGCACACTACATGAAATATTTTTATACAATCTACTTCAAGTGGGCGTGTTTATTAACCAGGATATATCCGTAGCCCGTAGGATATCGGTTGAGAAAGTACCCGTTTCATTATACCGTGTACACGTTCTAGAATATAACTACCAATAATATGTCTCCAAACACGCATCCCCTATTCGTTGTAAAGGAACTTCGCCGAAACTGCATATTTTACTTTATACGCAAGAAAAGGTTACGAAGCAATTCAAGTACTTAGTTACGGACCGGCTAATTATACACAAAATTTACTCTCTACCTAGCAAATTATTATATGTAATAATAATAAATTAACTTTTTTAATTAACATTACATTGAGTTGAAGATATGTTAACCAAGCCCAATATGGGACTCTGAATGAGTGAATTTACTTCATTTATTGAAGCCTGGAGTTAAAAATTCACGTGGGTGTTAAAAGTGGGAGGTGAAGTTTATTTCGCCGAAAACTCGGTGGAAATATTTCTGCGACTTTCCGCATGTGGAATTAACTATCGTAACAATGAAATATTATTATGATTTTACTAACAAAAGAGTTAAACCCATACCAAATTTCGGCGAAAAGTTACGTAATATACGATTCTAAAGTTTCACAGGGGGTGTACCATAAATCCAGATTTTGTAAAAGCAAACTCGACAAACTATAAATAGAGGTGCAATTCTCCCTCGTTAGAATATGCTTTTGAAGCCTTTCATTATAGAAAACAATTCTAGCAATTCAAAATCAATTGAACCGAATCAAAATGTCAAATAATATTAAATTCAATTCTAATAAGGCTACTAAGAAGGACGATACATTATATACAAAGTTCACTTACGAAAATTCAACAGTCGAAACTAGTGAAGCAGGTGCATTTAATGTCACACCAACTGCAGTTGACTATGAATTTAAAGTTGACTTGAAAACACCAAAGACCGGGTTAATGTTGGTTGGTTTAGGTGGTAACAACGGTACTACCTTGGTTGGTTCTGTTTTGGCTAACAAACACAACATTTCCTTTGAAACCAAGGAGGGCGTTATTAAGCCAAATTACTATGGTTCCGTTACACAATCGTCTACTCTTAAATTAGGTGTCGACAAGGAAGGTAACGACATCTATGCTCCATTCAATTCCGTCTTACCAATGGTTAACCCAAATGACTTTGTTGTCGGCGGTTGGGATATCAGTAAGCTTAACTTGAGTGATGCCATGAAGAGAGCCCAGGTGTTAGATGTTACATTACAAAACCAATTATCACCATACATGGAAAAAACCACACCTTTGCCATCTATCTACTATCCAGATTTTATTGCTTTGAATCAAGAAGATAGAGCCGATAACGTCTCTAATGTTGATTCTAACGGTAAGGTTGACACTAACAACAAATGGAAGGATGTCGAAAAAGTCAGAAAAGATATCAAAGATTTCAAGGAAAAGAATGGATTAGACAAGGTTATTGTTCTTTGGACCGCTAACACTGAAAGATTTGCAGATGTTGTACCAGGTGTCAATGATACTGCAGACAATTTACTTAAAGCTATCAAAGGTAACGAAGCTGAAATTTCTCCATCCACCGTTTTTGCTGTTGCTTGTATTTTGGATAACATTCCATACATCAATGGTTCTCCTCAAAACACCTTTGTCCCAGGGGCTATTGAATTAGCTGAAAAATATAACAGTTTCATTGGTGGTGATGATTTCAAAAGTGGTCAAACCAAGGTTAAGTCAGTATTAGCACAATATTTGGTTGATGCCGGTATCAGACCAATCTCGATTGCATCATACAATCACTTAGGTAACAATGATGGATACAACTTATCATCTCCAAAGCAATTCAGGTCAAAGGAAATTTCCAAGGCATCAGTCGTTGATGATATTATTGAATCTAACCAAATCTTGTATAATAAGGAAAAGGGTGACAAGATTGACCATTGTATTGTCATCAAGTATCTTCCAGCCGTTGGTGATTCCAAGGTTGCTATGGATGAATACTACTCGGAATTAATGTTGGGAGGACACAACAAGATCTCTATCCACAATGTTTGTGAAGACTCGTTATTAGCCACTCCTTTGATCATTGACTTGGTAGTGATGACTGAATTTTTATCCAGAGTTAGCTACAAGAAGGCGGATGAGTCAAATTACCAAGACTTCTACGCTGTGTTGACCTTATTAAGTTACTGGTTAAAGGCACCATTGGCCAAGCCAGGTTTCAAAGCTATTAATGGTTTAAACAAGCAAAGATTAGCTGTTGAGAACTTATTGCGTTTGTTAGTAGGATTACCAATCAACAACGAATTGAGATTCGAAGAAAGGTTGTTATAGAGTGTAAGTGTATAATTTAAAATAATATTAATAATCTAAATGATTTGTATGTCCTTGGAGAGGTGATGTGTTATAATCCACGCAGTCTATCGAGATTATGACTTTCGCTATAGGTGTGTAATTTAAGTTTGATCTTAAAATATGAGATTGTTATATCTATCAAGTATCTTTATCATTATAACGCATACTATTGTTACTATCAGATATTCTTTTATCAATATCAGGTATCTGTACTATCTATATCTGCTTTTCTATTTGCTACCATCATCAAATATATTATTTCTTATCGTCACCTAACATCTTTATCATATACTCGATTCTATCAGTTGGTATATTTTTGTTATCTAATTCTTTATTTATTGCCTGATTTGGCTTCTGTTTCTCTTTTATGGGGTATTATATAGTTATCAGTGACACAGAAGTTATCTTTGACAAATAATTGTGACCGTGACGTTGGTATCCTGAATCTTATCTGGAGTAGTAGAAGGTATGCACCCCACATGCCATTTATATTACGATTGTTCCATTTGCTATCTGATAAATGCATCGTAGGCCATTACAAACTTGTGGTTGACCATATCCAAGATAACTTCACACCCCACTTTAGTGATTAATCTATTTCTTATCAATCCATTATAGTACTCCAGAGTAACTCCATCAAGGCATTGGGTCAGAATTCTGTTATCTGAGAGGCTGCAATCTTATCTTGTCGCGAAATGTTTTCCTCGCACATTGTTTGGCGCAATGATGGAACTATTCATGTAGTCTGTAGCTCTGACAGGTCCATGGATATATTGATTGTCTGGTCAATGTCCTGCTGCAACACGTTTTCCAACAGTTTATGGCAAAACAATTGACCAATCCTAGAGCCATTTTCGTTATCTTGCCAAAACAACCTGTTAGGGCATTTCAGAATGATTTCTGCTATCATACTCTTATCGCTTGCCCACTATCCGCCTATCATTACTTTCTCTCTGAGTATTACTACCTAGAGTATCTCCATATCATCTGCCAGTAGGCTTCGTGTAAACCTTTATTTCGCGGTCTACTATTTCGCACTTTCACAGCTATTACCAAAACTGCCTACCTCGGAATATACAATAAATGTTGCACGCTCTCGGACAATAAAAAAATTAAAATCTTATATATGAACTAGCCACAAATACACATCCGGTTTGTTATTACAACCCAGTAACCTGCAACCTGCAACCACTCACCAACTCATGCCGACCACTGGGACCCCCCAGACTCCCCAGTGGGGGTTTAAATGTTGGTGGGCGGTGAACAGAATAACCATCCACTCACTCTCCCTTAAACATCCATACACTTTGCAAATGCACCCACGCGTTTTTGTTGGGTCGCAAACCTGTACCCAACACTTTATGTGGTGATTGGCTCTGCGATTATTGTGACAGCCGCCTTGCACCCTGGAACTTCCGTAATCTTCGGTAGAGAACGGCTTAAACCTCGTTTTAGTCTGCCAAACAGACCCCGTCTTTTTACCGAGGATCGGTACAGGGAAGTTGAAGGTTCAAGGACTAATGGGCGCTAACCTAGAGGTGCTTGTGGAAGCAATCATTTGCGTGACACAATATGCTATACTAATAGTTTCATGTAATGCCTGTTTCACACATAGAACATTTTCTCATAGTGGTTAAACCCCTCTTTTCGCATATATAAATTAAAATTGTTATCACACGAATAGCGAGAAGGAATTGGGGATTTCGTCCATATAATAGTTCTTTTGCTTTCTAATTGAATTAGTCTTATCAACTTTATTACATCGAGAATAAACGTAAGATATACATCAGATAGTATGGTAGCGCTTACAGTTCCAGTCGGCGAAGCTAAGGCCGGAGAAACGGCCCCAAGAAGAAAGTCAACTCAAAAGGCACAAGCGTTGGAGAGACCAACCGACTCGAAGGCAACCACTTTGGTAGATTTTTTTGAGGAATGTGTTAAGAGACAAGGTAAGAGAAATGCCATGGGATGGAGAGATTTCATTGACACACACGTTGAGACGAAGAAGGTGACTAAGAAGATTGATGGCAAGAACACCCAGGTGGACAAGGATTGGATATACTACGAGTACGCCAAGTACAGTTACATTCACTACCCGGACTTGCTACAATTGATTAAGGATTACAGTAGGGGGCTTGTGAAGTTGGGATTGAAGCCACAACAAGTCGACAAGTTGCACATCTATGCCCAAACATCGCACAGATGGATGCAGACGTTTTTGGCAGCGCAATTCCAGGGTATCCCTGCCGTGACAGCCTACGACACATTGGGTGAAAGTGGATTAGTGCACTCATTATTGCAGACTGAACTGAAGGCCATTTTCACCGATAACACTTTGTTGCCGCTGTTGGTTAGGCCATTGAAAGAAGCCAAGGAGGTCAAATTCATCATCCACTTTGATGATATCGACCCTAACGACAAGAGAATGGGCGGTAAATACTACAGTGATGCCATTGGTGCAAAGGAAAAGATTTTGGAGAACAGACCTGAAATCAAATTTATTTCGTTTAACGAATGTGTTGAATTGGGTAGGGCCAACAGGGACATCGAACTCAAGAGCCCTGCTCCTGAGGACTTGTCCTGTATTATGTACACCTCTGGGTCTACTGGACCACCAAAAGGGGTTGTTCTTTCCCAAGGTAATATTCTTGCTGGTATCGCTGGTGTTTCGACAAATGCCGATAGATCGCTTGTCAGCAACAATGATCGTATTATAGCATTCTTGCCATTGGCACATATTTTCGAATTGACTTTCGAATTGGCTGCATTTTGGTGGGGTGGATGCTTAGGGTATGCTAACGTTAAGACTTTGACTGACACATCGTGTAGAAATTGTCAATCAGATTTAGTAGAATTCAAACCACATATTATGGTTGGTGTTGCTGCTGTATGGGAATCGGTTAGAAAGGGTGTGTTAGCCAAAATTAGAAAAGAAAGTATTTTTGTCCAAAAGATCTTCTGGAGTGCATACCACACCAAGGCAGCATTTAAGGCTTACCATATTCCAGGTGCCGGTGTATTTGACGTCGTTTTTAAGAAGGTTAAGGCTGCGACTGGTGGTGAATTAAGATATGTGCTAAATGGGGGCTCACCAATTTCAAAAGATGCTCAGGTTTTTGTTTCTAACTTGATCGCTCCAATGTTGCTTGGTTACGGGTTAACTGAAACTTGTGCCAACACAACCATTGTTGAACATAAACATTTTGAATATGGTACTGTTGGTACATTGACTGGGGCAGTCACTGCCAAATTGATTGACGTCCCTGATGCGGGTTACTTTGCGAAGAATAACCAGGGTGAAATTTTACTTACTGGTCCATGTGTTACTAAGGAATACTACAAAAATGAAAAGGAAACCGCTGATTCATTTACCCCTGATGGCTGGTTTAAGACTGGTGATATTGGTGAATGGGCTTCAAATGGTGCGTTAAGAATCGTTGACCGTAAGAAGAATTTGGTGAAGACTTTAAACGGTGAATATATTGCATTGGAAAAGTTAGAGTCTGTTTACAGATCAAATCCAGTAGTTTTTAACTTGTGTGCATATGCAGATCAATCAAAGGTTAAACCAATTGCAATTGTTCTCCCAAACGAAGCCAATCTTAAATCATTCTTGGCTGATGAGAAAATCTATTCCCAACTGGACTTAGATTCAAAGGAGTTGGCTCATTTGTGTGAAGAAAAGAAGGTTATTAACGCGGTCACTAAGCATTTGGTTCAAACTGGTAAGAGTCAAGGTTTGAAGGGTATTGAATTAATTCAAACTGTTGTTTTATTGGATGATGAATGGACCCCGCAAAATGGTTTCGTCACTTCCGCCCAAAAGTTACAAAGAAAGAAAATTTTGGCTTCTTGTCAAGATAAGGTTGACGAAGCTTACAATGACTCTTAGTCATGGCATTTTGATAATGTATACTTGAGTCGATTCTTAATTTGGATCATTCTTTTATTTTGTTTATTTATTGTTTTCAACCTTGTTGGCATGAATTTTATATTAATTCGTAATAGTGTTTATGTATCTTAATGTATGAATTGTTCTACTTAAAACCCGCGCGTGAGAGATTTGTACGTATAATTGGTTGTACCGGTTCCACGTCATCTAACCCCCGTAAACTCCCTTAAACACTCTCTTAATTTCATTAATTTCCATTCCATCGCTGAGACATAATTGTAATAAAATCCTTGACTTTTGAGGGTTTAAATATCCACTAGCAATGGCATTGTTGTATTCAACTGTTTCTCCTTTGTCATTGGAAATGTTTGGTAATGATCCCACTGGAACCATTCCATCCATAGATCTCTTAGAATAGATGATTGGTATATTATTATGTTCTTTTGAAAATGTACAAACAAATTCATTAGTACCTTTGGCTAATGATCCCGCACCCATAGTAGCAAATACCAAACCTTTTGCACCTAATTCTTTAATTGTCACCTCAATGATTTTGTTATTCAACCCCTGATGAGCGAAAATAATAGGCACCTCTGGTAAATCAGCTAACGCAGAAGGATTTGATAACTTAAAATAGGTTATGCCTAGAGGCCTTGCGGCAGGGAAAAAATAATGGACCTCATTATTCACGAAGCTCCCCACATATCCTTGACCTATTGATTTGAAAGTATCTAATGAATTAGCATTAGATTTGGTGATATAGAAACCTGCCCCGATTCTATCATTAAGTGCAACTAACACTCCCCTACCTCTCGAATCTCTATGAGCCGCAATAACAATTGCTTGGTATAAGTTCATAGGACCATCTGAAGAAATGGCAGTAGAAGGCCGCATAGATCCACACATAACGATCGGCTTGCTTGTACGTAATGTTGATTGCAAGAAAAATGATGTTTCTTCCATGGTATCAGTACCGTGCGTAATAACTATACCATCATAATTAGGTAAATCTTCTTGAATTTTTTGGTACAACATTAATAATTCAGATGTTCCAATATCTTTCGAGTCAAGGTTTAAGACCTGTTCATATTGTAAATTACAGGTTGTTGATAAGTCTGGTATACTCTTAATAAGATCTTCAATAGTCAAATCCACTTCGTAGCCTGCGGTTTGGTGTGATGATGTACCTTTAGATGCAATAGTACCACCTGTACCTAACACTTTGACTGTTGGTAAGTTCTCGTAGCTCGGTCCATCTGAAAGTGCTCCGATGCTACTGACGGAGTTGGATCTATATTTAATTTTGAAGATAGGATATTCCTTGTCTTCTTGAATATCAATTTCATAGTTAGCGTCCTCCGCACTATTTGACAGCTCTTCTGGCTTCTGGTTGGTCATATTCGTTTACTTCTAATTCCTTTGTGGAGTAGAGATGGCAGGAGTGACAAACTTTTTATACGATTTTTTTTGCAATAGGTACAATAAAAATCAATTCCGGTTTTACACGTAAATATGACCGGAATGAGAATGGGGACATAATTCGATGAAGTCAAAATGCCTTACAGCTTTAACTAGACCTAATTGTAATTACATTGTAACATGGGATTGTTCAATAAGGAAGAAACGCCCATAAAGCCACCAAACAAATCCAAGAGAAAGGAATGTTGGGAAGCTCGTGATGGGTTTTTTGATTGCTTAGAAAAAAATAAGATTGATAATTCATTAGATCCTAAAGAAGAGAATAATGTCAAGAAGAATTGCGGAGAGTTGAGAGATAATTTCCAAAATAAATGTGTAGCTAGTTGGTTCAAGTACTTCCAGGAGAAAAGATATAATGACTTAATTAGACAAAGATATATTGAAAAGTTAGAATCAGAAAATGCTCAGCCATTGCCATTTAAATTAGGACCAAGATAATGAAATATAGTATCCTAGTTACCTTTACTTGTACATACTACTTCTTATGATTCAATAAATAATATATTCGTGAATTTATATATATGACTAAGATGCAGAGATGTAAATGGGTTCTCGTCCGACAATCTTCAACCCTTCTTTATTAAATATGTCAAGAACTGAACCCCATTCATATTCGCCCTTTTCTAATATGACAAAGCTTAAATCAAGTTGCCTAGACTCACCGGGCCTGATGGAATCGTCACCTATGCTAGTTTGGAGTATTCCGTTGATCAAGATTCGTCTGTCAATGGTCATCTGATTCTTGGCAAAATTTGATGTTAAGCTGTTGGCAATACTGGACGGAGGAACTGGCCATGCTAATGGATATGGTAAATGTCTAAGCATACCAGTTATGCTCGTATCCGCGTCATTGCAAATTGTTGTTCGTAATGTGTAAAATTCTTCAGTCTGTAAACGAAACTGGGAACCATTTCTTTTGATCGAAATGTCTGGCTCATTCTCATTAAAAAGTTGATGATGCATTTGTATCTTAGAATAAATAAGTACGTCGGCCATTTTTGGCGTTAATCTAAGACTTCTTAATTCAATTGAACCGTATCTTTGCTTTGTACTTTTGTTTGGAATAGTTCCCCATGTTCCTGTAAGTTTCTCTAAAATACTTTCTCTTAACCAGAACAATTCTCTCATATCCATGTCCTCTTCTTCGGTAATCAGATAATTCTTGATGTATTGCTTATTACGTAACGACGGAATTAGCTTGGATAAGCCTGCTTCTTTGCTTGAAATTCTTTTAATAGGAAGAAGGAACCTCGTGGTTTTTCCCGATGATATATCCTCTTTCACACTAAACTTATCTTTCGAATTAACTTGATAAGTTAGATTACTTGAAAGCTTCTCGTTCCAAGAATTTCTTAAATCAATGACGAGCAAACAATAATCGGAAACCTTCTCTGATTGCTTTTCTGATATATCGGTTATAAATTTTAGTACAGCTTCAAGGTTTCTTTGAATTAAATCACCCTCTTGAACCATCAGCTCTCGATCTTCAAGACCTTGTAGGGAAGAAGACAAAAGTGGCAAAAGATCGAAGCCTACCATTTCAAACGACGGAACAACCGACAAACATAGAGGCACATGAACGTGTTTCACAAAGCTCTTTAATGCATCATTGGATTGCTTGTTAGCGTACTCCAATATTATTTTCAGCTCATTCATGCCTCGCTTTCCAGTCACTTCATAATCGATCTTGATATCTCCACGAGGTTCAATAGTCTTATAAAAGCTACTGATTTCATCCTTGTTCAATATTTTGAACGGCTTGAATTTTAATAGAAGCCATTCAATTTCATGAATATCAGAAGCTGACATATTTTGGTTATTATTAATCCCAATGGAATTTAACTTCTTATTCAAAGGTTCGATTGTCGAATCCCAAAATGAAAAAGAAAGGTAATTAATTAGTTCATTTGATTGGTTTGATAAGCTAATTGAAAATTTGTACTTTTCACCTTCAAGCAACATTAACCAACCATTAGTTAACAGAATATTAGTGAGGGTTAAATTTGGCTGAGGAGGAACTACTGTAAGAGTTAAAATCTTTGTTATAGCTCGAGACTCAATCTTGTTCTCAATTAGATTTTCAATGATATTATCCCCAGTTTCATGATCACTTTCATCATTATTAGCAAACTTCTTCACTTTCAGCAATCCATTGTAAATTTCTTTATCGATTATATGGAAAAATTGAGGTTGGCAATTAGAAATAGAAATCTCAAACCCTTTTATATTTAGTTCTCCTGATTCTAATGGCTTAAATGCTACCAATAAATGTTCAACTGACTTTGGACCAATCGTTATCGTACTGTTTGTGCCATTGAAGACATTTAAAGAAGGAGTTGTCTCCATTTGACCTTGATTATTATTGAAAAGCGTAGACTGGGAACGCTTCTGGGTAGCTGAAATATGTGGAGCAGATCGCATCTTATTAATGCTATTAGGTCTACTTCGGTTATTATACGAATTTAAATTTGGCGATGGAACCTGATGATTACTAGATGATTTCACCAAACTTTTTAAAGTCTGAACTGTTATTGTGCCATCTGTTACAATAGACAAATCATTAAGCTCAATTTCAAACGCAAATGGGTTTTGTAAGCTTACTTTCAATTGATAAATTTCATCTTTGATTAACAACTTGTCCTTATTCATTGCTGTATTGTTAGCTTTGTTGAATGGATTGAAAACAAACGGCTGATTAGCACCAGAAGGGCCAGAAATATTACGACTTGGCAGCCCATCAACTAATCCAACATTATTGGATGCCTTCTGGTATTCAGCAAATGGTATCAATTCATCCTTGTTCCTGTTACTTATAAATTTCACCTTCCTAACCAAGAATGGATCCCAATACGGTGCGACGATATTTGAATTATTTTTATGAGACATATATGATAGCCACTCAATTTTGTCTTTCAATTTGCATTGATCGTCAATAGGTAAACAATGAGAATAACGGGTTAATAGTAATGTGCATAACTTCATCAAAAAAGGATAGTCTTTAATTGTTTCTGAGATTTTCAAGCATAATTTCAAAAGAGATAATTGTAAGGAAACCCAGTTACTCTGGGCATGATGTGAAGCAGAATCCAATGAACATTCCGTTTCCTCATTTATTTTATAGATCTCAAACAAAGATTCATATATTTGTCTAATACTGGACACCTGACTTCCATTAGAAGACGTACCCTCAAAGGAGATAATTGAAATATTTCTCTGAGTGTCAAAATCAATCTTATCTTCTTTCTCCTTTGCCGCTAATTCCAATTTAGGTAGCAAACTAACTAATAAAATTCGAAGGATAAAAGCTCTTTTTCTGAATAGCTCTAAATCGCTGTACATGGTTGCTAAACAACAGTAAATTCTGCATTGGTCAATTAACTCCATATCAACTAATTGTAAAGAAAACACTTTATCAATCTCTTTAAGTATATCTCGTTTCAGAAACCACGATTTATCATCCTTACTTGAATAAATGCTCAGTTTGTTATTGATGGGTGTTGATTTCACAATGCTATCCATTACCGTAGAATTCAACTCATCTCCACCAAGATATATGCAAATCATAAATTTAATTAGTCTTAACAATGACTCCACATAAACTAAGTCAGGAACCGTGTTCTCGTAATCACTGGTACTAAGCTGATAATATTGTAAAGCCTTTGAAGAAATCAATTTTATTAGTTGAGGAATGGGTAAAGAATTTAAATCTGGACCTGAGCCAGGAATATTGGAAGTTGCAAAATTAAAATTTATCGTACTACTGCTCGAGTTTCTCGGTGAATTGGCTTGATGCGGCACCGATAAATGCCCGTTTGTCGTACTATTACGGGATAAAGAATCGGTTGATATCTTTTTCGGAGAAGAACTTTCCACATTCGTAGCAGATACTGCAGATGCTATTGCATTAAGTTTACTCTTGGAGATTTGCAAGACTGAAATTATGGTAGCACTTGATAAATTGTATGATATACCTAAGAAGTGTAACATGACAACGGAGTTTCCAATACCTTCTAAGGCACTGCCGAGCCATAAATAGTCGTCACACTTCTTCAAATTCGCTATGGAATCAGTAAAATACTCTAATGCATCTGAATATTTACCTGCTAATAAATAGAAACTACCCAAGAGTTTGGACCGTCTACCATTGTGTCGTTGTTGAGATTTTGATTTCAAGTCCGAAGCCGACGTCGCTCCATTCGTGCTGGACGTTGACGAAAATGAAACTTTAAAAGATCCAGAACTAGAACTTATCCTTTTCTGCGCTTTACTTATAGTCTTGGTTAAATTGTGACTGTCGCTTATAGAGACGGGAGACCTCAATGTTATGTTTAAATATGATGATGCGTAGCTATCCAATGCCGTTAAAAAATTCCTAGTAACCTCACACATGAGTGTTTCCAATGCCGTAATATTGTGCTCTAACGATCCTTCGTGGTAAAAAACCTCCTTTGTCGAATGATCGCTTGATGGGTTTAAATCGTCAATTACGTCCCCCGGTGTATCGAAATAAATCACATTATGCACTATCGAACTAGGATGCCATTTCTTCAAACTTTCAAGCACCTGTGTCTGTTGCTCCTTTGACGTAACTCCTTCGTCGTACTTCCCGACCCCAACTATGATAAACGTCTTTCGAAACGGCTCAAAATCATGCAAAAAAATCGACTCTGCTTCGGGTGCATGCGACACATAGTCAAACATCACTTTCCCGTGTGGAAACGTCTGTGGATTGAAGTATTGTAATTGACCTATAGGTGTTACGTCTAACAACCTAACTTCATTAGCATTTGATCGTACCAATTCGAGATATCTGGCAAAGTCTGCTTGTGTACAACCATTAATTGGGACCACCAATGTCCTAACTCTCGAAGGATTTATATATCTATACCTATCCACCATTTCGAGCTTCTATAATACCAAATACCCTGATAATGTAGTTATATAATTGAATTAACCGCTGTATCTTGGCGTAGTTTTGTTTGCAAGATCAATGCTACGAAAATGAATACCGTGTCGTGCGCGAATTATCTATCAATATCAAAACGAGTGGGAGGCAAAAAGAAGTTGGAAAGAATATAATCGTATCTTTAACCATAAGAATCAATTATTGAAACGGAGGATCTTATAAGTGAATATACCGTTGAATTAAGAATAGTAATAAAAGGATGCCTGGTTTAAGTTTTGATAATTATCAAAGGAATCACTTTTTAACCACCAAGGGATTTGGTGCGCCAACCGCTACTTCGACTGGTACCACGATTGTCGGATGTAAGTTTAAAGGAGGAGTTGTTATTGCAGCAGATACTAGGGCTACGGCTGGTAGCATTGTGGCGGATAAAAATTGTGAAAAATTACATAGATTGGCCCCAAGAATTTGGTGTGCTGGTGCTGGTACCGCTGCGGACACCGAGATGGTGACCCAATTGATAGCGTCCAACTTGGAATTGCATTCTTTATCACAGAACCGTAAACCAAGAGTAATCACAGCATTGACGTTATTGAAGCAGCATTTATTCAAGTATCAAGGACACTTAGGAGCGTATCTTATTGTTGCGGGTGTTGATCCAACCGGAGCACACTTGTTATCGGTACAAGCACATGGTTCTACAGACATTGGACAATATCAATCATTAGGATCTGGATCCTTGGCGGCAATGGCCGTGTTAGAAACCCACTGGAGACCAGACATGTCTAGAGAAGAGGCTATGAAGTTGGTCGCGGACGCCATCGAGCTGGGTATCTGGAACGATTTAGGTTCTGGTTCTAACGTTGACTTGTGTGTTATGGAAATCGGGAAGGATGCTGAATTATTCAGAAATTACTTGACTCCAAATGTGAGATCTGAAAAGACTAGATCGTATAAGTTCCCAAGAGGTACGACTGCGGTCTTGAGAGAAAGTGTGCGTGAATTGGTAGATGTTGAAGAAACGGTTATACCTTTTAATTCTGGCACCGCTGACGCCATGGAAGTTGATGCCTAGATTTTACGTAGAGATGCCTGTTAATATACATAAATTGGAATGAATCGTTGTAGAGTATCTATATTTTGTTTTGGTGGTTTTGTGTCACGTTGCCAATTTTGTGTTCATGAAATTTCTAGATCTTTCCACACAAAAATGTCTATATAATCGTAGATAACCCACGATAAAACCCACTACACTATAGAAAGAAGCACAAAAAATGGTTGTACATAATCCTAATAATTGGCATTGGGTCGATAAAAACTGTATTGACTGGACAAGACAGTATTTCAACGAAAATTTGATCAACATATCTGCAGCTGAAGATGATAAAGATGTATTTGTGAATACAATTTCATCCGTTGAAGGTGATGTCGAGGTTTGTCAACGTAAAGGAAAGGTTATTTCTCTCTTTGACTTAAAGGTTGTCCTTGAGATCAAAGGTCATTCGATTTCTCAGTCGAAGAAAGAAGGCGAATTTTCTGGTTCAATCACAGTTCCTGAGTTAGCGTACGATTCGACAGAAGACGACTTACAGTTCGATATCAGTATCTACAATGAGGATGCTGATTCAGAAAAGATGAGACCACTTATTAAGAAGGAATTGTTACCTAAATTAAGAGACAGCTTGATTAAATTCGGCCGCGACTTGATAACTACTCATAGTTCCGACATTCAATTGTCATCGGACAAGGTTAACTCCGCATATACCAAGGCCAATCAAGAAAACGCCCAGAAGACTCCAGCAGCGGCAAAGAAGGTCTCTGCCCCAGCTTCTACTGCTCAAAAGAGTACGTCCTCGGGTGCAGCAGCTGCAAAACCGGAATCTAATTCGTCTGTGCCAAAATATAACACCTCTACATTGCACTTGGAACCTACTTTCAACACCACAGCTGAGCAATTGTATATCACATTATTGGACCAGCAGCGTGTGGCTGCGTGGAGTAGATCCAATCCGTCAATGGGTAGCTTCCCACCTGAAGAAGGCTCTGAATTTAGTCTCTTCGGGGGTTCCATCAGTGGTAAGTTCTTAAAATTAGTGCCAAATGATAAAATAGTACAATTATGGAGATTGGAAGACTGGAAGTCTGGCCATTATGCTCAATTGGACTTGCAATTGATCCAAGGAGCTGGTGAAACAAAAATGGTTGTGAAATGGTCTGGTATCCCTGTTGGTGAAGAAGACAGAGTTAGAGGTAACTTTGAAGATTATTACATTAGATCTATAAAGATTACCTTTGGTTTTGGTGCTGTCTTGTAAACAGTATATACATTAGTTTTATAAATATATTATGAAGTAATCGAGTATTAGATACTTGCAAAACTTTTTACAGAAATTTTTCACTAGTAGGAAGTACAAGGCACTCATGACAAATGTTTCATTTTTCAATCAGGTCTACATGTCCTATAAGTTTTCATTGGATATGGTCCTACTATAATCTATGAGACATTATCATTATCCGAGCTATTTAGTCGTTCCGGAAAAATCTAGTAACAATTGTAGCAAGTTTGTAAGCAAGGTCGTGAATGAACAAGATATTCATATTTTGCTAAAAAACGTTAAGATAGTAATAATTTGCTATAAGAATAAGATCAATTACTTACTTATTCTAAAAATTGAATTGATTAACGTTATAATGTCTGAATCTACCACTGGTAAAGTATGTATTAGCTGATAAGACTGCATTTTGCAGAATGGTAATGAATTGGAACGCTCGAGGAACAATGTGTCCCCAAAGTGTGATGCAACCTTGGAAGTTACCATAATTCGTTACATTGGCATGGTGTTGTATACAAGACTAACAATGTTGTTTAGACTATTACATGTAAGGCTGCAATTGCCTGGGAAGCAGGTAAACCATTAACTATTGAAGATATTGAAGTTGCTCCACCAAAGGCCCACGAAGTTCGTATCAAAATTTTGCACACCGGTGTGTGTCACACTGATGCTTACACATTGAGTGGTGTTGACCCAGAAGGTGCTTTCCCAGTTGTTTTGGGACACGAAGGTGCCGGAATTGTCGAAAGTGTTGGTGAAGGGGTTGACAGTGTCAAGGTTGGTGATAGTGTTGTCGCTTTATACACTCCTGAGTGTAAGGAATGTAAATTCTGTAAATCAGGAAAGACCAACTTATGTGGTAAGATCAGAGCCACCCAAGGTAAGGGTGTTATGCCTGACGGCACTTCAAGATTTAAGTGCAAGGGTAAGGAATTGTTGCACTTCATGGGATGTTCGACTTTTTCCCAATACACAGTCGTAGCTGACATCTCGGTTGTTGCTGTTAACCCAAAGGCTCAGTCAGACAAGACCTGTTTATTAGGTTGTGGTATTACTACTGGTTATGGTGCGGCTACTATCACCGCGAATGTTGGTGAGGGTGACAATGTTGCTGTTTTCGGTGCTGGATGTGTTGGTTTATCCGTTATCCAAGGTGCTCTTCAAAGAAAGGCAGCAAAGATTATAGTCGTTGATATCAATGACTCCAAGAAAGAATGGGCTGAAAAATTCGGTGCCACTGACTTTGTAAACTCTGCTAAATTACCTAGCGGCACCACTATTGTCGACAAATTAATCGACATGACCGACGGTGGTTGTGACTTCACCTTCGACTGTACCGGTAACGTCAACGTCATGAGAAATGCCTTAGAAGCGTGCCATAAAGGTTGGGGTACCTCTGTCATCATCGGAGTTGCTGCTGCTGGTAAAGAAATCTCCACCAGACCTTTCCAATTGGTCACCGGTAGAGTATGGAAGGGTGCTGCATTCGGTGGTGTCAAGGGCAGATCTCAATTGCCAGGCATAGTTGAAGACTATATGAATGGCGGTTTGAAGGTTGACGAATTCATCACTCACAGACACGAGTTAGAGAAGATCAACACCGCGTTCGATGATATGCATGCTGGTGACTGTATCAGAGCTGTTATTAACATGTAAGCCAAACATTATATACCTACGACCTTATGTAATTAGATATATATGAAAAAGCTCTAATAGAGAATATGTCACTAAATTCTTCATGTAATGTATTCTAGCTAACAATGATTGCAAAATATTCTGCAAAATATTTGCGCAACTATCTTGATTTCTATATGAAACCACCAGAGTAGTAGGCTTTCGTGGACAGCCTTCTCTGCCAAGTCACCGGTGCTTCCATTCTACGGCATATCTAAATATGGTAAACCCAAGTAATGCCTCTCCCCTTATTGTACAAAACGCCTATAAGTTCGGAGTATCGGTTGTGTTGCGCTCGGCGAAATACATACTGATCTGACAAGACAAGCCTTATTGACCACTTTTTTTTGGCTTGAGAGCCAAATATTCACTACATGATGGGTACCGGTGTTCAGCGTCACTACTAAAAATACAAAACCCCGTTTATAACCTACTTTTACTAGTGTAGATCGGTCAATATAAGTCCGCAGAAATCTGGTATTTCGGCTCCGAAGCACCATCCAGACATCTCGATTTTTATTGGTCGAACGGCGTCGGAAGGGATTTAGTGCTCAGTCTTAAACCTGGTCTGAAAAAAAAAATATCAACGGAAAATCATATAATCGCAGAGCCAATTATCCTTAAAATTTTCATCTTCTTGATTAATAAGAATAATTAAACGTATTGTTAACAGAATGTTCAGACAGATAACTAGACAATCAGCAATTTCCCCAAGATTCACCAGATCTTATATTGCCGGTCAATTTACCGGAAGCAAGAAGTCTAATGGTAACTATACCGTGACCATGATCGAAGGTGATGGTATCGGTCCTGAAATCTCTCAATCCGTTAAGGATATCTACGCTGCTGCCAAAGTCCCAATCGAATGGGAATCCGTTGACGTTACTCCGTTATTAATTGATGGTAAGACCACTTTACCACAACCAGCTGTCGATTCTGTCAACAGAAACTTAGTTGCATTAAAGGGACCATTAGCTACCCCAGTTGGTAAGGGTCACACTTCTATGAACTTGACCTTGAGAAGAACTTTCAACTTGTTTGCCAATGTTCGTCCATGTAAGTCGGTTGTCGGATACGATACTCCATACGAAAACGTTGATACCGTGTTAATCAGAGAAAACACCGAAGGTGAATACTCGGGTATTGAACACACCATTGTTCCAGGTGTTGTGCAATCGATCAAATTGATCACCAAGCCAGCCTCCGAAAAGGTTATTAGATACGCTTTTGAATACGCCAAATCTATCAACAAGCCACATGTTCTTGTTGTGCACAAGGCTTCCATCATGAAGTTGTCCGATGGTTTGTTTGTTTCCACCGCTAAGGAAATCGGTAAGGAATACCCAGACATCAAGTTAGATTACGAATTGTTAGATAACACTTCTTTGAAATTGACTGCTGACCCATCCGACTACAGGGACGTTGTCATGGTCATGCCTAACTTATACGGTGATATCATGTCCGATTTATCATCTGGTTTAATCGGTGGTTTAGGTTTAACTCCATCGGGTAATATGGGTAACAAGGTCTCCATTTTCGAAGCCGTCCACGGTTCTGCTCCAGATATTGCCGGTAAAGGTTTAGCTAACCCAACCGCTTTATTATTATCTTCATGTATGATGTTGAGACACATGTCTTTACACTCTGATGCTGACAAGATTGAAAAGGCTGTCTTAGATACCATTGCTTCCGGTAAGGAAAACAGAACTGGTGACTTATACGGTACTTCTACCACCCAAAACTTCACCGAACAAGTTATTACCAGATTATAATCGCAAGAATAGTAATTGTTTCATTTAGTTTTATTACTACATTAAATATATAAAATAGGATTAAAATTCGTAGTGATAAGATGAAATTGTATAGTTGCAGTTTTGGTGTAAATATTACTTAATTCCTACTTGGCTAATTCTTTCAACACTATATTTGTACCTTCTACGATCGCAACATGTTCGAGATCATGTATCCTCTTTTCGTAATCGTCCAACGATTCGTCTTTGCGTAAGTCAATCTCCTTGACTAGCACCGGTTCTCCTCTGTCGACTTCTGCTATCACCTTGTGAATCATCACCCCTCCAGTAGTTATATCTCCGGACTGGCCCGCTTTCCACGCTCTCTCGATGGCATGCGTTCCGTCAAATGCTCCCGGTAATGCTGGATGCAAGTTGATGATCGTTATGTCGGCCTTTTCTAACGGTGTCAAAACTGTGGGTGACAAAATCAACATCCAGCCCGCACACACCACCAAATCTGGCTTGGTGTATCCGGCCACCGGAGTGTCCCCGATATCCCCGTTGATCAAGAGCTTTGCCAAGTCCTCATTGAATTTCTCTCTTCTCGTCTGGCGCTCGCTCTTATCTTCTTTCGTAGTTCCCTTGTAGTAATCCTTCAAAATATGTGTCTTGGTACCAATTGAGGCCTGCGATGCCCTTGTCAAGCCATATGCTGTGTCGCTCGAAGAAACCACCTGCGTGATTGTACCACCAAGTTCACCTTTCTTTTCCGCATCGATCAATGCCTGCAAGTTCGACCCTGACCCGGATATTAACACTGTTATATCAGGCATCTTGTAACGTATCTGGGGTGTATTATTGCAAATCAGGTCCATTTTTCATCTAATCCTATTAGCGATTTTTTCAATAATCAGAGTCATTTGCAGGTTGGCGCAATTTTTACAGCTTCAGACCAATTTCCCAATACTACACCAACATCCATACATCAGATGGAATGTATACATATGTGCAGGAGCGTTCCGCTACATTTCGATCTCCTCGCAACCCTGTTCTTCCAGCACCAAAAATGGCTGACATTTCTCCTTCGTTCACCTCTACACCGTTCGTCGCCTCTTATTTCCTCGTAAAATTATTACCAGTCGCATGACCTGCTCCTCTAAATACTCTGCACTCTTCATTGTTCCTATCTGACTTCAGAATCTATCCCAATTTCTCCCATAACCTCTATTTCCCGTACCATTGGCCCAATCAAACCCGGGTAACCCCTTCCAGTATGGTGTTTACTGCGAGAAATATAGGTTACCCGGCGGCTGAAAAATTTTTCGATCTCACTTGAGCCATCACCAAAAAATTTTGATACCAATCCCCTCGTGCTGGACAGGTTCCAGTAGCCATTCCCTTGGTTTTTTTTTCCTAGCATTTTATTAAAACGATTTTTTTTAGATTAGCTAACGTCCAACACCAATAATAATCTATCAAAATGGGTATGTATATATTAAAACCAATAAATGCACTAAGAATTGAAACAATTGGCAAAGATTTTTAGTGCAAATAATTAGCCGCCCACCATTCGAAAGAATCCAAAATTTTTGTTGAAGAAAATTTTAGTCAGGGAGATGGAGACACCTGAGAGGGATGAGAAAGCAAAAATGGATGATTTGACGACTGGTAGAGGTGACAAAAGAGACATTGATGATGAATGATACTAACATATTAATAGTTGCTTTCACTATTGAACAAATCCGTGAGTTGATGGACAAGGTTACCAATGTCCGTAACATGTCCGTCATTGCTCACGTCGATCACGGTAAATCCACTTTAACTGATTCGTTGGTTCAAAGAGCAGGTATTATTTCTGCTGCTAAGGCTGGTGAAGCCAGATTCACTGATACCAGAAAAGATGAACAAGAAAGAGGTATTACTATTAAGTCTACCGCTATTTCCTTGTACGCTGCCATGGGTGACGATGACTGTAAGGAAATCCAACAAAAGACCGTAGGTAACTCTTTCTTGATTAACTTGATCGATTCGCCAGGTCACGTTGATTTCTCCTCTGAAGTCACTGCTGCTTTGCGTGTTACCGATGGTGCTTTAGTTGTCGTTGACTGTGTTGAAGGTGTTTGTGTCCAAACCGAAACCGTTTTACGTCAAGCTTTAGGTGAAAGAATTAAGCCAGTTGTTATTATTAACAAGGTTGATCGTGCTTTATTAGAATTGCAAGTCACCAAGGAAGATTTATACCAATCTTTCTCCAGAACTATTGAATCCGTTAACGTTATTATCTCTACTTATGTTGATTCCAGTTTAGGTGATGCTCAAGTCTACCCAGACAAGGGTACCGTTGCTTTCGGTTCCGGTTTACACGGTTGGGCTTTCACCGTCAGACAATTCGCCACCAGATACTCTAAGAAGTTCGGTGTTGACAGAATTAAGATGATGGAAAGATTATGGGGTGACTCTTACTTCAACCCAAAGACCAAGAAATGGACTAACAAGGACAAGGATGCTGAAGGAAAGACTTTAGAAAGAGCTTTCAACATGTTCGTCTTAGACCCAATCTTCAGATTATTCTCTTCCATCATGAACTTCAAGAAGGCTGAAATCCCAACCTTATTAGAAAAGTTGGAAATCAACTTGAAGGCTGAAGAAAAGGAATTAGAAGGTAAGGCTTTATTAAAGGTTGTTATGAGAAAGTTCTTACCAGCCGCTGATGCTTTATTAGAAATGATTGTCATTCACTTACCATCCCCAGTTACCGCTCAAGCTTACAGAGCTGAAACCTTATACGAAGGTCCATCTGACGATGCTTCCTGTATCGCCATCAAGAACTGTGACCCTACCGCTGATTTAATGGTCTACATCTCCAAGATGGTTCCAACCTCTGATAAGGGTAGATTCTACGCTTTCGGTCGTGTTTTCGCCGGTACTGTTAAGTCTGGTCAAAAGGTCAGAATTCAAGGTCCAAACTACCAAGTTGGTAAGAAGGATGATTTATTCGTCAAGGCTATTCAAAGAACCGTTTTGATGATGGGTAGATTCGTCGAAGCTATCGATGACTGTCCAGCTGGTAACATTGTTGGTTTAGTTGGTGTCGATCAATTCTTATTAAAGTCTGGTACCATCACCACCAGCGAAGCTTCCCACAACATGAAGGTCATGAAGTTCTCAGTCTCCCCAGTTGTTCAAGTCGCTGTTGAAGTCAAGAACGCCAACGATTTACCAAAATTAGTCGAAGGTTTAAAGAGATTATCCAAGTCCGATCCATGTGTCTTAACCTCTATGAATGAATCTGGTGAACACATTGTTGCTGCTACTGGTGAATTACATTTGGAAATTTGTTTGTCTGATTTACAAAACGATCACGCTGGTATTCCATTAAAGATCTCCCCGCCAATTGTTTCTTACAGAGAAACCGTTAACGCTGAATCCTCCATGGTCGCTTTATCTAAGTCTCCAAACAAGCATAACAGAATTTACGTTAAGGCTCAACCAATTGATGAAGAAGTCTCCTTAGATATTGAAAGGGGTGTTATTAACCCAAGAGATGATTTCAAGGCCAGAGCTAGAATCTTAGCCGACAATCACGGTTGGGATGTCACTGACGCCAGAAAGATCTGGTGTTTCGGTCCAGATGGTAACGGTCCAAACTTGGTTGTCGATCAAACCAAGGCCGTCCAATACTTGAACGAAATCAAGGATTCCGTCGTCGCTGCTTTCCAATGGGCTACCAAGGAAGGTCCAATCTTCGGTGAAAATGTTAGATCCGTTAGAGTTAACATCTTGGATGTTACTTTACACGCCGATGCTATCCACAGAGGTGGTGGTCAAATTATCCCAACCATGAGAAGAGTTACTTACGCTTCCATGTTATTAGCTGAACCAGCTATTCAAGAACCAGTCTTCTTGGTTGAAATCCAATGTCCAGAAAACGCCATTGGTGGTATCTACTCCGTTTTGAACAAGAAGAGAGGTCAAGTTATCTCTGAAGAACAAAGACCAGGTACTCCGTTGTTCACTGTTAAGGCATACTTACCAGTCAATGAATCCTTCGGTTTCAGTGGTGAATTAAGACAATCTACTGGTGGTCAAGCTTTCCCACAATTGGTCTTCGATCACTGGGCCGTCTTAAACGGTGACCCAACTGACCCAACCTCCAAGGTCGGTACCATCGTCAAGGAAAAGAGAGAACGTCAAGGTATGAAGCCTGATGTTCCAGGTTACGAAGAATACTATGATAAATTATAAGCTTATTAAATATTTAATTTTTAAATTATTAATGTTTGGTAAGTCAATTTCTATCTAATATGTATTTTTTTATTCTGTTTTATTGAACTCTATTTGTAATTTGAATCTCTTTCAAGAATATATGATACTTTATAAAATCTACCCCTCGTGTGACCATAACACATTACACCAATTGCTTTCGTTTATAGATTACCTCCTGTCAGTTTCTGCAAAATAAAAAGTCTCGGAAATGCAATTCGCAATGCCGGCTCTTCGGCCCCAATTGCATATTTCTACATCCGATATATCTCTGTATCCTCATACTTTTTTTCACATACAAATAAATTCAATGGGATTCACTAGTCTATCACTCGCTTCGCTAGTGAATATTGGGTATGTTATAAATGTAGCTATATAGAAACGTATATTTTTGTTAGACCTGGCGTATGTCTAATAATCAGATTAAACCGCCCGATCCGCGTTTAGTAATGTAATTGCGAAAAATCGTTTACCCTTCTACGCTAAATTATAGTTCGGTTAAAACGGCTGAGAAAGTTATAAAACCAATTATATTTCCTAAACGATTAAATTATTAAAATTCAGTTCTATTTCCTATAAAAGCGAAGCATATATCAGTGGAACTTAATTGGATACCAGTCTTGGCATAGTTGTGTAAATTTGAACTGATACTAGGTAAAAATGTCAAACTTAAATAGTGGTGGCATGCAGATGGTCGCCATACTCGAAACGATCAAAAAGTTTTCAGAAAACATTAATGGATACAAATTAGTACTGATGGGTGGAAGCGTTGTATGTGGTATGATTTATATATACAGATATCACAAGGTTAGCCAAGTATTGCCTCAAAGGCATTCGGAAGATTTTAAAAGTTTGACTACGGTTATAACCGGTCTCTGCTTGTGGAACTTCGTAATGACAGCATTCACTGAAACCATATTGCTCAACTTGAATAATGTGCTCGGATATTTGAATAGTAACGAGAACTTACCTAAAGACTTCGGAGGGTACTTTATAAACGAAGACATCCATTCTGTATTGAATATGTACTATTTGCGGAAAGATGTGAAAATACTATCCGCAATAGTTGTATCGATGACATTGTTCCACATTTTTTCCAATGTCATCATGAAAAGTATCGAATACATTTCATTCATCTCCAACGAAGACAGCAATGATGTAGAGAAAGCTGTGGAACCACGGTCTCGCTCGAAATCTGTTTCGTTCGACGACGACTTAACTACATACCAATACCTGGACCTGGAATTGTCAGTATCCAAATCCAGAATCAACTTGGGCCAGTCGTCGATCAGGACATTTTTTATCAAGCATTGCATCTCATTTGTCATCCTTTCCGTCATGTCATATTGCATAGTTCCAGACATTTTCTTATTTAATTCTTCAGCGATTCTTTTTCAATACTCGAGCATCACCCTCAAGTCTGATCACATTTTCTACGCTATTTTCACCCTTTTCTTTCTTGACGTGGCCACCATCTTTGTCAAGGTTGCAAATCATCCCAAGCTCAGAAACTTTCCCCAGTTTACTTCCATCTTATCCAGATTCATATGGTGCTACAGCAGCGTGATCCTTGCTACGTCGATGAGCTTGATGATATTGTTCAATGATGTGCTCATCAATTTGGTCAAATTGCTCGCTATTTATATATATACCCCAACTCACACCATCAGTTTCGATGCTCTGTTCATTACGCAGATCTTCATCAACTATTTAACGCACAGTATTCAACTGTCCTGTACCACTGATGCAGAATGTTCCCAATTAGACTTAATTAATACATTATCGGAAAACTTTGTTTGGTTGAAAGATATCCTAAGCAGCTGCTGCATTGTCCTCAACTTATCATGCTTAGTCATACTACCAATGTTAATTTGGATAGTGATAATTGAATCGAAACTCGGACGCTCTATTTATTGAATTATTGTTATACTTTTGTACGCAGAATGTATTATCTATAGTTTAGTGTAGTAATAAGTAAATATCGATTTGATCTATTGGTCCATCTGTATGAGTAGTACATATCTATATGATAGAATAACAAAATGCGCGCCCAATTGGGTCTTTTTTCCGGCTAGCGTTATCACTGGAAATACTGACCGTTTTGGGATTTGGGATAAGCGCTACTCACCTCATATTGATAAGAAATACATTATAAGTTTTTTAAGTCTTCTTCCTTAAAACTACAAAACTTTAGTGTGTGGTTAGGTATATTTAAGATATTCACATAGTAGAAGGAGGTATAAGTGTAAAATGGAAAGATTACAACAGCTAGCGACTCATACAATTGCTGCAAGCTCAGGACCACAAAGAGCATTGCATCCTTTAGATCCACTATCTGCACAAGAAATAAAAGAAGTAAGTAGCATTATTAAGCAGCAGTACTCGGGTAAGAAGCTTAATTTCAATACTATTACTTTGAGAGAACCAAGTAAAAAGGCATATTATAGCTGGAAAGAAAATAATGGGCCAATGCCTCCCCGTTTAGCGTATTATGTGGTTATCTTAGAAGGTGTGAGTGCGCTCCAGGAAGGAGTGGTTGATATCGGTAGCCATAAATTTGTTGACAAGCGTCAAGTTGATGCTGTGCAACCAATATTGACACCGGATGATTTGCGGACTACAGAGGATATAGTGAGAAACGATGCTGCTGTGATAAAGCAATGTGAGATCAGCGGAGTGTCAAAAGAAGAGATGAAGAATGTCTATTGTGATGCATGGGCCATTGGATACGATGAAAGATGGGGTGCGTCCAAAAGATTACAACAAGCTTTGATGTACTGGAGATCTGACGAAAATGACTCCCAATACTCACATCCATTAGACTTTTGTCCTATTGTTGATATGAATGCTGGGAAGGTTATATATATTGACATTCCAAACAGAAGAAGAAAAGTTTCCAAGCATGAACACGCTAATTTTCATCCAGACCACGTAAAGTATGAATTTGGAACTACAGAAAACCCATCAGGTTATAGAGTGGATTCTAAGCCAATAAATATCACTCAACCCGAAGGCGTTTCCTTTAAATTTGAGGGCAATGTAATTGAATGGTCAAACTTCAAGCTTCACGTTGGTTTTAATTATAGAGAAGGGATTGTTTTAAGTGACGTTGCTTATAATGACCACGGTAAAGTCAGACCTATCTTCCACAGAATCTCATTAGCAGAAATGATAGTTCCCTACGGATCACCTGGATACCCCCACCATCGTAAACATGCTTTGGACATTGGTGAATATGGTGCTGGGCATTGTACGAACCCACTTTCATTGGGTTGTGATTGTAAAGGTGTAATTCATTACATGGATGCACATTTTCCCGATAAAGATGGTGAGCCTACTACTATTAAGAATGCCATATGTGTACACGAAGAAGATGATGGGGTTCTATTCAAACACTCTGATTTCAGAGATGATTTTCAAACGACTATTGTTACCAGAGGCACAAGATTAATTATTTCCCAAATATTTACAGCTTCAAACTATGAATATTGTTTATATTGGATATTCAGACAAGACGGTACTGTCAAATTAGAAATAAGGTTAACTGGTATCTTGAACACATATATTTGTGCAGAAGATGAAGATGTTGGACCTTGGGGAGCCCAGGTTTACCCTCAAGTTAACGCACACAACCACCAACATTTATTCTCACTTAGAGTTCACCCTAGAATTGATGGAGATAATAATTCAGTAGCTACTAGTGACTGTAAGCAATCGCCATTTCCTTTAGGATCCGAGGAGAATAAATATGGTAATGCATTCTATAATGAAAAAACTACGTTTAAAACGGTTAATGATTCTTTTACTAATTTCGAATCATGCACTGCAAGAACCTGGGACCTTTTCAATTCCAAATCAATCAACCCTAATTCTGGAAAGCCAGCATCTTACAAGTTGGTTTCAACGTTTTGTCCTCCCGTTTTAGCTAAGGAAGGTTCTCTTGTATGTAAAAGAGCCCCATGGGCTTTGAATATGACTCAAGTTGTTCCATACCAGGATGAAGATTACGGATATGGTAGGTTGTATCCATCGGGTGATTTTGTATGTCAATGGGATGGTGATTCTGCGCAAGGTATGAATAAATGGGTTAGTGATGGTAAAGACAATATAGAAAATACAGACATTTTGTTCTTCCATACTTTTGGTATCACTCATTTCCCAGCACCTGAAGACTTCCCTGTCATGCCGACTGAAATCTTTGATCTTATGTTACGCCCAAGGAATTTTTTCACTGGAAACCCTTGTCTAGACGTTAAGCCATCCTATGTAAGAACCACAACAGAAGTAAAGAATGACTTGAATGGCAGAAACTCAAGTTTCTTAGGAGTTGATAATAGTTCTAGATTAGCTTTTAGTAAAACTTCGTCTGGTTTTTGTTGTTCCAAAAAATAATTTTATGTTCACATATATATAAACCATGTTTTTTTATTATTTCTAGTAAATTATCGTATTTTTGCACTAAATAACTATTTTTCAAAATGCTAGTTAACGCAACACTTGATTATCTTTAATTTGTTTCTCATTCAAGAGTATTATCCTTCTAATATCATATATATCGGTTTGGCCAGATGCTATCTGATTATTTAAGAGATACTACAATACTCGTATGAATGGCCGCTTTTTTGCAGCATTTTTGTGTATTCTCATTAATTGACAAACGGAAAAAAAAAAAAAATTAGTATTGAAATCATATAATACTAATCAGAACAATCATGAAGTACGTGATAGAACATATGGAGGAAGGCTTCTCCGAATGGGTTATATTGGAATATTCTCAAATAATTAGAGAAGTAGGCAAAGAAAATTTGATATTGACTTCGTTACCTTCTTCAACCACTGAAAAAGATATTCCATCTAGACTCATAGAATTAGGATTGGAATGGACTACAAAAGAATGCATAGATATAGGTGGTGGTAATATCGAAAAATCCAAGATTTGTTTATTAGATCCAGCAGCTGAAGTTGACTTAGTGCCAGAAGATAATGAAGAATTTGATTATTTTGTATTTGGGGGAATTTTAGGTTCTCATCCTAGAATTGATAGAACAGGAATCTTGAGAAAGAAGTACGGATTAGCTGGTAGGAGGTTAGGAAGTTTGCAGATGACAACTGATACGGCTATCAGAACTACCCAGAAAATTGTTAAAGATCAAGTTAAGTTTGAAAATATTGAGTTTTTAGACTACCCAGAAATAAGATATAATAAATACGAAGCTACAGAAATGCCGTTCAGATATATCGTTGGTAAAGATGGTGCTCCAATATTACCACAAGGAATGTTAGAACTAATTAAGCACGATGCAGAACAAAGTATTGACGACTTATTAATAGAATAAATATCTAATGTACATTACTTTATAAGAAATTATTAAATACAATCAAGCTTCGATAATTAGTTATATAAGGAGATAGATTTTGACTCGACTGGGGTAGATCTTGATAGTAATAACTGCTTCATTATAAACCCTGCAGTGTCCTTATCTTCGAAATAGGAGATATGTGCACTAATCGCAGACACTAAAGAGAAATCAAAAACGCCCATAGGCAAGCTGTAATCAACTCTTCCATTCTTATTAATTTCAGTCAAAGTAGCCAAATCCTCGTTGTTCATCATCTCTGTCTTCCTAGGTTTTCTTTTATTATCATCTTTCTTATCAGATTTTGCTAGACTTAATAAAATATCATCTAGAGCATTCTCTTCTGATGCTTTCTCTTCTATGCTCTTAACTTCTTCTGTTTTATTCTTATCAGTATTATTTCCCCTGTTAAACCAACTCGAGGCACGTAATAATTTCTCTTGAATTTCTTCGCTTAAGTGTGCCAATTCCTTTATTTGTGTGTTCAAGCCTTTAACAGCGAATGGGACCAATTCAGGTTTGAAGTTCGAAAATTCAGGATTAATTAATGGCTCCATCCTGTATCCTATAGGATCACAGGGGTGAAAAATATTATACAAATTAGAACACTTTGGGGAAGCAAATGTATTCTTTTGGCTTGCATCAAAATCGCTTGGTAGAAGTGAACGTGGCTTTATATTAGTTTGTCCCAATAACTTGAACATACCAACAGGTGAACCAACACAAAATAAATCGTCAACGTTAAACATTAAGTCCTTTTCCAGGTTGGCTTGTTTAGGTTCATCATTGGATTGTGAACTTAAAATATCAAATGAGATGACAGATCCTAATGAATGACCCATAATGTGCACTTTCCCTTTAAAACTAGGATTTTTTTCCATATAAAGGGCATAAACACGATTGAGTTCCTCTGTGACGACTTTTGTAATTTGATTTATATATTTTGGCTCATAATAGAGTAAAATATCCAAGACAACATCACCTAAAATATTTCTAAGCGATTTAACACCATCAACACTTATTTGGGCTAAACTTGGTAACCTTAATTTACCATTCTCATCATAGGATTCTAAACTTTTCTGAGGATGGAAGTCAATTTTATGTCTCCAAGATATAGGCAAGATTTGGATCCTATTATTTGTATTCTTATTTTCATCGCTCTGTTTAAGTTCAGGATAGGCAATCTCTTGGTAGCCTCTATCATTTTGATAGACTTCCTTCATAGTATTTCTAAGAACGTTAATACTATGAACAAAGTTAACAGATTCATACTTGTGCCCTAATATTTGACCGATTCCATGAATACATAATACAAGATGATCAACTTCTCTCTCGGAACCCAATGAAGTAGTATCATGATCAAAATCTGATTCAAGCATATGTTTCATTTGCTTGTCTTGGTCGGCTATTGTGTTTTCGGGTTCCTCTTTAGTACCTGCTTTTTTCTCAGCTTCAGTATCATTTGGATGGAAGGCATTAGTAATCTCATTTTGGAAGAAATCAGTTAAGCCAGGAATAGGATTTGTAGTTAAATTATCGAACACGGTTTCATGTAGATCATCCGTATAACCACGCTGTATTTTTTCAACGGATATCAAAGAGCCAGAACTTGTTCCAAAGCTACGAATTACACCAAGTTGAAACTTGCTATCAAAAGACGACGGAAATAATACTGCTTCCTTTGCGTTACAGAATAAGACTACCTGGTCGTTATCTAAACCAAACGTATCCTTTTCTTTCTCAAAATCAATCTCGAGTGCCATTTCAGGTTTTCCTTCCTTTTCCACCTTTTTATTAAACTTAGCGACCTTATCTTTTGATTCTGCAACTTGGTTTTCGCTAGGTCCTTTCTCTCCAAACGTAAACGCCTTTCTGTAGCGATACCCTTCTTCAATTTGCTGAGACAACTTCGCACCTAATGGAATACCATCAGAGTTGAACCAAGTACCACGACGAACTTCATAAACTGGCCCATCCCAGTATACAGGGGATAAATCAAATTTTTTCAAATCGACCTGGAAGAGCTTATCCTCATTGACTTCAACTAATCCATGATTATGGTTAAGCAGTTCTTTATTATCTATTTGCTTTGTATCAGAATTATATTCTTGATATCGTTTTTCTAATCTGGTCGAATCGTAATCCGAGAAGGGAATGAACTTTCTTGGTTCCTTCGTCTTGGTGTAATTATGCCAAGTAGGCTTGGAATTGGGAATATCTGTAGCATAGAACCATTTCACTTGCGGTTTTGAAATATTGTTGGAAGGTGAATTGTTTGTAGAATAGCATCGTCTATAAGTCCATAACCTGGATCCAATAAAACGAAATTTATTAGAAGCAGATATAGAGTACATTTGTAATCTTACTGTATTTAGCATCGCTTGTGGTGATGATCTATGTTTACTAGTAATCGTATCAAAAGCTTGAAAATATTAGCAGCTAGAATTTTACAAAGATCACATGATCCATAAAGTTGTTGCGAAGAATATGTCTATCATCATATATAATATAGTAATTATGATATTTAAGTAACACCAGGTTGGGGTTTAGTAAATTCGCCACTCGGCCATTTAAGTATACCAGCATTAGAGTAATCGCTATAAACTTCACTTCCTAACACCTTTTTTCCAATCCGTAGATATATGAGAATATTTCCGTCTTTATCTTTATAGCCCTGCTTTAAGGCATTCTTTATAGAGTCCTTTAAATCAGTTGATTTTTTAAATAAATCTATCAAGTTCAACGATTCTACTCGTTTGTCAACGTAACGTTCGATATCGTTTATAAGTAAAGACACTCCGTTGAATTTACTATTTATTGTCTTTTCTATCGAACTCATCGATGAATCATCAGCGAATTTCCAGTTCAAAATCCCAGAAGTGAAATTGAATCCAGTAAATTCAGGAGGAAGAATCTTTCCTCTTGGATCATCTCTTTTCAAGGAATCTACAGTTTCAGCAATTGAAGCTAAACCCCACCTTGAAGATCCCGAAAGAAATAATCCTAATAAAATGCCTTGGAATGCTAATGCTGTTCTTCCCCTTGTTGCACAACCAGGAATTAGAAGCATTGCCAATATGTAATGATGTATACGTAATGTTAAACCAGGTAATTGTCCAAGAAAAACTAATCCAAGAACGAAGGAAACATAAATAACCAAATATTTTCTAAACCTACCAGATAGCCAGATCTTGTAGGCTTGTATAACGGCACATGTGACTATGCTAGTTATGATAGATGTCACCGCTATTAAAGCTCCCGCTTGTTCCTTGAGATCCAGAATGGTCAATCTATCCACTGGTAATCTGTCAAACGTAATATTATTTAAAACTCCAAGCCAGAAGAGCGGATACCATAAAATGAGCCTACTTAACGGTGATGGCTTTGCGTTTATCTCTGGTGGTGGATCAGACAACGTTCTTTTAGCAGATGAATGCCACAAGACGTACAAAATGAACGAGGACGGTAAAAATCTCTCTAGACCAATTGAAAGTAAATTTGCGAAACTATCATGGTCACTGGCATTTACCGTATATGGTGGATCGGTGGCTAAGCATATCGTCCAAAACCCAACGAAATTTATGATCCAAAACATGGTTGCTCCACTTGCCAAATAGACAATTGGTAGACCTAAAATAATATTAATAACCAACACTAATAGTCTCGGATCATAACAATGAGAAAAGCCACCAGAACTATCAGCACCACTCACTAATTTCTTAAAAAAATACGACGATTGAAAAAATGATAAGAATGGGATAGAATCACCAACTCCATAACGACCGGAAGCAGAAGGAAAATACAGCTCACCATTACTTGAGTATGATATTCTGGCACACCCGCCAAAAAATGGCGATACAACGCCAGCATGGACAGCTGCACCACATGGGTACGAATCTGCTCTATATGGTTTTGTTAATATTTCAGCATGCGAATCAGGATCTTCACCGCCACCTACGAAATACCCTCTATATTTAATACGTTGGTCACCAATAGGAATCAAGGAATAAGTCCAGCTGCTCCTATCACAAAGTGCTGGGCACCTAAATATTATCTCTTTTTTATCTCCATCGAATGAAGGGCATAATTCACCATTTAATCCACACGCAGCATTTTTACCTCTCCAAAAGTGAGATTGTGATTGGCATGATAGTGGGATCACAGTCACGTCTGGATTATTTGACATACCTGGCGGAATAGTCATATATGGAAGCAAAATGCGATAGCACACTAAAAACCAAAGACATAAGTATAATATGAGTCCTGTGATTCGGAGAGCCTTCGAAATACCTTTATTGAATCTTTCAGGAAATTCCTCTATCTTCAAAAATAATTGAATCCGGCGTGGTGGGTTGTCTTCTGGAACGGTAGGACCATTCCATAGTTTATAAAAAAATCTCTTCACTTTTCCTTTGATCGAATCATCAAAAAAAAATTCAGTATCCTGATCGATTATTCGAATTGGATCTGAACTATCGTCATCCGAATCCATAGTTGAACGATTATCCAGAAATGTATCTAGGACTATATCTTCATTTGTGGCTCCAGATATTTCATGGTTTGTTATCTGCGTCATGAAAATCTATTCTCTATTTGTGGGATATGGCCGTATGCGTTATATTTAATTATTATTAGAACAATGAATACTTTTCAAATTGTACATTTGACGAATGATACGGTTATCGAATATATATGATGATTAATGGGTATTTATCGAAATATTATTTAGAAGAAAATTCCGTAGATAAAAAACGGTTATTTTGTCGCAACTATCGGCATCTCTACGATGTCGTCTATCTAGATAGAAGATACAATATATTTTTATACTTTATTTATTAAGGTGGCATAAAGCTACCTGTGATATATAAAACGTTAAAACTAATTAAAAAAAATTATTACCCAACAACAAACTTTAAACAATAATTAAATAAGAAACATAGTAATATACAAAAATGGTAAAGTGTACTATACCTAATGTGGCTTAACCAGAACACATAGTACACGATTCTGGATTATCAATAGCACATGCAATAACCTTTGAACTGTAGATATCACCAGCATCTTGGCCTTCAGCTGGTTCAGTCGATTCAGTCGATTCAGTTGATTCAGCTGGTTTGTCGTTCTTAGGGGTATTCGAGTCATCTGAAATTTTTAAATCAGCAACAGAATTTTCTAACGATGTTGGCTCAGTAGAGACACCTGAGTCGTTAGTGCTAGAAATTGGCTTAGCAATATATTTTCTTTGGTTTAATTTCTCTAATGAAGCAATAGTCTTAGAAGCATTATTAACCGAATTTTGGTCGACAGTAAACTGAATGGCAGCAGCAGCAGCTTGAGTTCTTAAGTAGTACATACCTGTCTTCAAACCTTTCTTCCAACCATAGAAATGCATTGAGGTTAATTTACCCATAGTTGGGTCCTTGATGTGAATATTTAAAGATTGTGATTGATCAATGAATGCAGCTCTGTCTGCAGCCATGTCAATAATATGCTTTTGGGAAATTTCCCAAACAGTTTTATATAAAGCCTTTAATTCATCTGGAATGTTAGGTAAGGTTTGAATAGAACCGTTATTGGAGATGATGTTATTTTTCATATCATCATTCCAAATACCTAAATCAACCAAATCACGTAATAAGTATGGGTTAACAATTTGGAATTCACCAGCCAAAACTCTTCTGGAGTAAATATTTGAAGTATATGGTTCAAAACATTCATTGTAACCCAAGATTTGAGAGGTTGACGCAGTTGGCATTGGAGCAACTAACAAGGAATTTCTGAGACCATGCTTAGCTAACTTTTGTTTCAAAGAATCCCAGTCCCATAATTCAGTTGGCTTTCTTTCCCATAAATCAAATTGTAAAATACCCTTAGAAGCTGGAGACCCTTCATAAGTTTGGTATGGTCCTTCAACTTCAGCCAATTCAATGGATGCTTCGACAGCACCGTGATAGATTGTTTCGAAAATTTGAGTGTTTAATTCCTTAGCTTCTTGAGAGTCGAATGGTAATCTTAATGCCATAAATGCATCTGCTAAACCTTGGACACCTAAAGCTATTGGTCTATTTCTCATATTCGAGTTTCTAGCCTCCGGAACTGGGTAGTAGTTACGGTCAATAATTCTGTTTAAGTTACGAGTCACAACTTTAGTGACTTCATGCAACTTTTCAAAATCGTACCAACTGGTGGTGTTGTCTTTATCAACAAATGCTGGTAAAGCAATGGAGGCCAAGTTACAAACAGCTACTTCATCAGGAGCAGAGTACTCAACAATTTCACAACACAAGTTAGAAGATTTTATAATACCTAAGTTCTTTTGGTTTGTCTTTTTGTTACAAGCATCTTTGTATAACATGAATGGAGTACCAGTTTCAGTTTGTGCATCTAAAATGGCGTACCATAATTTTTGTGCTTTAACAACAGATCTACCACGATTTTCCTTTTCATATTTGGTGTATAATTCTTCGAATTCATCACCGTAGACGTCTGATAAGCCTTTTGCTTCATTTGGAGAGAACAAAGTCCAGTCACCGTTTTGTTCAACTCTCTTCATGAATAAATCAGGAATCCATAAGGCAGGGAACAAATCTCTAGCTCTAATTTCTTCTTTTCCGTGATTCTTTCTGATATCTATGAAGTCGAAAATATCTGCGTGCCAAGGTTCTAAGTAAAGAGCAAAGGCACCCGGTCTCTTGTTACCACCTTGATCGACATAACGAGCGGTGTTGTTAAAAACACGAACCATAGGAATAATACCGTTTGAAGTACCATTGGTACCCGCAATGTAAGCACCAGTAGAACGGATGTTGTGAATGTGTAAACCAATACCACCAGCACTCTTAGAGATCAAAGCACACGTCTTCAAGGTATCGTAGATACCATCTATAGAATCATCCTTCATGGCAACCAAGAAACATGAAGACATTTGTGGGCTAGGAGTACCAGCATTAAATAACGTTGGAGATCCGTGCGTGAAATATCTTAAGGACATCATGTTGTAAGATTCGATAACTCTTTCGATGTCATTACCATGGATCCCGACAGCGACTCTCATAATCAAATGTTGTGGTCTCTCTGCAACTTTACCGTTGATTCTCAACAAATACGATCTTTCCAAGGTCTTGAATCCAAAATAGTTGTAATTGAAATCACGGTCAAACACAATGGCGGAGTTCAACTCATTTGCATTGGCTTGAATAATATCGTACGTGTCTTTGGAAATCATAGGCGAGTGCAAATCTGTCTTTGGATTCACGTATTCGTACAACTCCTTACTGACCTGAGAAAATTGCTTGGTGGTTTGTTTGTGCAAGTTGGAAACGGCGATTCTGGCTGCCAATATAGCGTAGTCAGGGTGGATCGTGGTCATATAAGCGGCAGTTTCAGCGGCCAAGTTGTCCAACTCAATGGTGTTAACCCCTTGGTAAACCCCAGAAATAACTCTTTGTGTGATAGCAACTGGCTCGACGTGTGCACTGTCTAACCCATAGCACAATCTTTGAACTCTAGCAGTGATCTTGTCAAAGCGGACTGGCTCCTTACGTCCATCTCTTTTATAAACATACATTATTAATTATTCTTCTTCGTTAATAAATAATACTAAGATCTTTCAAACGAGAAGTGTTGATTCTTTTCATCAAAATCTTTTATTTGGGCGGATTTTGGCTGATTAAATACTCGAAACGCGTCTCGCCAGCAAATTTAATTTGTCATCACCAGAATGAAAACAAACAAAGCACAAAAATAATTCGCGCGTTTGGAAGACGCTCTTTTGAATAGATCCTTCATAGTTCCTATAGTTAAGATTTTGATTCTGCGGGCGTAACAACCCCGATAGTGTATATTAGCAGCAGCGATTTCACAATTATCTCGATTTGATGGTGGTTTGTTTACTAAACGTCAATTAAGAGTAACAAAACGCGTTAGAAATATAATTAACCAGAGAACGACGCATCGGAATTGCAGAAGATACTCGGGAAAGCACTAGCTGGTTAGTCTGTAGAGTCGACGTGGACGGGTAGGAGCGAATGAAACTGGGGTTGCTCACTATAGAATCAACACCGAAGACGGGGTCAATATATATAGAAGGGTTCAGAACTCGAAAACTCTAGATTGATGGGGGTCTCGGAGTGGGTATAGCCCGATACGACCAGGAGCGTATGAGTAGAAGACGATATTAGACATACAGAATACAGACCATTTATAAGGAGACCTCGATATGTACATTAATAGTGCTTCTGTAGATCACTCTGGTGATAGCCGTTTAGAGCTGTTTCGGCCGAACAAAAAGATCCATACACCAAGACATCCAATTGAGTTACGATCCATACACCAGAAAGAGCATCAGTACACTCAAGTTCCTGCCCCATGATAGGCTCGACATCTGGAGAACAAGTCACTAGAGATACATTGAACCAACACATACTACAGCCTAGCTCGGATGCTACATGTAATTGAATTACACGGAGAAGAATATAAGCAATAGTATTCTATTCTATTTTAAGTATATATCATATAAATCGTGCTCGAGAATCATTTTGATTCTTCCTTGGTCAAATCGCTATATCAAGTTAGTAGATGAACCACTACATTAATTAATTATATTAATGTATACATACTTTAAGAATTTCTCCAAGTCAAAGTCTTCTTCTTTGGTTTGGGCAACAGGAGCAGCTTGGGCTGGTGGAGTTTCCTTCTTAGCACGAGGCCATGCAACAACAGCTGCAGCAGCACCTAAAGTGGCAATAGAAAGCTGTTTCGGTTAGTCAATCAATATTCTATAAGAGTAAAGGAAATTGAATTCATGGTCCTCTTTATCGTTAATTTATTGATCAAAGCTATGGATACTTCCAGTACTTATTCACTCTCGATTTCAACCCGCAATCGCTACCTTAATACATACAATATGAGATGGGACTTGTCTCCCGAATATAGTGTAAGCAGCACCCATTTTATTAATTTCGTAGACGTATTTGGCTTGAAATATAATAATTCAATAGTGGTGAAGAACTGAAGAACAGTTAAGCTTCAACTACCAATAACCTTAGTCTAAGCAATCCCGAGATCCAGTTTGTATATAATATCTTACATAATCAATATCTCTCTTACACCATGGAATAGATATAATACACTATATACTATGTTAATTATCTATAACTAGAGCCTCACGCCAATAGTTTATTACACCAAACCTATTGAGAACGTCAAATACTTCATCATCATTGGAAGTTCTCATTATCGACCACTTCTTAAATTTTATATCTTTGATTTGCCCTTCCCACAAAAGCAGACATTTATTATCGGAGAGATCATCTATTTGTTCTGGTGATATATCAGGGGCATTCAGATCATCCGATACCTTTGGAACAATGTTCTCAGTCCAATCGATCCTCTGGGTCAATAGTTTTTTGTAGAACTTGATGCTTTTAGCTCCACCTTCCACAATAATCAAATTGAATTTGGGATTTAACAAACATATTCCATATAATTCCAATTGCTTAGCATTGATATCAATTTTGTAGAAGTGTCTGGGATTCGAAAGCTTATCGATCTTGAATATGGTGGTATAATACCCCTTTTCAAGATCCTTTTCGTGCTGTTTTTGAATTTTTGCAAGTCTTTCTTCTTTAGTCAACTTCCGTTCTTCATTTTCTTGCATATGCTTTGAATGTCTTTCCTCGACTTCTTCTCGAACTTTCATTTCCACCGCTGTAGGGTCTTTAATAGCTTCGTTGGTCAATACGTTCATTAGATTTGATAATTTCACTTTCGGTGGGGGAGGAGGATCCAACCCTAACTTTATACGATCTTCCTTGTCCTTTTGTTTTTCATGTCTATCATTTCGTCTTATTCTCTTCAATTCTTTCTTCGTTAGATACATTGGTTTCGCATCTGGCATATGTCTTTCCCAAGGGGGCGGTATCAACACAGGATGCTGTATATATATCGAAATGGGAGCGATTTCGTTGTCATATATGAGACGTGATTCGTCTGTAATGCTATTGTAATTACGGTCTTTCAAATACGGTCTATCCCACCATTCAACAACCGGCGGATATTGCTGTTTGTATAAATGCTCCCCTAAGTTTTCATCAGCTGTCAATCCCTTTTCTTCAGTTTCTTGATATTTGACCCTTTCTTCTTGCTCCTTTTTCAATTTGTCTCTTAATTCATTTCCTTTTGCAATATACTTCCCCTGTTCGTTGAATTGTAATGCTCTTGGTCTATGTTGTGCCCTAATTGGCCCCGACATATCATCTTGATTCAAATATGGATTGATCGCCGTAGGATCAAACCACTTTTTAACATTTTGCTTCAACGGATTATGATTTTTAGGTAATGTACGTGCTGGAGCATTACTTCGTAATAACGGATGAATTTCCACATTAAGCCCACCTCTACCCTCTCTCTCTTCTCTTTCTCTTTCTGAGTTTTGGTTTTTTAATCGCTTTTTAGCCAAATCTATCTTCGAAGACAAAGTCTCTACCTTCTGTGGATTATTACTACTTCTATGACCTGTCTGTTCAGCAGTACTGTTTTTGTTCTTTTCTAGTAATCTTGCTTTAGCTCTTGCAATTGCATCCGTTGTGTCACTAGAACTCAGTTCTTTTATTCGCTTACTTTCTCCATTCCCATTCTTTTCAAATGGTCTCTTCCTGTAAGACATTACTGTTATAGTCCTCTTATCATTATAGTAAACATATTCTATTCTTGTTAGACTCATCACTTGCCCTGTATACTATCAGTGTGTTTGAACCAGGAGTTTCGAGCAAAAATAGCAAGAACTACTTATAAAATCAGTTTTTCGTAAGCAAATCATACATCAATCATACATAAACATAAGAACAGTCTTAAGAAGGATTATATTAACAATTGAAGTCTCCAATTTGTAATTGATAGCTTAAATAAAATTGAACAATTTACTTTCTTGAGCCTGAAGTGTTAATAATACATACCTTACACAATGATTATTTCTAAGCGGAATCACTTAGAGAAAATGGAAATGGCAAAGCCATTGAAATCTTTGATTGATGATATTAAGAGTTGCCCTTTAGAAGAATTACCACATAAATTGAAACAAAATTTGTCTTGGGAAAGACCAAGGGGCGATTTATTTCATTGGGTGCCAGCCTTGAATAGGTTTGATGAAATATTTGAAACCCAAGTTAAGAAGTATGAACTAGACCAGGAGCATCCCAAATTGCAGGAAATGGATAAGAAGGATCAAGAATTGCTCGTGGCATGCTTGCAATTTACGCATCTTTTACTTGAACACTGTGCGAATAGATCAATCTATTCAAGTGGTGAAAGAATCTTTCAGTTGATAAATTCACCAACGGTTGATGTCAGATTGAGCGCCTTGGAGGTTGGTGTTTCAATATCAGAGAGATATGTTCAGACTAGCTCGAATAAATATTCCGCCCCAAAGCCGGTCAAAATGAAAGTATTACAGATCGCAAAATCTTACCCACTTCCAGTGCCACCTAATTTTCACCGTAAAGTTGAAGAGGAGGAAAATATAAGTAAAGAGGACAAGGATACTGTATTGGGTGACCATTATAGTCTAATTGATTCTATTACTACGAAAAGAAAATACCCATCGAAATGGAAACACCTTAATTTTCAATACTATAAGGCCTATACACCTCAAACACAAAATATACATACCAAGAGTGAATCTGCTAAAAGTGGAAAAGAAGAATTAAAGAATAAAGGGGCAAAAAGGCCTAAGTCAAAATCCAATTCGAATAAATTATCAAAGACAGATAATGAAGAAAAAATAGTTCCAAAAGAAGGTGTTACAAGTTTTAGTTTGTCGGAAGAAACTGTACGTAAGTTGTCTTTAGAACAAATATTTGACAAGGCTTCTGAAACTATCCCTAAAGAATATTGGTTTGAATTCGGTCTTGTTGCGCCTGTCGTCAAGTCTTTTAATACCAAATCATATGACTCAATTGAATTACGTGAAAAGTTACTTCGTGCAAAATGCTTGGCTATCGCCTTCATATGCTGTATGTGTCCAAGCGAATTTACTGCATCAAGATTCTTTGAATCTGAACCATATATTTTCAGCTTCTTAATCGATTTAATCCAACCTGAAAATTCTGCAGACGTTTCAAGGGACGTTTATTTCACAGCTACGAAAGCCTTAGAGTGCATTTCCTTGAAAAGAGTATGGGGAAGTGATATCATCCGATGTATGGGTGGGAATGTGAACCATGGAATTTTATTTCAATGTATAAGACATATCAATAGAAAGATTAGGGTCGAAGATGACGATTGCTTTGAATTGGCTTACGTGCACTTTTTTAATATGTTGGGAAATTTAATAGATTCAAAAAGTTTAACTCCTAGACTAACAGCTGGTGGTATTTTAAATGATTTATTATCATTCTTCAACGTCAAATCTAAGTATAGATGGTCGTGTTCAGCTGCAGTTCATTTAACAACAGTATTTTTAAGTGCATCTCCAGAGTCATTCGATGATTTTGTAGCTAATAATGGATTTCAATTACTTATTGATACAATTAAATACGAAGTCAATTTTGCATTAGAGAATCCTAATTATGGAGGTGGTCCACCGAAGGAGTCTCTTGTTTATTACAATATTACCTTCCGACAAGCTAATTATATTCGAAATCTAATGAAATTAGTTTCACATTTAATTCAATCAGAGCCTGGTGATAGATTACGTAACCTTTTTGATTCTCCTTTATTAGAAAGCTTTAACCAAATTCTTCTCAATCCTAAAACTTTTGGTCCATTGATATTGTCTGCGACTATTGACTCGGTCTTTTATATAATTCATAATGAGCCAACCGCGTTCTCGATTTTGAATGAAGCTAAGGTGATAGATACCATTTTAGATAATTTTGAAGATTTATTTCTTCCATCAAATGATTTGTTGATGTCCTTAGCTGAAGTTATTGGTGCTATTTGTTTGAATAATGATGGTTTAGATAAGGTTATGAATCACAATACTATTGGTAAATACTTTCAATCATTTTATAACCTTGATTATGCAAAGGAATTGGTTAGATCAGATATGACCACAAATTTAGGTTGCTCATTTGACGAATTGGGAAGACATTATACCCCATTGAAGCCAATTATTATGGAAGAGATCAAGAAATTAGTTAAAAACGTTCCTGATTTCGTCAATAGCAAATTGAATGGTATTCGTTTCTATACATCAGATAAAGGATCATTATACCGCAATAAAGATGAGGAGATTATTGACAATGAAGATGGGTCCAAAGAGATAGAAGTTTGGGAAACAACTGATGCTGCATATTTAGCTGACAACGTTTTCTTCTTCTTGGGTGGATTATTACAAGATAGTGGACAGTGGGGAAACGAAGCAATGAAATTAATACCTTATGAATCTTGGGCTTCATTTATGACTTTGTCGAATGCTCCATTTGATTACACAACATCTAATGGTTTCTCAACGTTAATGGGTGTCTTAAAATATTTTGATGACGAAAATAGAGATTATGGTTTACCTCTTGCATTTGAAATTTTGAAAAAGCAAGTTGAATCCCCTCTTATTCAGGAATTTATTCACTTCAAAAGTACAGATATTTCTTTCTTCAGCAAATTTGAAAACAATGAAGAAGCGGGTACGCACTTTTTAAAGGAATTAAATTCTCTTAACACTTTATTTTACACGTTTACAGAGATTTATATCAACCCAGGTCTCATGTTTCACGAAAGGTATCACCAAATTGCAGAATTATTTGGAAATGGAAAATCAGCAGACGGAAGTGGTCTAAGATTATTATCAGATTTTGGTTTACTTCTAAGGAGATGTATGCTCGAAGAGATTATTTTGCGTTCTACTATGCCAGATACTGTCGCCAAGCAATCGGGTGCTATCTTTGACAGTAGCAGCGAATTTCCCCCAATCCAAATATATGCAGCAGAACCTTCTAAGAAGCAAGAGAAACAAGATGGCACGAGTGCAAAGTTCAAGAACTCATTGCAGATAAGATTTTTTGCGTATCGTTTCCAGAACTACATATCAACAGTTTTCTGCTGCTTGGGCCGTGTTTGCATGCATAAGAGACAAGAATTCATTGATGCTGCATGGCGAAGGGATGCAGTGAGAATCACTGTTGAAATTGGAAAAATATTTGAGACTTTGATTACGACTGATATTTCTAATGAAGAATATAAATCAAGTTACTTTTTGGTGTTAGTAAATATTGGTTTATACTGCCTAAGCCAAAAAGAAAGGGTAAACAAAGATGTGATACAAACAAGTTTAGCTATTTCTCTTTTGCAAAACGGCTTTATCGAAAAATTAAAAGAATTGGCAATTGGCTTCTGGAATAAGCTATTACAGTTAGACCCTCAAGAAGTTGCAAAGACTAATGATTTAAAATATATCAGCACTTCTGAAAGTAGTATTACTAAAAACGTGTTAAGTCAGATTCTCATGATTTTTGCTAAGATCGTTAATAGTGATGTTGTTCCAAATTTACCGGCAACAAAATTATTTTATCATGAAGGGCTTGAAAAAGATCCAGAATCATTTCTAGTCTCAGCTTTCTTGGTTCAGTCTAGAATCATTGCCCTTGAGTTAATACGGAGCACGGTTGGTTCGGAATCCATAATTTTCAACCAATCAGATATAGCTACAACCGAGAATGTCCCATCTCCGCTAATTGAGCAACTTGTTTACATTGCAAAACATGTTTGGATGGCAACAAAAGAAGTTTCTGACATACCTTTTGTTCCTTTGATAGTGGATAATGTGTCTCCACCGTTGTCACAAGTTCAATACTTAACATCGAAGGGAATATCACCTTCACAAGCTGAACATTTTTTTAAGCATACTGTGAGTTTGAATGAGATAAGTAGTAATGAAGTACCAGATTGTTCGCAATTAGATGTCGACAAAGAGGTATGGGAAAGTATTGTACAAGATATCCATTCTGGAAGGGTGAGCTTTAAACAGGAACTTCCAACATTTAAACCCGGTTCTCATCTTAAGACAGCTAGATTGCATGAATTCGATCATTTTACTGATTGCTGGTTCAAAGTTGCCTGCAACTATCATAAGGCAATTGAGTCCATCGCGGATATGCTTCTTTCTTCGTATTCAGATCCTTCAGATATTTCGAGCAAGCTTGCTTATTATATTTTTGACTTGGTAGAAGTGAAGAAAAATAAAAACTCGGATTTAGGTGTCGCTATTCATTTGTTCGGGATTATTCTCAAGGATGAAAAGGTGGTATATTCAAACAAGGAGACTATTTCGAGGTTTACACGTTTTATGATTGATGAGCTTGAAAGTAACCCAAAGGATGTAGACAAGGACTATATCTCCTATGGGTTGTATATCCTTGAACAAGTGATGTATTACAACGATTTTCCTGAGTCTGAGAAGAGTCCACATGAACGCCTATCTCCTCAAAATGATACTGTTCCATTTTTGATTGATGATGAATTGAAACGGAGAGTATTCGACAGTCTTATCAAATTGGATGAAATTCACGAGATTAAATCTGCGATTGGGATTGCAAGAATTATGATATTGTTAGTCAAAGACGAAGAATGCTCAACTATGCTCGTAAACTCTAAATTACTTAAAACGCTTATTTCTTTAGCTAGTGATTTCATGAAAAGTGCATCAGATAAATACGATATTTACCAAGCAGCACTTGTCGTTCTTATAAGAAGATGTTTTGAAACAACCGAAGTTTTGAGAGTTAATATGTCAGTTGAGCTTTCGACCGTGTTCAAGGGAAGTATCAGAGGCAAACGTGACCTTCAATCTGTCTTGAAAGAGACTGCGTCAGTTGTGTTGCGTGACCCAGGGTTATATGTGGATGTCTTCTCACAGGATGTAAGGTTAGACAATTATGATGGTGGGGATGTTTACCCGTCAAAGCTAACTGTTTTTCGTAAGAAGCATGACAAAAGTAATGAAGATATGGATATGGAAGATGTAGAAGCTTCAAAAGAAGTAGATAACCTGGGACTGCAACGTACCATTAACTCCACAGGTATTATCCATACACTCTTGACTGAATTGATGGAAGTTAGTAAGAAAGATTGGGTGTCTGAACCACAATCTACAGACGATGAGAAGACAGCAAAGGACTCAACGACCGATGTGTTCAAAAATACAGATTTTGCTTATGCGTCCTTCTTATTGCAAACAATTACCGAATTGCTTGGTTCTTATAAACAATCGAAACTTGAATTTTTAACGTTTTCTAAGAAAAATCAAAACGAAAATTTGAAACCTCGCTCCACCGCTTTGAACTTTTTACTACATCAATTGATACCAACTAGACTGCTCATTAAATCTAGTGGTATTGAGTTTGAGAGACGTTCTGCTATTTCGTCGCTTTCTAAGCTTGCAGTTTTAGCGTTAGTATCCACACCCATTTTGAATGAAGACAATTCACCAGACCCAAAGAAGGAAGATATTGATATGGCTTTTATTAGGAAATTTTATGTTGATATTCTTCTGAAGATTCTAAAGGAAACAGCTAGTGCCCCAAGTGTCGCTAACATTCGCTATGGAAAGCTTATTGATTTATTTGATTTGTGTGGCTGTATGATAACTCAAAAGTTCCGTGATTTAACAGGACCTTTATTGAATAAAAATGCAACGAAGTATGATCAGTATTATATAGCTAAAGCACTTATCGATAAGCAAATACCTTCTCAGCTCACTGGAATTATCTCCGAGTTTGATGTTAATTTCCCTGAAATTAATCGTGTCATTAAGCTTGGTATTAAACCACTTACTTTATTGGGCAAGATTAAAAGTGAATTTCAAGATGTTTTTGAAGACGAACACCAAGGTGATAAGGAAGATGATGATATAGTACCAGAAGACGTTGATGATAGAGATGAAACACCTGATTTGTTCCGTAACTCCACTTTGGGGATGTATGATGTTGATCATGAGAGTGAGGATTCAGAAATGGATTATTATGACGAAGGGGATCCTTTGGAGGTGTTAATGTCTGGTGAAGAAATATCGGAAGAAGATTCAGAAGATTCTTCTCATCTTTCTGAACTAGAGTCTGAAATGGAGGAAGACGAAGACAATGATATTTCTATAGATGAAGGCTACGAAGGAAATGAATCCATGGATGATGACAATATCCCAAGTATTGAAGATGATGATATTGAAATTATTGACGAATTAGATATGCATTCTCACAGCGATTCCGATGAAGGTTCAATAAATGATGAAATGTCGGATGAATCAGGAGTTTATGATTACGACGAGGAAGAAGGAATCAGCGATTATGATGATGAAGAATTAGATGGTTGGATTGAAGCTTTTGAAGGCGATAATGCTCCTTCAAATGAAGCGGAAGTAGAAGAGGGTGATATACCAAGTGGTGTTGAAAGCTTACGTAGGAATAGACTTGAACATTCTAGAGATGCATATGAGGTTATGGATTCCGGAGATTCTGATGAAGACGAGGAAGATAATATGAGTGAAGATGATTCGGTTGTTGATGATGAAGTAGATGGGTTAGGTATTGCGCCTGATTCAAGAAGACGTGCAAGGGACTTTGCTAGCACATTCTTTGATGCCTTACGTCCAGCTATGGGGCAACCAAATATTGCTTCGCTTTTCGAAGGTCTATTCAGCTCAGCAAATAATGATAACGGCTTATTAAGAGGGACTATACATATAAGTGGTCCTGGAAATTCTACTCGTTTTGAACGTTCCTTTGGGAACGTTATACTGATGGGCTCCAAGTCCAAACGCGATAATGATGTATTACATAGCATGTACATCAAGTCCACAAGGGAACGTTGGTTAGATGCGTTGAATATGTTCTACTCTAAGTCGAAGGATGATGCTGTTATGAAGATCATACCTAATATTGTTAATAGAATCGAAAAAGAAAGTATCGAAATATTTAAGCTGAAGAAGGAAGAAGCTGAACGAATTAGAAAAGAAAGAGAAGAAAAAATCCGCAAAAGGGAAGAAGAAGAAAGGTTAAAGCGTGAAGAGGAAGCAAGAGAACGAGAACTCAATGCAACAAATAACTCTGTAAATCATGATCCTATTATGGTTCGTATTGGTGACCGTGATGTTGATATTAGTGGAACTGACATAGACCCAGAATTTTTCGAGGCTTTACCAGATGATATGCGTGATGAAGTATTTACTCAGCATGTCAGAGAAAGACGAGCAAATGCATCTAATACGGGAGCAGATGCGCGTGAAATTGATCCTGACTTCCTCGATGCTCTTCCAGAGCAAATTAGAGAAGAAATTCTTCAACAAGAATCAATGGCTCGTAGATTCTCCACTTTGGAAGATGAAATGACCTATCCCGATGTTGATGAAGATGAAGATGAAGATTTGGAAGATGAGGATGAAGGGGAAAGTACGAATCCTTTTGTTTTACCTAGTAGTGGCAGTGCAGGTTCAAACAGAAGAAGATCAACCGTTGCTGGGGATTCTACGTCAGAATCTTCCAAAAAATCTAAAAAGGTTTTCTTTACACCCTTGGTTGAGAGATCTGGTGTAGCTGCATTAATTCGTTTACTTTTTATCCCTCTGCCTATTAATCAGAGAGAGTATATCCATCAAGCATTACAATACTTGTGTAAAAGTAAACAATCCAGGGCTGAAATAATGGGCCTTTTAATCGCAATCCTTCAAGACGGTTTAATAAACCAACGCTCTATTGAAAAAGTGTACTCACAAGTTTGCTTGAAAGCTAAAACTAGTACATTTAATACGGAAAGTCAAAATAATCACTTTCCTATCGGTGGCTCACCGATTATCATTGGTAATCAAATAATTGAAGTCGTGCACTATATATTAGAGCGTAATACTCATATGAGATATTATCTTTTGACGGAGCATGACAACCCATACATTTTGAAGAAGATAAATCGCAAAACAAAATTAAAAGAATCGTTAAGCAAAGAAAGTAAATACCCAATAAATCTTTTGCTTAGATTGTTAGAAAATAATTTGATCAAGGAAGATCAAACTTTTATGGATGTCTTAGCAAGAGTTTTACAGATCGCAACTAGGCCACTTCATGCTTTGCAAAACGCTAACAAAAGTGTTGAAGACAATAAGGTTCCTCCTATTACTCCTCCAGTTATTCCTGATCATAATTTCCGACAAATAATTAAAATACTAACTTCAAATGATTGTCCTAATACGACTTTCAGAAGAACCATCAGTGCAATGCAGAACCTATCTGTGCTTCCTAATGCGCAAAAGGTATTTTCCGTAGAGTTATCTGATCAGGCAACGAAATTGGGACAGACTATTATTAGTGATCTTAATGTTTTGACAAAAGAAATTGCCAAATCAGATACCTACAATACAGAGAATAAGTCATTTGCAAAGTTCAGTGCTTCAAGTTCTGACCAAGCAAAATTACTCAGGATTTTAACCGCACTAGATTATATGTTTGAATCAAAAGAAAAAGATAAAGGCTTTGAGGACGAGAAAACCGATTATAAAGCAATCCATGATGGTAAGGAAAATAAATTGACTCTCGATGAAATTGAAGAATTAACAGGATTATATAAACGACTTGCATTGGGAACTTTATGGGATGCCTTAAGTGATTGCTTAAGAGTTCTAGAAGAAAGAAAAGGCATGACAAATATAGCTACTGCATTATTACCCTTGATTGAAGCTTTAATGGTTGTTTGTAAACATAGCAAAGTTAAAGAAATTCATATCAAAGATGCTATTAAGTATGAAGCTAAGAAAATTGATTTCACAAAGGAACCAATTGAAAGTTTATTCTTTTCATTTACAGATGAGCATAAGAAAATATTGAATCAAATGGTCAGAACTAATCCGAACTTGATGAGTGGGCCTTTTGGAATGTTAGTTAGAAATCCTGGGGTCTTGGAATTTGATAACAAGAAGAATTATTTTGATAGAAAGTTACATGAGAATAAAAATGAGAATGCTAAATTATCAATCAACATTCGCCGTGATCAAGTATTCTTGGACTCATACAGAGCATTATTTTTCAAACCGAAGGATGAGTTTAAGAACTCAAAGCTAGAAGTCAATTTTAAAGGTGAATCGGGAATTGATGCAGGTGGTGTTACTCGAGAATGGTACCAAGTTTTATCGAGACAAATGTTTAATCCAGATTATGCGTTATTTACTCCTGTGGCATCTGATGAAACAACATTCCACCCGAATAGAACATCATATATTAATCCAGAACATTTATCGTTCTTTAAGTTCATTGGTAAGATTATTGGTAAAGCTATATTTGATAATAGTTTTCTAGATTGTCACTTCAGTAGAGCTGTCTATAAGAGAATTTTAGGTAAGTCAGTTTCGTTAAAGGATATGGAAACACTAGACCTTGAATACTTTAAATCATTAGTATGGATGTTAGAAAATGACATAACTGATGTTATCACTGAAGATTTTTCAGTTGAAACTGATGATTATGGAGAACATAAAATCATTGACTTGATTCCTAACGGAAGAGATATAGCCGTAACTGAAGAAAATAAACATGAGTATGTCAAGTTAGTCGTTCAATACAGATTGCAAACTTCGGTCACGGAACAAATGGACAACTTTTTATTAGGATTCCACGAGATTATTTCAAAAGATTTAGTTTCTATATTTGATGAGCAAGAATTGGAATTATTGATCTCAGGATTGCCCGATATCGATGTTTTGGATTGGCAAAACAATTCTACGTATAATAATTATTCACCTTCATCAGAACAAATTCAATGGTTCTGGAGAGCAGTTAAATCATTTGACAATGAGGAGAGAGCAAAATTGCTACAGTTTGCTACGGGTACTTCGAAAGTGCCTTTGAATGGTTTCAAGGAGTTGAGTGGAGCTAGTGGAACTTGTAAATTTAGCATCCATAGAGATTATGGGACCACTGATAGATTACCATCGTCACATACGTGTTTCAATCAAATAGATTTACCAGCATATGAATCATATGAAACATTAAGAGGATCTGTTTTATTGGCTATAACAGAAGGTCATGAAGGGTTTGGATTGGCTTGATTTTGCAAAGTTGATTTTATATATGAAATAATAAAATACATATTAATTTATTTATCCTTTTATACCTTGTAAATCTCTAATAAAATAAGCGTATCTACATAATTAAAATTGGTCGCATGCTTTCTCTAAGTCTTCGGTCGAGGCCATATACCTAACCATATCGTAATTCCTCTTGTTGACCTTGACTACTTCATCATTCCACAAGCCACAGTCTTTAATTATCTCCTCGGGTTTGATCGTAATTCTTTGTTTCTTTTTGAAAACATATTTAGTTATAGCAATAGAACATAACTTTTCCGATCCAGGCAAAACAAATTTAGACAACACAAATATCCACTTTTCGTCCCATGCAAAAATCTGACTCTTCACATTGTATCTCTGGTATAACCTCAATTCCTTCTTAAAGATACATTGAATAGAAGCAACCGGCACATACGGCATATTTGACAACGATATTCCTTTGAACTCCTTATTTTCATTGTCGTAGTATTTATACCAGAATCTTTGGAAAACCTTGGTGACAACGTTTGTTCTGGCAATGTCCAAGTCAATCGAATAAGTAGAATTGGATTTGTGCATGTACATATCAAGTTCTAATGGAGAAACATATGTTTCCATAGTGGTGTACTCGAACAAATCCAACTTATTAGTCTTTCCAGTGATTCCGAAAGTATTCTGCTTCCCATTCAAAAGATATCTCTTCCTGGGTATTGCCAAGTTAACTATAAGTCGATAGTAAAATCTGAAGACATAAGCGAAAGGTAACGTTTTGTACGTCGAAGCAAGAAACGCTACAAGCAAGTATTTAGCGACCGTATGAACCATATTGAACAAAATCACTGGAAATAATCTTCAATAAAACATTTTTGAATAATTTAGCATATTTTTGATCGGTTCCATACCGAGTGCGAAGCTACAATTAACTGTCATATGATACCGTTTATTTTACATATACCTACCCAAACCCAACAAAAATACAAATACGAACTAAATCTAATTGCCAAATGGGCATTCATTCTTTTCAACATGATTTATCAACCAATCATCAACGGTTGTAAAAAATTTGTGGCACATTCTACAGTTACCACTAACTTTATTTCTCTGGTCCTTTTTGGTGCCACTTGGATACTGGAAGTGAATTGCCTTAAGATGATTTTTGAAAGTGTCACAACGGCTAAATATACCAGATGAATGGCAGCAATTGTCTCCTGTAGAGTGGTTTTTGTAAGGACATTTGAACTGTCCCTTGTTGGAGCCTGCTTCCTTCCAGTGGCATCTCGTATGACGGAATAAATCATTAGGTCTGGCGAATCCTCGATTACAGTATTTACAAACGTGAGGTCTCGACGTAGGTTTAAGATGCGTAGATTTGTGGGTAGCCAAGTTCGAGAAGAACAAGTTGCATTCGGGGCATTGTCTCTTCTTTCTAGGTTTGCAGCTTTTAGTGGATACTGTGGAATCGCGGTGTGCAATCGCAACTTCCGGAGTGGTGCTTTTGGTGTCACTATGTGAGTCCAGCGACTCACTTGACTTTCTCTCGCGAGCAAATGCATCATCGGAAGCTGTAGCAACGTTGTATAGTGTCGATAACCCGTCATTTGAGAATGAATTGGAACGAGATGGCGAAGATGCGGGTGTTATATGCGAGAATTGACTAGACAGATTGCTAGCATTGTGCAATGGGTTGTAGCCGGTCACATTGGCAGGAGTGTAGTTGGTGCGACATCCATATGACTGCGGAATAAACCCTGGTGACAAATATCCAACCGGTGGAATCTGATTTTGGTTGGGTGTATAGTATGTCAATGGCTCAGATAATGGTTTTGGGTTTGTGAGGCCGTGAACTTCTGATGGCCGGTACAACGGTGGAAATGTGCTGTGATAACCGTGCAAATCCAAAGAATGAATCAGTGGTAACTTACATTCGTTGTTGCTCGCAGGTGGAATAATATAAGATGACCCCATGTTGTATATATTGTTATGGATGTATTTTAGAAAATATGTCACCTACCGAACCCCAGGATAGTATACTACTTAAATATTTGCAATCAAATCGGCATCGATGGAATACGGCTGATACAGCCTTTTATGCGCCCCTCTTAATAGGACTCGTCGACCAAATTCCTTCACCGAAATCAGTGTCCATGTTCGCTTGCCCAGTGGCATCCTAAGTAGATGCAAATTTCTCCTGTTAATCGCTAGAGGTCTAGCGGATTATATCCGTATGTTCCTATCGTTATAGTGGTCTTTATGAGGTCTCTAGATATTCCCAAATCCACCTACGGAGATCATTTTTGATGATTCGTGGCTCTCTCATGTAGGGCCGACGGTGTACCGCATTATGTCAGCTCGGACCCCACGGTAATATACTCTCAGCCGTGTCCACTTCACCACTATTAGTGCTTATTGCTGGCGTTGTACCGGCGAAACCGCGAATGGCGTACGGCCGCAACTTCGAATGTCCAGTGTACAGCGGTGTTTAATCCCGCAATTTAATAACATACTGCTTAAACTATGTGATCTGCTCTGCTATAGTGTCTAATGTCTATTAGTCTAAAAATCGTATAGTCGTTGTATCATTTTGTCTCTTGATGTCCGATTAAACTGCTAGTGAATGGTCCAGTCTACATTGCCAAATTTCTTCCTATGCCGTAATTTGTCCTACAAAACATCATACCACACGGCGACTACAATAGGACATATTCACTTGCGGTGTTAATGGAATGTATTTGATAAAAAGCGTTGAAAGATCCGGCCTTGTCTTAATGGGAATAGGAGAAACTCCTATATAGGTACTGTTCCAAAAGTCATGCGCCATACGCAGAGTAAGGCTCCCAGACTTAGTAATCGGATGTAATTCGGCACTCATCTCAGCCGGACCCGGGGGGGAACATTATCTACGAGCCGACGCCGACTATGTCATCGGTAGGATAATCAAAATATACGACTTCTCGAACGCGGCAGTGGCATCGGCGCGGATAATTCCAACGCAGCGAATATCCGATCCGAAGGAGTCCGCGAATGGAAAAGGGGGGGGAGTAGAACTCAACATAAAGTACACACCATCAACAACCTTACACATGTCGTATAAGATCGTATAGGTGATTCCCTTCACGTGGTAATTACAAAAGAATTGACTTCCTATTCAAGTAGTATATTAAAAGTGAAGTAACATAAACGAAATAAAATGGAATAAATAAGGACATTAAACCTGTCAAGTACATATCGAACAAGAATTAATTGGACATGCAGACGTAGGCAAGCCGCAGTCTAACAGTTGTCTATGTTATTATGTATGATCTGTATTTTGTGATTAAGCTTTACGAGATCTAGCCTTGGTGACGTTTGGTTCGACGGTGGAGGACTTAGCAGATGACTTGGCTGATGATCCTGCTCCATTCGAGGTAGCAGCTGAGATCTTGCGGTTGCTGTACACCTTGATGTAGAATGAGATGAACAAAACCAAGTAACTGGTCAAGATCATGTAACCATATGCAGCAGCTAATTCAGAACCATAACAGTCACCAATATGAGGCAAAGATGGGAAATATCTGTAGGCATAGTGGGTGTAGGTGGCAAAGTAGACGAAGACCAAGTCGATGAGGAATTGAATAATTTGGAATCTGGTGACCCATTCTTTCCACCACACTCTGATGCCTCTGGCACTCAAGAAGTAGTACCAGTACATGACGACGTGAACAGCCAAGTTCAAGGTGATAGGAACCCATTCCACTGAGGTCGATCCTGTTAATTGCGTGTAGCATAAAAGAGCGGTAGCACCATGATGGTAGGTGTGCAAGAACAAAAGCTTCTTCTTTTTCAACACCAAGAAAACGGTATCGATCAATTCCAAGTACTTAGTCAAGTAATTCAAGTAGTACAAGGTAACCAATTTTGGAGCAAACGCATTCCTATGGCAAATCGCGTAGAAAAGACCGTGGTGGTACAAGATTGGAATTAACTGCTCAATGGTCAACAATAATAATGATAATGAAATTAAAGTCAACACAATGTTGTGCAACTGGAACAAAAAGTTCAACTTCAACGCTGGCAACTTCAACTTTGATGACAATGCTCTACCACCAAATACAACGATATAGTAGACAATAATGATTCCAATCGCATGGAATCCATTGGCTAAGAATGTTTTGTGGTAAACGAATTCAAAGTCCACGGCTGGATAACCAATGATCAGCTCAAACACATAGCTGAAAATTGGCCATAAGTGTAACCCGAATGGACGTTCAATACTTGGTGTATTTAACTCAATAATGGACGACATGTTGAATACACTTTCGATTAAAGAAATAGATTGTCAACAACTGACTTAAAGGTGAAGAATTTTACTTTTCTTGCTGAACAAAGAGACCGGCCCCTCTATTCGTGTTCGGTAACTACACGCATCGCCATATAAACCTATGCTTAGTTACATTAATCATTATATATTAGCCAATTATATATATAATCCTATAGAACTAACTCTTCATATCAATGATAAGTGTCAGTTATAGTTGGGTGATTTTTGGTTTTAAGTTCAAGAAATCAATTGATACAATTATGTCATAACCGTTTTCTTCACATGCATACAAAGCCTCATGTTCGTTCGAATGTAAGAATCGGATATTCTCACCTACAAGGGCCCTTAATAGATTAGTAGAATCTAAATCTCTAACTTCAATAAAGCCAGGTTCAAAGGACAACAAGTAAGGATAGAATAACGCGATGTTCTGAGGGTTGCCTTCCCAGAAAACACTCCAATCATGCTGGGTTCTCCAACCGTTCCTATTGATTTTGAACGAGAACTCGGAATATGAGAGCAAGAAATTCTTCCCCAACCTATGAATCGCCAATGGTGTAACGCTTTCACGTTGTGTAGCGAAATCTAACGATGGATCAGCCTCATCTAAAATAGGTTCCTTTTTTCCTTTCTCTAATGAAAGAATCTCAAACCCCTTGGTACATCCAACACATAACTTGGTTTTCAAAAATGAAATAGATACTGGGTCCGAGCTAAACGAAATCTCTCTGATGTCGTATTTCTTGTTTTTGTTCTTCAGTGATTTATGATCGAATGGGTTCGTAGGTTCAAATATGTTAATTGAATGCGTGGAACCGTGTTTGGCAGCACATACCAATAATCTACCATCACAGATACCAGTTTTGAAGAAAGATACGTAGTTCAAGATTAATTTTCCAGATCTAGTATTCTTATTATGATCCAAAGAATCAGTACATGATAAATCAAACTCGTACAACGACTTATCTGATAAGATTAATAACTTTGAATATTCAACCAAAACTTCTATTTGGGTGACATAGACTTTGCTAATAACCATTGTAGGATCAGAACAAATCTTTTCATTTGAAGTTGCACTGATAGATCTCACAGTAGATACCCATACTCCTGAATCGGTACCATACAACAATTTTTTACCACCATAACATGGGACCGCACAGTTAATTTTATTGTTACCATGGAATCTTCTAGTCTCATATTTGGATAATGAAAAAATGTCATTCTGGCCTATCAACTTTTTCTGTTGTTGATAAATTTGTTGCAAAACTTGGTTCTGATTAGTCATGTCGTCTGCAAACAATGTAGCGTGAACCAGATTACTACCCAATCCCAAGAAGTTAATTGGCAATCTATTACTTGAACTTGAACTTGTGTTGATATAACTGGTGGATGTTTCCGCTTTGTTCTTTAAGTTCGGATCAGAAAGTAATGATCCATCAAGTCTGTTTCCCATTATCGATCTTGCAGTTGGAATATCATAGCCACTGTTAACAAACAACAAGGGTAAGTATATTGGCTTTTCAAAAATTTTATGTTGCTCTCTCTTATTTTGGATTTTATGTTTAACCAATAATAATGCATGTTCAAATAAGTACAAATCAATCTTTTCATTATCTCTCTTTCTATTCAAGGTGACTTGATAAATTATTCTATGGCTGTAATTCAACTTAAAGTGATTCTTAGTTTCCAAAATTTGCTTCCCTAATAACCTATGTAACACCATAATTTTATGACGATCAGTACTTTCTCCTGTTTGAATATTAATCTGTACCAAAACTTTTTCAATTTCTTCTTTTGCCTTTAGCAATGCTTTATAATCTGGAGATTCGGGTTCCGTATTTTTAATAATACCAGAAATCAATAATTGATATCTTGCAGGTCTTTGGATACCTTTAATTAAAAATGATGACAAATCTTGTTTCCTAGATTCAGGTTTCTTTTCAATGGCGTCTAAAAATCTCGCATACTTCATATTTACCTGTTGCTGTCTTTCATGTTCAAAACTAGCAAAAACCTTATTCCCGGAATATTTAATAAATGGCTCAAATCCTCCAACAAAATCAACAAAAATATCAGCAAATGTATCAATAACTGGCTTCTGTTGTAATTGTCTTCTTGTCAAGGCCTCGCTCATATTTTTAGCCAATCTCAATAGATCACTAACTCCTCCAAATACTGTCCTAATAAATACTTCTCTTTCTCTTTCAGGAATGATGTTATTGGCAGGATTACGTAAAGGCATAATATAGAAATCAGTCATGAACTCCAAATCCTTAACATAGTCTCTTTCAGTGTATATAAACTCATATATCAATTCTTGCCTCATCTTTTCACGTTTATCTAATTTATCTAAAATTGATTGCGGAACAGTTTCATACCATAACGTTTTATTCTCTTCTTTATCATGTAAAGATAATCTTGAAACGGCACGCTTCAACCCACCTTGTGGCTTCAAATTGAGACGAGCTTGCTGCTCTAACCTTCTAGGACAAGCAATACTGTAGCAAAGATTGTTACGCGTACAAGTTGGAGAATAACAATCTGTCAAAATTGTGAAAACGCCATTAACCCCTGTAGCACTAGTACTATTAGCCGGTATTTCTTTATTGCTGTTGTTTAAATTGTAAGTACTACCTTCGTTTGACATAGTCGGCGTAGAAGGAGTAGGTGGTTGACTGCTGGTAGTATGAGCTGGTAATTGTTGAAGTAAAACTTGTTGAAATTGAGGATGGCCCTCAGTTATTGATCCATGCTTCGAATTGTTCGCACTATTATTATTCGTATTGTTATAATCCTGGTAAAATTCAACGTCACCATAAATATGGTTAAAAGCGTACACCTCATGAATAGAATCCCTCAACCTGTGATTATATGTAACATCACGGAAAAATTTCTGGGCATCTAACGACCTTCCAATTAACAATGCTAAGTTACGGTCATTTGTTCTAATAATTTTACAAATAATATCAACAGCCATCTTACCCGTGAATGTATCATGATATTCTAAACCATCTTTTGTATTGATGGTTAAAATTATTGTTTCCTTGAAAACTCTAGCAACACGAGAAAGCATTGCAGGATATACAATGGGTTTCTTTGGCATAGGAGTAGTAACAGTCTTTTGAGAACTTAAGGTAGCTGATGAGGGATTTCTATCTAACTTACTTCCTTGTAAAGATGTAGAAGAATTGAATTTTTTTGTGGACAAAGACGATAACTTTGATAAAGAAGTAAAAGATCTCGACTTAGACGTAAGTGAGAAAGAATGACTACTTGAACTAGATCCACTTCCACTTGAACCAGGCCTATGGTTTTGATGATTGGCTTGTTGTGAATTTGGTTGAGATGGCTGGCCTTGTGGTATTGATTTCATTCTCAGTTGTTGTTGTTGTTGATAAGGTTTACCCGATGTCGACGATAACGACTTTGCTCTAGCTTCGTTATTCGTTTGTCCAGAATAAGTTTGAGATATTGGAGAATGATTTGCATACGAATAAGAATTATACTGAGGAACGCTTGGGGAGGATACAATTCGTCTGCCGCTGCTATCTAATACCTGATTCGTTTGAATTGGTGGTAAAGATCCTGATGGAGCCTTACGCGCAGTTCGGCGTTGCTGAGGAATTTGTGGTGCGTCCTGACCATAATTATTAGGATTAGTTACATAACCACCAGAAACTGGGTAAGGTGGTTGAGGTTGAGGAATTGATTCTTGTGACGAATAACTATTTACCCTCTTATTGTAATTTCCCGTACCACTATTATCGTAAGTCAATGACAGGAGTGAGGCATTCCTTGGACCATTATAGGGTCTTCCATTTCCCATTCCTTCATAATTAGGTACGTTTTGTTGTGGCTTTTGCGGATATTGCTGTTGGCGACGCTCAGGCGAATCATACATTGGTTGTTGTGGTACAGGCTGTTGTTGATTATGAAACGGTTGCCCTTGGTGCTGTTGAGGCATAAATTGGCCTTGAGGTACATGTTGCGTTGGTACATTGTGCATTGGTTTTGGCATCTGCTGACTAACACCTGTTTGGCCTCTCTGAGGAGAATTGTTCCCTTGCATAGGCTGGTTAGGACCTATTTGACTTCTGTGAGGAGAATTATTCCCTTGCATCGGTTGATTAAGACCTGTCTGGCCTCTTTGAGGAGAATTATTCCCCTGCATCGGTTGATTAAGACCTGTCTGNCCTCTTTGAGGAGAATTATTCCCCTGCATCAGTTGATTAAGACCTGTCTGACCTCTTTGAGGAGAATTGCTCCCTTGCATCTGTCGCTGTCTCTGCTCATCTAAAAGTGCCTGGGGTAATAGATGTGTAGGAATGGCATATTGCGGATGCTGGTTGGGAGCTGCATTATTCCTCTTGTACGAATAAATCGGATAATCTGAAGATGACATCTATCAGGGTTGTTTTGGAGCTGATGACTAAATATCAAGCTAACAATACTATATTAACCACTCAATCAATATAAAAACAAAAATGCATACAATGGTCTGTCTATGTCCCTTATTAGCTAGCAATTTTCCACTAACTATGACTGTACACTTATCACTTCACTAATACCTGTATCAAAGAGTATGTTCGAATCAACCTAAATTTAATTCTCTTGCTATGTCAAAATTACAAGTTTAACTTTCACCTTTGCTTCTCTATCCTTTCCGTCTACTTTATGATCTCTATCGCCAAATTAGTACCGTCAGTCTTCGAAAAGCCTTGCTTCTATTAATTAATTCCCGCTATGTAACTTGAGTTCGCTAGTCCTCAATAATTATCTTTAAAAGGGAATCAAATATTTCTTTATCGTATATCGATCTTTCTAGAACCTAATCCGTGTATATTTCGATCGATAACAAATAAATATCGTTAATTCTGACTTAATTTACTAATTTTGTTAACGAATTACTATAAATACGGAAATCGATCAGAATTATCCAATGGTTTTGTGTGATGTTTTGACTTACGTTTCTATTACAAAATATGTCGTAAAGTTAACATAACAAACCCGAGGTTAGCGCGACATTCACTCTACTTCACGAACGACATTCTACTCTGATATAGCGCTTCTTAACATGTACATCAATTCTTCTTAGACAAACGGGCTTACGAGGGAAACGATTGCGAGGTAAAGGGCGATTAGAGATCTTTAAAGCGAGTCGCGAGTCGCTTGTGGTTATTTGCAATTATTTGCAGTCGTTTGCAGGCTATATTGTTCCTCTTTCGAAATAGTACGTTTATTGGTGATTTTAGTGTATGTATCAGAGAAGAATCATGAGCACAGCTGTATGCAGCATGGTTGAATAATTATACATAGAAGTCGTGTGGTTCTGCGGTAAGAGGATGCATGTTGTTAGCGAGCGAGAGCAACGGCACAACCCAAGCAATAGTAGTTCGTGACGACACTTGTGTAGCTAGTAGTTAGTGGAAAGGACTGATAACCTAGTTAAATGTATAGCAAATATTGCTAAGTCTACATTTATTATTTCTAAATTTGAGCTTCGAGCACAACAACTGACATCAGTGCGACACTGCTGAAGGAGCAGCAGGCGGAGGCTATTGCTTTTGAGACCACCCCGAGCACCCAGAAGCCAGTATCCAGGAGAGTGTATTTTCGCAGCAATGCTCAGTTTTCTATAGAATCCAAAAGAGTGACAAATTCAGTACAACAAAATGCTTTCACATCTGTTTTCTGGTTTGTTTCCACTCCCGACATTGGCTTGCTTTCATACAAGCAGGCGTCCTACGATGTGATCTTGGCACTATAGATGCCACGTACTTTGGTACAAAAACCTCAACCACCATTTCCTCGCTACCTGTATACTCTTTAAAAGTATGGATCCGGTATTCTATACAGATGCAGTATTCTATGATTACACATGTAGACCGGGCGTTGTACCTCTTTTGTTCACTGTAATAGAGCACACTAACTAATATCATTCAAGTGGTGTAAGGGTGATATATTTGGTGATTATGTAATCCGATTCACCCCCGTCAATATCAGAAACGGATTAAGTCGATATAATGTAAGACCCGTTAGTATCAATTAATTCATCATCATGCCAGCATACCATTCAACCTTCTTAACGGAGCAGACAGAAGACGGTAGGCTAGTCGGTAATATTGCTCTCTTACCCATTCATACTAAATTCAGAGGTCCATCGTACCCACCACAGCAAGACTATGACATTATCGAAGAAACTTTAGATTTATTCAGAGCCAACTCATTTTTTAAGAATTTTGAAATCAAGGGACCAGCTGATAGACTTTTGATATATGGCATATTATTTGTGAGTGATTGTTTGTCAAAATTGAATAAGTCAGTCAATTTTAAGGAAGCCACAAGAATATTGAATAATTTGTCGTTAGACAGCTTCTCGTTACCGGGAGATATGGGGTTCCCATTGAACTCAATGTACCAATCACCAGCAAATAAGAATGAGGCTGATTTGTTAAGATCATACTTACAGCAATTTAGACAAGAATTGGCTGAGAGGTTGTTGAAGAGAATCTACTGTGATGATCCTAACACGCCAAGTAAATTTTGGCTTGCATTCACTAGAAGAAGATTCATGAACAAGAGCTTGTAGGAATTGATAATTATATACTATAAATCTTTTTTCAATATAACAAATGGTATCCAATTTCCGACGTTCATGCGGTATTGTAGGTATTGGTCCCCGAAAATTCGGTGGACTAGGAACCACTCTTCGAATTCAATCCTTCGTTTAAAAAACCAGCTGAGGACAGCAAGGTTGATTACTAGGCCTATGGAATTGCCTAAAAAGACCTGGCACCCGACGGCAAAGAGCCAAAATCCAAGATAACTCGGGTGTCTAAACCATCCGTAAATGCCAGCAGTGATGAGTTTCTGCTTTCTGTTGGTGGTCTCAATATAGTGGGAGAACGAAGCACCGCATGTTTTCATCGCTAGAGTTCTGACAAATAGTCCAATGACGATCATCGCTAGACCAAGTACTATCGAAAATGTATTCGTTTGTTTTTTGTATGTAATCCCAAAAAATGCATGTAATAGTTTAACGCAGACTAAACTACGTGTGAATAGAAACTCCCAAACTGTCGCCGCTTGCATTAAAAGAAACTCTTTATTCCCATTGTTACCCCATATTAGAAACAGTTTAGCTTTGACTATTTTTGTCTGATATTTTGCGGTCGAACAGAATTCATTCAAGTAGTATATACATAGTATTATGAGGTATGCAAATAGTGGTGTATACTTCGTCTTCTGAACGATGCATAGTGTTAATGACGTTCCTATAATAGCACCCAATGCCAAAGATGTTAATACTATCTCATGTAGAGGATTAGAATTAGTATCGTATAATGTCATCAGCTTGATGTTCTTGCATATGTATCTAATCGGATAAATTCTCAGCTGAAAATAATGAGACGATAATTTATTCATCAAGCCTGTCACATCAATGTCTAACTTACACAACCTGGACGGGGATAGTAGTAACCAATATAGCTGGTATGCACAATATGACCGTACAAAAGTTGATCTATCGATAGTGGCTCTTAAATCACTAGGCTTAGGAATATTAATTCTGGTAAATTTCACAATGATGGTTTTAAGTGCATGCAATATAATCAATAGTAGTCCAGCTATAAAAAGAATAAACGGCTACTTGATCTTCGTACTGGTATTTTATCTATTAGAATTTTTTAGTACTTGTCTTTTTAACAATAGTGAGACTGATGATGATTCGTTTATACTTAATGATATTGATCTACACGTCGTTCATGTGGTCTCAATACTCGAAATATTAGGAAAGACCTGGTTATTTCCTAGTTCTATCATTGACTTTCCGATAGTTGGTTTATGTGTTGTTATTCTTGGCCAGTTTAGTAGAACATTGGCTATGTACACTGCCAAAGAATCATTCAATCATTACATTCAACGAGAACATATGAATAAACATAAATTAGTAACGTGGGGTATATATAAATATTTAAGGCATCCCAGTTACTTTGGATTTTTCTGGTGGTTTATTGGAACACAGCTATGGCTAGGAAATTTAGCTGTAATGGCATTAGGAATCTTTAAATTATGGAATTTCTTCAACTACAGAATAAAGTTTGAAGAAAAGTTCCTAATCAATTTCTTTGGACAAGCCTATACTGATTACAAGTCTAAAGCTAGAACTGGAATTCCATTTATCGAGTAGTTATTTACGTCATCATATAAGTCATCAAATATAGAATAAATATATATATATAAAGAAATGAAAAATATATCTAAACTAGCCTAATTTTTTAGGCCTTTGGGCCCTTGAAGTCAGGATTTCTGAACATCAAGACACCATTATCACCGTCAACATATTGACAGGTTCTGGCAGATTTCCATAAAGAAACCCACATGTTTTCATCAGAGTGCTGGTAATGTTCACCCATAACTTTCTTGATAGCTTCGCTGGCCTCTCTTCCGTTGTAGAAAGGAATTCTGGAACAATAGTGATGCAAGACGTGAGTTTCAATAATATCGTGGAACATAAACTTACCAACAAAACCAAATTCTCTATCAATAGTAGCGGCGGCACCTCTAGCGAAATTCCATTGGCTAGCTTCGTAGTGAGGCATTTGACTATCGGTGTGTTGTAAGTATGTAATGAAAACTAACCAGTGGTTCACTAAGATGTATGGGAGGAACCAGTTAACTAACAAGTTGAAACCGCCAAAGTTTTTGTACCAGGTATGTAAGACAAGACCTTGTGCGAAAATACCAACGTCGGATAACAACACGTACCAGTGTTCCTTCTTTTCGAAAATCGCAGCATTAGGGTTGAAATGACTAACTCCCCAGAATGATTTGTTTTCATATTGCTGTCCCGTAACGTTGGTGAATAAGTACGCGATCCATCCACCAAGTTGTTGGACGGCCAATTGGTATAAAGTGTAGATTGGAGAATCGCCCACAATGTCATCTATATGGTGTGCATTCTTGCTAGCGACAAATTCTTCTTTGGTGTATGGTACGAACACCATATCTCTGGTCAAATGACCGGTTGCCTTGTGATGCTTCGAGTGCGAGAATTTCCATGAGAAGTATGGTACCAACAAGTAACTGTGTAAAACCCATCCAACGGTGTCATTAACCCATCCGTAGTCAGAAAATGCTTGATGACCACATTCGTGAGCCAAAACCCAAAGACCAGTGAGAAACAAACTCTGGACATAAATGTATCCCGACCATGCAACAAATCTGGTGAACGCATTAGGTAATAATTGGATATAGTTATTGGCGACGTATCCAATAGTCAATAACCAAAAAATATCTCTAAACACATAGTACATCGATTCGGCGACTCTTCTCTCGTAACAATGAGCTGGGATTGCCTTTAAGATGTCCTTGATAGTATAATCTGGCACCTTGAATACATTTCCATGGGCATCAATGGCAGTTAAGTTTTCAGTGCTTTGCAACGTGGCAACATTACCTCTTTTTTGTATACTTGAGGATCCACCAATGCCTGAGTTTTTAGTAGAAGATGCAATTTGACTGGCCATAATTGTAAATTTTGTGCTAAAAAATGTAAGCAATGGATTATTGGAAACGATAGGGAATTAACTATTATATATGAGCGAGAAAAAGGTTTTTGATAATGCTGCGTTTCTTTTTCCCAAAAAAAAAAATTTTTGGAATGTGGTCGGCAGAAGACCGTATTGCGCACTTTTTTCTCAGGATATAGCGTGGACAAATTATATTTCGGCCGGCACATTCTCGGAAGTTTTATTTTTCCTAATTCAACAATTTCTTTTGTGTTCAACCGAGCCTATTGTATAAAGACTTGAATAAATCAAGATCGTTTAGGGATAATTAAGGGACGTGGGAGAGCTACAATCACTCAAGTGCCGAGAAAAAAGCATGCGAACGATGTCGTATTGGCGATGTGCATATGATAAGCAAATCTCCGTGGATATAGGAGGAGCCCTCTACGGACATATGAGCATACATTGGAAGATCTTAGTAGAACACAGAATGGTGGAATAGTGCTAGAGCATTGTGATGCGGTCAATTGTACCTAAATGGATAGATGTGTAGTATATAATGCCTTGGATAGAGTTGTAATTGGTATTATCAAACATGGGGTGATTTTTGACCTATGGTGTAAGTAGATGCGGCAAAATTAGGAATGAAATGTGTACAACGGAACGGATTGGAAGAGAACAAAATGTAAAAATCGTGAAAATTTTGTAAAATTGTGAAAATTGTAAAAAGTTGTGAAAATTGTACAAAGTTAGAAAGATTGTGAAAAGCTTTGAGAAGCTGTGAAAGTTATGAAAATGCAAACTTCATACTATACCGCACGGTGTTTACTGAAATATAAGTCATTGTAGTCAGGCTATTGACCCAGTAAGATAAGTGAATTGTAGAAATGACCATCCCAACTAGCGACTATATAAATTAGGTGAGCAGTATATGTCATTATGAGTCAATGTCTTAATACTCACCTACATGTACAGTTCTAATCTTTACGCAAGATTGGGAAAGGAGATAATCAGACTGTTATGTCTACCAGAAAGCCTAGTTGGGTTCCGTATCCTATCAGAGCGGTTTGATTACACGGTGATCTGGAGGTATGGTAAGGCTGACGCGCAAATTCGGATCCGACGATCGCACAAACAATCGGAAATTCAGAGTGATAGTGGGGCAAGATAGTAAAAGTTTCCAAAAATTTTTCAGTTGATTCTTTATTTGCAAATATCTTTTAACATTAAACAAGTGACCTAGATAACTATTATTCAGAATGGCAGCAATTGAAGTACAGAAAGGTAAGCAAATCGAGAAAAAGCCGGTTAATTTCTCCAATATTTTGCTTGGGGCCGGGTTAAATATGGCCGAAGTTAGTACTTTAGGTCAGCCGTTAGAAGTTATCAAAACTACCATGGCCGCTAACAGATCGTTGAGTATTGTTCAAGCTGGTAAGTTGGTTTGGTCTAGAGGTGGTGTTTTGGGATTCTACCAAGGTTTGATCCCATGGGCTTGGATCGAAGCATCTACTAAAGGTGCTGTTTTATTGTTCGTTTCAGCCGAAGCTGAATATCAGTTTCAAAGATTAGGAGCCAACCATTTCCTTGCTGGTATGGGAGGTGGTATTTCTGGTGGTTTAGCCCAGGCTTATCTTACTATGGGATTCTGCACATGTATGAAAACGGTTGAAATCACCAGAGCCAAGCAGGAAGCTATCGCAGGAGTTCCTAAGCAAACTTCGTTCCAAGTTTTCAAAGAGATCTACAGAAAAGAAGGTATCAGAGGTATTAACAAGGGTGTCAATGCTGTTGCTATTAGACAAATGACCAACTGGGGTTCCAGATTTGGTTTCTCCAGATTAGCTGAAGAAGGGATCAAAAATCTTACTGGTAAAGGTGAGAACGACAAGTTAAATGCAGTTGAAAAGATCGCCTCATCTGTTGTTGGTGGTGGGTTATCTGCATGGAATCAACCAATCGAAGTCATCAGAGTGGAAATGCAATCTAAGACTAACGATCCAAACAGACCTAAGAACTTAGGTGTTGGTAGTGCATTCTCATACATTTACAAGAACAATGGTATCAAGGGATTATATAGAGGTGTCACCCCAAGAATTGGTTTAGGTGTCTGGCAAACTGTTTTCATGGTGGCGTTCGGTGATATTTTCAAGAAGCTCTTGAACACCGACGGTAGTGGCCATTAAGTGTTCTAGGTATATATCATATATTAAGAACTATTACATATTCAATTATCTAATCAATAGCAAATTTGCCTTTTATTTAGTTCCCCATCTATCGTAGCAGTATAAACCAATTATGGTTAATACCAATCCGCAGCTTTGGTTAGATGAAATGCTTTGTCTCTCCCAAAGGAATGAGACCAAAATAATAGCAATTTTCTTCATGATGTTAGCAATAGAATAATTGATAGGAGATATTGAGCCTAATATTTGAAATGCAAGCAATGATTGTAAAAAATGGGACAAACCATTGAGTATGATCAATGTGAGGGTATATGATGTCAATTCAGTGATTGAAAGATGAGGATTTACACATTCCAGGTACAAATAGAATGGTAACGTGAACGAAAATCCAATAATAGAGCAGAATAATAGAATAGTCAACTTATCCAATTTTTTGGTATCCGTATCTTTTGATACGGGTAAGCTAGACGATTTTTCTGTGAATGTCAAACATTTTTTGGCTGAAATATTCTGAATAACGAATATTAGCATTGAAATAAATGCGTATGCAATTCCAGTTTTATAATATAACTGCTCGTTTTTTAAATGCTTTGGATTGTAACAGCTTAACATGATTCCAAAAATTAAAGGAATCATCGAAAGATACGTGACAATCTTATATTTGGTCCGGAATGCAAAACGGTTAATCAAAACGGTGGTTAACGGCGATAGCGCCTTAATAGTGTGTACCATTGAAACTGGAATGATTGAAGTTGCCTTGTGTGAAGTGATATGTCCCACGAACTGGAATATCCCCATAGATAACGTATTTGAAATAATCAAAGGTGTAGGGGTTAAAAATGTCCTGCAAGTGGTCACTTCATGCATGTTTGGAATCGATCCGACAGGAAAGTACTTGTTGACCTTGTCTTGGCCACCTATATTCTTCAAGTACAAGAGGCACGCAAACAAGGTGACGCAGAATGCCGAGTTCAACACAAACTGACATTGTGCAAGCGTAATGGGGTAACGAAACTCTCTCAATATGGACTTTGTAGAATTATTAGATATAATTGAACAGAAATACCAGCACAAACAGAGCACCACGATCTTAGGATTCATCGGTGGGAGCCACTTGAAGTACCATTTCTGTCTCGTGTCTTGGCCAATGAATACAAACGGGTCTGTCTCCCTCACCGGGGTACTCGAATTGGAAAACGGAGGCGTAGGCGGCATCTGAAATGGACCGAAAGCATCAGAAAGCCCCAACGACCCTGGCTTCTGGAACCTGTAATTGGCTTCCTTGGCCCCATACTTTACGTTTGATAAGTCTGAACTCGAGTAGTTGGGGTTCATTTGCGATGTGCTAGTACCATAAATGTTTCTCTTCGTTTCTTGTCCATCTGGTGTTCTCATATATGTCATAATAAGCGAATGGATAGATTTCAACCTCTGGTTAATCTAATTATTTTAGCGAACGAATATTTCTCTATTTAGCTTCCACAAGTCGAGCTTTTTTATACTTTACTATCGTTATTGCAGCTGTCTAGGTTTACCTAGTATGCTACTCCGATTTTTTCAGTTAATAAACCAGCTTATACTCCAAATATCAATAGCCAGTATTAATCCATGTGGCTTGTTAAATTTTTTTAGATCATAATAGAAGCACGTGACACACGTCAATAGTGGCTTGATGACGTATTTTTAGACTATTATTAAATGGGAGACTTTTTCAGAGTTCTTGAAAAATTCCCACTACTTACATAAGCAGCCATTATTCGTTTATCTGTAATTACCGCCAAAGTAAAACAAATCGTTAGTTATATTGATAAGTTAATTTGTTGATTTTTTAGAAGATACACCTGGAAATAAGTTGTATCTAAGGGAATTAAAACAATTGGATAGACGTGAAAACACTGGGACGTTTGATTGCAATTTTTAAGAGGATTTGACACGTAATAGACAGCTAGTGAGATATCTAGATTATTTAGATTTAAAAATTGGAGCTGATTGAATTAAGTGGAGACATTTGAGGATATTGTACCAGTTGTACCATATACACAGGTTTAATAGACTGAAACAGAAAAAAACGGTAATAGAGCATATAATATGTCTAGTATTGTGCTAACAGCAGCAAAAGTGCTATTGAAAAGAGCGGTGAAGGGGGACGAGGATTTGGATGATGACATTCCAGACGTGACACAGCCGGACGATTCGCTCGAGGACTCGAATCCAGTGACAGAGGAGATATTTTCGTCTTGGGCATTATTTATCTTGCTCTTTTTGCTATGTGCAGCGTTGTGGTCGTCTTACTTTCTCCAGCAAAGACGAATCAAAGCTATTCATGAGACGGTGTTGTCCATTTTCTACGGGATGATTGTGGGATTGATAATCAGGATTTCGCCGGGCCATTACATTCAGGACGCAGTCAAGTTCAATTCGGGGTATTTCTTTAATATTTTGTTACCGCCCATTATCTTGAATTCAGGATATGAGTTGCATCAGGTGAATTTCTTCCGTAATTTTGGTTCGATCTTGACTTTTGCTATTCCGGGGACTTTTATTTCTGCTTTGGTATTAGGAACAATCCTTTATGTATGGACAGCCTTGGGCTTGGATGGTATTCATTTGGAGTTTGTAGATGCATTGGCCGTAGGAGCCACTTTATCTGCTACAGATCCCGTTACTATCTTGTCCATTTTTAATGCTTACAAAGTTGACCCAAAATTATACACCATTATTTTTGGTGAGTCCTTGTTAAATGATGCTATTTCCATCGTTATGTTCGAGACTTGTCAGAAGTTCCATGGAAAGACCCTTTACTTTTCAAGTTTCTTCGAGGGTATTGGCTTATTTTTGATGTCTTTCACCATATCTACTATTATTGGTATTTTGGTGGGTGTTTTTGTTGCATTAATCTTGAAGCATTCTCATATCAGAAGATATCCTCAGATTGAAACTTGTTTGGTTTTATTATTTGCTTACGAATCTTACTTCTTTTCCAATGGTGCTCATATGTCCGGTATAGTTTCCTTATTATTCTGTGGTATTACCCTTAAGCACTATGCCTATTTTAATATGTCGAGAAGGACGCAGATAGCTACGAAGTATATTTTCCAATTATTGGCTCAATTATCTGAAAATTTTATCTTCATATACTTAGGGTTGTCTCTCTTCACAGAAGTGGAATTAGTTTTTAAGCCTTTGCTTATTATAATTTCATTTATTCTGATTTGTGTTGCGAGATGGCTGGCTGTCTTCCCCTTGTCAAGACTTTTGAATTTCTTGTACAAGGCAAGATTCAAAGAATTCACCAGTAGATCAGCACTGAGTGGTGGAATTTCATCCCAATCCTTACCTGATGAAATCAGCCATTCTTATCAAATGATGATTTTCTGGGCCGGATTAAGAGGTGCAGTTGGCGTTGCTTTGGCAATGGGAATTCAAGGAGAAGCTAAATGGACACTAATGGCCACTGTGTTAGTTGTTGTCGTATTGACCGTTATATTATTCGGTGGTACAACTGCGTCCATGTTGGAACTTTTCGGTATTAGAGTTGGTTGTGTGGACGAACATGATGACTCAGACGATGAATTCGACATAGAGGCTCCTAGATTACCTTTAACTAGCCCATCGTTAAACTCAACTCCAAGTATGTTAGGAAGTAGAAGGTTTGGAAATTCCACGACAAGTATTGACACAGGTTCAAGAAATATGAACACCCCAGGAAAGAATATTTATAAGGATGATGTAAGGTCAAGAAACGACTCATCCGTGAGTTTATCATCATTCAAGCCTACTGTGGGTACAAATACACCACACCCAATAGGAACATCTTCTCACAATAGTTCTTCCGCTGATTTAGTCAACGATGAGGATGAACTAAATGCAAGCGATGTAGACGATTTACTCCTGAATAATCATGTGGCTTCCAATTCTAACATCAATACAAACGATCCTAATAATAATGGTGTATTGGGGGCTTTGCTAAGCGCAGAAGAACATGTGAAGTGGTTCACGAAGTTTGATGAACAAGTTTTAAAGCCTGTTTTATTAGACACTTTACCTCATCAAAATAGGAAGAATCATAAGGACGATAATCATCCAAGTCATGGCCATAATTGAAATATTGTTCCGTTTGATCTTCTGTTTAAATGCATTCAAATGTTTATTTTTGAATTAAGTGAAGTAAATATATAATGTGTAAATATACATAAAAGAAATCAGATTCTAAAGTTGCATACTTAAAGCTGCTCCTTGCTTACCTTTATGCTTTTGTTGTTGCTGAGCGATAGCGACATCAATAACCCATTTAGCTAACTTAAAGGCTCTTGATGATAAGACCAAATCATTTAATTTGTAATTATACTTAATACAAACTTGGAAAAATTCATTCATTGTCAAATCATGTAGCAAGGCTATCAAATGGTTCTTTGTCAATTTTTTATCTCTTTTCTGTGCTTGTGTTAAATAAACACTCGCAGGAAGTAAGTCAGTATAGTTGCTACTAGCTCTAATTGGCCTTTCAAGAAGAGTAAGAATCTCTGAAATATGATTGTTTGAGACAGTAGAGTTCTTATCTTCTTCTATTGCATGTATGACCAAATTTGTAATGGCAATTACTGCATTGCCATAATTGACAGGATTCACAACCCTGGATTCTGTGTCTCTTTTAATAGTTATTCTAAAAAATACTCCTATGTGTGTTGTGAGGAAGTGGTTACGGTACTCAGAGTAGAGTTTCTTTACCTCGCTTATGCCATTTGTAAAGCAACTGTGGAAATATGTTTTCGAAGTTTCATTCGTTGTGAAGCTAACATTTGAAGACAAAATTGTTTTGATAGGAGTCCAAATCTGTAGCTCAAAAAAATTATATATGGGGGAATATTTTATATTGTTTGTGTTGGCATTTTGTTTATTTTCCAGCCTTTCATCATATTTCTTCATATTTGGGATAGGTGAGGATTGCGAATTTAGGGTCGGGCTCAAAGTAAATGAGTTTCCAAATATTTCATCGCTCGATTTTAATGATGTACGGAAATCATCTTTGACGGAGATTTGGTTTTGCTTTAAAGCTTTCATATCACGTCCGGAACGATAATTAATTTTCAGGGTTGCCTCTTTAATAATCAACGAACATTCATCCAAAATAGCAGGCCAAATAAATCCTCCTCTGGAATGTGCATTATAAATAGCGTTTCTAAGTTTGACCCCTTCTGGATCATTAGTTGTCGAAATATACGCTAATTCTTGGTAAGCTGTTAAGCGACTCAATTGATTTTCAGGGTCAACATTGCGGACACCTGAAAGTAATGTATTAATAGGGTCAGCGCTATATGTACTGATAGGCTTACTTCCATCTAAGCAGCCAATTGTAGCATACACATTATAAATACGGTTTACGACTTCCCATGAAAATATAATGTGTGCTGAAACGTAGGAGAGATGAACCACTGTCCTCATAGAAACACGATAGTTAGGAATATTTGAATCCAACCCCATTATAATTAAAACAAACCAGTTTATTTTGTAAATAAAAGATCTGATTAAAAAGTATACAATGGGCCCGCTAAGACAAATTATTGAATTAAGCACAATAGTATTTCCTACTAACTTCGGGATTTTCTTCAATAAGGCATCTTCTGGTTTCACTTTAGTGACGCCGTATTGGAACTGCAATCTATTACGTTGAAAGATCAAATGTTGGGCACTGTAAGCAATCGCAAGGTAAAATGAGTAGAACCAATAATATACCCATTCATCGTTAACTAAGGGTCTCTGTTGATATTCTTTTGAAAGAAGATAATAATCAAACGTGAATGGCAATTGGAATATGAATATTGATGTGAAGATATATGTTGATATACCATAGAAAATTGAATTCAATACAAATTTTCTTGATATCAAGGTTTTAGCAACTTGCAAACCTAATGTTTTGTATGGCGAAAATTCGACAGTTGCATTGTTGTCTCTAGCAAGTTTGATTGTAAATAATGCAACAAATATCAATGGACCACGCAAAATAAACGTTAATATAAAGTTCCACCAAAATTTACCGTATGGTAACTTTAAACTGATAGAAATAATAATAGCCAAGAACGCATTGATATTATTTAAATACTTCAATCTCTTTGCTAGGACTTTAGCAAAGTAGGATTGATATGATGCAGCCTTTTTGGTAGTCAGCGAGTTTGACCTTGGCCTAAATGACATCGTATCTTATGAATGAATTTTAATTAGGTTCTTACCGTATTTCTTAGACTTCAAGGACTTTTCATAAGTTTTCAGTCTTCGAATCATGGTCAGAACACGACAATAATTTTTATGTCATAAATACAAGAGTTAGAAATACGTTGATAAATGATAGTTTATATTATGAAAAGCTATGTACATATTCACTATTCAAGTATGATAATACCTTAGTTATAGCAAAGTGGTTGGAAAAACCGTATTAATGTGGTCTTTGGTTGATCGCAAGTTGGGCTTCACGTTTCAATCTTTCGATCTCACCATCTAGAGTATCCTTAACAGTTTCTAAGCCAGGTTGGCCATTAACTTGACCTAATACTTCATCTAAAACTAATCCCTCATTGGTGTTGATGTTGGAAAAAGCATGTGAGTAACCGGAAAGTTTGTTTTCGATGATCATTTGGTTACTCTCAAACTTGCTAACATTAACTTCAAATGCATCCTTGATGGCTTGTTCTAATTCGTCTTCAGTGGTGATGAAGTTAGCTGCTGCATGGTATAATTCTAACAATTGGTTAGTCTTACGTTCTTTTATGGCTAATTCTTTGGTCTTTCTATTCAAGATTCTTTGTTCAGTCACTATCTCTTGTTCTTCTTCAGTCCTTTGTCTCATAATTGGACCATTCAAATATGAATCAATGGTAGGCAATGTTAATTTTGTTGCCTCGGTTTCTTCATAAATGGATTGGGATGCTTTGGTAGCAAGTTCTTTTTCAGCTTGTATTTTTTTCAACTCTTCAATTCTTTGTAATCTCTTGGACTCATTTAAATATGCCTCCCTCAAATGTTCACGGCGAATCTCATCTCTCTTTAATTTCCATATTTCTTCTTGACTTAATTTTGATTCATCAATATTTTGAGGTTTTCTTTCGTCTATGTTTTTCTTGATTCTTTCTTCAACTGTAACAACTGGTTTTTCTATTGTTTGACGGTGGAATGTGAATCCCTTTCTAGTTGGTAATGGGACTCCTTCAGCAAATCCTTGTTCTACTTTAGATTCATCAGCCAATTCGTCAGTAGTCTTTGGTCTGATTGGATATCTCTTGAAAACAGGACGAACCTTAGGCAAGATACCTGATTTACCACCAAATTTGATGGTACGCTTTCCCATACTGTCCTAAATGTAATATGCTAGTCTACTTCTCGAAGTATCTCTTACTTCGTTAACTATGACCACTGGAAAAAAAAAACTGAGGTTTTTTTCATTCCACCAAATTTACACACACACGACTGTATATGAATATAATAGATAAATAACTACTTCTATATAGATCCCTAGTTACCAATTGTGTTATTTACCTCAATAAAACCTTAGCCACATCCCCACACATCGTAAATCTTTTCCAGTAAGACTTTTCCAATTTTTTTATTGCCTATTTCATTTTTGAAAACATCCATCATTAGCTGTTTCTTATCTAATTCACTAAGATGATTGTTTTCTACAAAGTAGAATTCTATGAGATTTTTGGGAGTTTTGAAACGATTTTGAATTGCAACAGCTCTTTCCAACGAAACTCCTCTGATTCCCATTAACATTAATATGAACGTTTCTTTTACCGTCATCATACCAGTTTTTCCCATAGAATCCTGGAAGGTGGAAAACAAATGGACACATTCATACAGGGTCCGTCTGTTTTCAAATTTCTCTTTAAACTTGGCAGTCAAAAGACTGTATTCGGCCTGGTTCTTGATTGACCTCGCCTTTAGAACCAATAGATTAGTCTTGTTTTTTGCAAATTGATCTTTAATAACTTGGGTTAATGACGCTAGGAAAGCAATTGTATCTTCGATAGATTTGAATCTTTTCAAATAAAAATTGGATATTGTCATGGTCATAGACATGGCAGTTTGTATGGCATCCGACATATCACCAAATTTATTCATGTCACTTGTTACCACGTCCTCTACTAAGTAATAGAACTGTTTCATACCCGATTTTTTTAACCTATTTTTTTGTTCTTGAAACCGTCCATCTTTAATGGACGACACTAAATCATCCAATCTTTTTCTCTCACAAATATAATTCAAAATCACCTCTCTGCCAGTCTTCTTGTGTTTCGCCACCCATACCACATCTCCCACTGATAACGGCCTTACATCACACTCCACCTTAAGATTAGTCAAACGAGTCTGAAAGAAATCACGGTCTCTTTGTGACCGTATCTCTCTATTATCTATAATTAAAATAATTTCAAACTCTCCCGGAACCCATATATCGTAATTCGTGTCATCATATATCCTTTTTGAAGCATCATGCACTAACCTCGCTTTGGTATTAGTATTAGTTTGATCCTCAGCTTTTGAAATCGACTCTCTATCCTGTAATGGCCGCGTGGAGTTATGGGAAGACAAGCTTTCTTGAAGAACGAAATCTTTGGGTTTCAACGGAGAAGAAATTAAACGTGGAGACAGCGAAAAGTCTAACATATGTTCTCTTGTGGAGCCAAGCCGGCTGGGACCCAATCCGTACCTGTCTTTGCTATTCTTCGTCTTCATCAATGGAGAACTATCCAATTGTTGACTTATTTTGGAATACGAACTATCTGGGGTTACTCTAACTTGATTATCAAAAGATAAGTCTGCAATGTGATTTGTGATTGGTGACGACTCAAATCCTTCCGCATCTTTTAGTTGTTTTGCAAGTTCATATCCTTCTTCTGTGAGGAAATATGATTTTGAGCTTCTACCAGAAGAGTCAACCAAATCATGGGTTTGCAAAATTTTTATAGAACTCCATGCTGAATAAAACTCGTTCGCAGAAGGATTCGATTTAAACGATTTATCTGAGTATGGAGTTGCACGCTGAATTATTTCTTCCTTAGTTAATCCAACCTTCTTTTTATCACCGAAATATAGCGCCAATAGTATCGCGTATCCTCCAGACCGCTTTCTGGGTATATACTGCTTTTGCTTTCTTTGTTTTTTGGGTTTAGCGTCAGGTAAGTTTGATGCATCTGATACCTCATGTTTTCGTTTTTCACCCACACCTACATTAATTAAACTGCCAAATGCCACAGGTAACTCAAAGTTATTCAATTTGCAGTATTCTTCTAATCTTTTTGACAAATGAATGCATGTCTTGTCTCCTACGAACTGTACCAGCTTTAACGTTTTTGGATCATTAATAGGTAGCGGGTAATTCCTAACACTACCTAGTGCCTTATTATATAATATGGCAGCCTTCGTACCTTTTTTTGTAGCATTTATAGCAGCTTCCTGAAGCCACTCAATAAACAAGTGCTTTAAATCACCAGGAGGACCTTCCATGAGTAAGAAATTCAATTGACATTGAATAATATTCTACAAATCCAAATAAACCTCATTCATAATCACGCGCACGAGAAGAGTCGATAAAATTCAAAAACTACTCTTTACCATCAAGCAATAGAGTAATAGAAAGAAAACACATATAATCAGGATAAAACAAGATGTCTTCGAGTGCTAAGACAAATAAGAAAACGATGATTCCTCCAATCAATCTTATTTTTAAATATTTACAGCAACAATCACCAGTTACTATATGGTTATATGAACAAACTCAACTGAGAATACAGGGAAAGATAAGAGGGTTTGACGAGTTTATGAACGTGGTAATTGACGACGCTATGGAGGTGAATACAAACGACGGATCAAAAGAAGAATTAGGAAGGATACTACTTAAGGGTGATAACATTACGTTAATTTCTAGCTTGGATGTGTAGTAAGGAAATGGAGGAGATGAACCACATCCTATATTAAGTAATGTACTGTTGCATCAATAGAGCCAAAATAATATGGTATTTTGTAATCTTAACGTTAGACTGAAGTATAAAGGGCTGAAAACCTACAAATATCTGTAATTTAGTATAATTAAAAGTGAAATATAATACATCGAAAATATATACAGAAATCAAGATCTGAAACCAAGATTTGGAGATTGTGTAGCCATTGTAGGACTGTTATGGGTAACATTATGGAAGGTGTGGGAATGGTGTATAGAAAATGCTTAGAATTCGAAGCTTACCCTCTTCTTCCTCTTCGAAGACGGTGTGTCGACTTTATTGCTCGCATTGTCACTATGAGCATCATATTTTCCATACAGAAACGACAGTTCGCCGCCTCTTCGTATTCGGTATCGCCTTTGTCTTTCTTCCTTGAGCTTTAGCGAGTTGTATTCTGCAATTTGCTTCCTTCTCTGTACTGAATTTAATTCCTTCTGAGTCAGCGACTTCCTTTCAAGACACTGGGATTCATTACTTTCATCTACCTCTCTCCTGGGGACTTGAAAACTCACTATCATTGTCGGTTGGCCTATCGGCGCTTGTTGCAAGTCTCGCTCATAATTATTACCCTTTTGACACACAAGACCAGCAGCAGTCTTTTCCGCCTCCACAACGTTCTCGTAATTGATTTCACCTACGTCTGATGTATCACTCAGCTGTTCGCTTTTATCCGATGAAGTTAAAGATCTGTTATCTTCTTTCAAACTTGCATTACAAGTCATCTCTCACCTTTCTCTTACCATATTTCCATAAAAACTCTAGATCGAATAAATATATTCCATCAAAGCAATATAACCAACCTACTCACTACTCGTATTAACTAACCTTAGCGTCTGTAGTTGAATGTAACCTCTCTTAAAGTCGGCCGTTCTTTACTAATAAGAACACACGTAAAAATTATGAGTCGTGTCGAGGGTCAATACAATAACAACACCAGAGGGCGTTTGATCTTAATATTTATAACAAACGTAAGGAAGAGGTTTTGATTAACAAGTAAAAGTTGATTGTGTATAGTAAACCATATACCATGAATACGAATAATAACAGTAGTGGCAGTAATGGCCCCACCTCAAATAGTGCCAGTTCTATGTATAATTATTCACATTTTAAAGACACGAAGTATAAGAATGCACAAGGGACTCCAAATAGAAACTTTCAACCAGTTTCTTACACAGAAGAAGAGCATCAAAGAATCCAGTATTTACTTGATAAAGTGTTAGGACCAGAATATGTGAGTTTTCGCCCAGGTGGTGGAGGACAAAAGGTTTCGTACATTGAGGGTTGGAGAGCGCTTAATTTGGCGAATGAAATATTTGGGTTTAATGGTTGGTGTTCAGAGTTGATAAGCTCACAGGTAGATTATTTTGATACACATGGGAACACCGGACGTATTTCTATGGGACTTTCAGTGGTGGTGCGGATTACCATTAAGGACGGCACGTATCATGAAGATTTTGGATACGGGTATATTGATAATGCAAAGAACAAAGCAATGGCGTTTGAAAAATGTAAAAAAGAGGCGTTTACAGATGGGTTGAAGAGATGCTTGAGGTGTTTTGGTAACGTTTTGGGAAATTGCTTATATGATAGAACAATTATTTCTAAAATCCAGAAAGTTCGATTGCCAGCTCCCGAGTTAGAGGCAGACAATTTCCACAGAGACCCTTTGATAGCACAACGAGAGATGAAAAAGAAACAAACGATTGGGGTAAACATCCATGAAAATGCAGAAAATAATACCGATAATACAAACAATATCCCTAAGGGTAACGATGATAATGGCGCAACAAACAGCAATGAAAACAACTGTAATAAAGTTCACAGTGACCAAAAAATTTCAGCAATTAGCTTACAGACGCCAATTTCAAACAAGAACTTCAACATACCAAATTCCACTTCCCAGCATAGAGATAATAATACAAAACCAAGAGCTAGCCACCCATCTCAGCCTGGTGGTCCTCAACAGCATTCTAAGACTTCAAGTAATAATACACCAGCTCCCAAGAATTATGATATAGTGGGAGATTTTGATGATTCACTTGTGTTTAGTGATGACCTTCCTATGGATGACGAAGAAATGAGCCATAACGATGGACTAGATGATTACGAATTACAAATGCTTATCCACAAGAACAGACAAAATGGTGGAACTGATGATCCTGCCCTAATAGCAAGAAGCTCGTATGCTGAAAACAACGAAAATTCTAACAGAAGTGGTGAACTAAACTCAGTTAATAATAGCGTTCAAGAGATTCCAGACCAACCAGCTTTATTTGTAAGTGCCAAACGGGCAGATGCGTTACAACAGGCACCAAAGGATGGAACGAAAATTCCCCAATTTGATGCCAAATACGTGTCTCCCAATATTAGAAGAACACTTGACCATTCAAAATCTGTACCAGTGAGGAGGTCTGAAATCAGCCAGGCGCCAAATGACAAGCCTAGAACTAATATTGGGCCCCCAAAACCCTTGAACCGAGCTAGTCCAGGTCCTACAATATCAAATAGTAATTCCAACAATTTAGGTAAGAGAATGATAGGATTGCCACCATCTCAGAAACCCCCATACAAAAGAAGACACCAAGAGTAAGTATATTTTTCGGCTCAATAACTACAGTGAATTGCAATACTAACATACAATTAGCGCAACTTTATCTCAAAGATCGAAACCAGATGAAACATCACAACCTTCGAGTAATGCTGTTCCGCAAGATACAAACCCATCTAAGGATAAAGAAAACCAACCAGCTCCAGTGGTTTCATCGAAGAACATCGAGGATATCAACAATGTGGCACAAGTGACGTAAATAGATGTATATGAGTATTGGATCAATCTTTGCTTTGTGTAAAATTTCAATTTTGTAGTTACTATAAATTATGCGCTCTTAGAGGTGAAGACTTAACAAGGTACAGCAGTATTGTTATGACATCTACAACTGCTACGAGAAGCTTGTCATCGATATTACCATTATTGAGGGATGTTGGACCATACAATGAGGTACCAGATGAATATGACTTCGTACAAGCTAGTAAATCATTAACAACATCAGCTATATTAGTAATTGGTGCAGGTGGATTAGGGTGTGAAATATTAAAGAATCTAGCATTAACTGGTTTTAGAAATATACATCTAATTGATATGGATACAATTGATATATCAAACTTGAATCGGCAGTTTTTATTTAGGCCTAATGATATAGGTAAATCAAAAGCAGAGGTAGCAGCTAATTTTGTTCGATCAAGAATAAAAGATGATACCTTAAATATAGTTCCATACTTCGGAAAAATTCAGGACAAGCCAATTGATTATTATCAGCAATTTGATGTTGTAATATGCGGACTTGATAACGTAGAGGCCAGAAGGTGGATAAACGCTACTTTGGTATCAATGGTTGATTCAGACTTGAATAACTTGATACCTTTGATTGATGGAGGTACCGAAGGATTCAGAGGCCAATCAAGAGTTATATTGCCCCGATTAACATCGTGTTACGAGTGCACATTGGACATGATAAATCCTAAAGTTACATATCCGGTGTGTACTATTGCAAATACGCCACGGTTGCCGGAACACTGTATTGAGTGGGCAAGTGTACTTCAATGGCCAAAGAATTTTCCTCAAAAGAAATTTGATGCTGATGTCCCGGAACAAGTTGATTGGATGTATAAAACAGCCTTGGAAAGAGCGGATGAGTTTAATATAGAAGGTGTCACCAGACAGTTAACTTTAGGGGTAGTTAAAAACATTATACCTGCCATTGCCTCTACAAATGCCATAATAGCTGCCTCATGTTGCAATGAAGCTTTCAAGTTTGTTACAAATTCGAATCCTATTTTAAACAATTATATGATGTATTCTGGTGATTATTCTATCTTCACCTACACTTATCCACACGCTCAAAAACTCAACTGCCCTGTATGTGGTAACGCAGCGAAGGTTGTTGAAGCGCAAAATTGGTGGACACTTTCTAAGTTCATAGAGGAGATATCTAGTAAACAGGAGATCTCGATGACTCAACCCTCATTGTCCACGTCTAGTAATTACTTGTATTTGAGACATCCAAAGAGCTTGGAAGAAATGACAAGGCCTAATTTAAATAAGAAGTTGAATACGTTGGTAAAAGCAGCCGAAGAAATGATAATTACTGATCCCAACTTGCCAATATCTTTGAAGTTAGTAGTCAATTTTGTGGGGCCCGAAGACGAGCCGAATGACATCAAGTCAATATTATCATGATCTAAAGAGTATATATTGTAATCTAAACATTAAAATTATTTATTGATAATACAAAGTCGTAGCAAATAATTGCTAAAATTTTTTCATTTCGTCTAGTAAAAGCCGATTAAACTTTTTAGGATTGTCGAGATATATATGATGTCCACTATCATCGATTTCTAAGACATGACTTCTATTGGAATCTTTATGTTGTCTGTTTATAAGCTTTGAACATAATTCACCACCAAGTTTGTCCATCCAATCTTCTTTACCATAGCACCATAACACTTCGCAGTCAAGCTTGTGAATGTCTCTCTCTACCAATGGGAACCGTGCATCAGCTCCCGGAGCAAGCAAATAGTTGAGCATATACTCACCTGAGCCGGGACTTTGGAAGATCCCGTAGGCATACTTGTGTAACAATTTTGACTCCTTAGATGGTAAATTTGCAAACCTTCTAGAAGACCAGCCACTTACCACCTTCGAGCCTAATGGACCAGCTTTTCTCACTAAGGTGAAAGGGGAAATATTTTGCTCCCAAAGTCTTGCAAAATATTTAGGGACAAATATTTGTTTCCTGTGCTTAATTACTGCTCCTGGAGATATCATTAACAATTTACGGCAGAACTTAGGGTTAACCTTAACACCATAAGTAGCCATCAAATAAGCACCCATGGAGTGACCCATCACTAAAACTTGCAGAGATAGTAGGTGACTAAGGTTTCTTTTTATAAGCCACTCAGTGTATGAATCGTGGAACCACTTTTCAACGTGTTCTAAATCATTCTTAGCTAGCTTGAAAGGAGGCCTTGAAGAACATCCATATCCCAATAAATCTATGGAATGAATACACCAGTTGTCAAGCGAAGATATCTCATCAAAGTTTTTTAAGAAGAACCCTAATCCACCTCCATATCCATGGATCATAATCAAATGGTTCATTGTACTTGCGTCGGCTTCTGATTTATTAGGGGGATAAATAACAAACTCATTAATATAGTTCCCCGAGTCAAGCTTAACCTGAAGAGCCTGACTTGATCTTCCTGACGAATCTGCATGAGGATAAAAAGGCAAAAGTGACAATAAGTCATGCTGGAATTTTAATGGATTACGTCTGTATGCATAATCGTCGATAGAATCACCTATCGATAAAGGAAAGTTGTTTGATAATAGCTTATTCAAAGGCACCGAAGTAGGATGTGTTGATCTTTTGTAGCGATTTTCAATAGCCCTCAACTTCTTTGGCGTATCAATAGTAACCGTCTCGTCATGCACTATCGATTTCTTTCTGACATTTGGCAAAAATTTGAGATTTGAATTCAAAAGTTGATTTAAATTAAAGTTGAAACCGGGGAACCTAGACGACGATGAGTTTTGAACCACCGTGGAAATGCTAAATAGTCTTTGTGGGACAACTAGCATTTAGATTAGAAGATCACCTCTCGAAGAAATTTCAGAAGCATAAAATGTATTGTACGAATGGTATGGCTATTTTATTTAACTCGCCTTGTACTTTTATGTATCAAAGATACCTTGTTACGTCTTGTCAACGTGCCTAATGTAGAAGAAGGTACTTAGTCTATATATTTAGGTAGTTGTTTCGGAATAGAAGATGATCACCAGTAGTGCACAAACCATGGTTCCAGAAATGGTTCCATTTACCAACAATGCATATATAGTATGCAGTTATCGTTATTGAGAAACCAATGCAATTCATTTTGCACTCATACAGGAGAAGATTGGCTTGGAATTTGGTTTATAATCATGAATAGGATGCTTGGAGACAGATCAAGGGAACTATAGGGAATAAATTATTATATTTCGCCTTCCTAAAGATTTTGGATCAAGAGTACTCGAACATTAAGCTAATAAGATCAACTAGAGATTTAATTAAATCGCAATAACCTCCCTAGGTTCGTATTTAATTTCGAAAAGCTCTGGATTGAACCTCTGAGATCTAAAAATCAACGGACGTAGAATGTTCCGTGTAGATAGTGCCTTCAAAAGCAACAACATACAAAAAATGGTCTTAGCAGTATTTATTTAAGGCTATTTCAACATCAGTAGAAGGTTCTTTTGCAGGGGGTGGAGAAAATCCAGCTGTGATACCTCTTTTTCTCAAAATGTATTTCAAACAAGATATACCACCGTTTTCGTTAACAAAGGTAATAGCATCATATATTAACTTTTGGCGCTCTTCAACCTTCTTGTCTTTTTCACCCTTTTCAATCCAGTGAATAAGTTCTACGGTTCCTTTAGGATATATATTTCCTGCAATAGATGTAACAGCGGAATATCCTGCTTGAAACTCTTCAACAAGAGTTGCATCAAAACCTGAGAGAAATTGAATTTCACGAGATAATTGCTGCATTGCTAACGGAACACCAGCTCTATTTCCAGCCTGTTTCAAGCCCACAACATTTGGGACTTGATTCACTATTTCAACCAACGATTCAACAGAAAGGTCAAACGCGGTCCGTTTAGGATTATTATATAAAAATACAGATACTGAAGGAATCTCCTTACAAACATCTTTAACATAGTCAATAGCTTCACTCTGGGTAGGAATTCTGTAAGGAGGAAATCCTAGCATAGTAGCCTGGTATCCTTCTTTTTCAGCTCTTTTAGCCAATTTGATAGCGACGTTTGTTGTGAAAGCGGCAACTCCTGAGTAAAGTGGGTAATTGGGGCCAACTGTCTTCCTAACTAAGCCGTAAAACTCCAAACGAGTTTCAATGGACATAAGATGTTGTTCACCTGTGGAACCCCAAATCAATAAACCGGGAGCATTTGCTTCTTTGACCAAGTACTGTATAAGGCCTGGGACTGATTTAGCATCAAAATATCCGTCTCTTGTGAACGGCGTCACAGCTGCAATTGTAAAAGAAAGAAATCTACCCATGCTTCATGATATTATTTAAATAGAAAATTCTTGAGGACAATCCAGGCTATTAAATATTGGGTCAGAGAAATTGAAGAGGTGCGATCCGCTAGGAGGACTGCAATCACCAGGGTTCTTGAAGATGTAAGACTTTGAAGAAACCCCGATGTTCTAGCACGTTATCTTGAAATTAATTGTCTTTAACCTTCTTTACTTCTTCGAATGGAAATTCACTTACTGTGATATCTAAGAGGGCTGTACTATTTGTGATCAGCTCCAATTCTGGAAAAAAATAATGGTAATCGTAAATCTCCAATTCGTCTTCAACACATTTAAATATTGCAAGATATAAGAGAAGTTCTAAAACTAGATATCTGGAGGATTCAGTCATAATAACTACTTCATCATGAGTAAATCATTCCAGTATGATTTATAAATCCTTACACCTGATATATCCGTACACCCCATTAAACATCACTGCACCAGAAATACACTTTCCTTTTATCCTGCCATATTTTCGTATCCTATACCCTTTATAGCTTATTAGTCTATGTATGCATTTAATAATTTTCTTAATTATCACGTTCAACAATAACCTTATTACCCACGGCCCAACTATTCATGGTCTGCACGCCCTATTTTGATCCCTTCGGGTCTCTGAATGGCTCGCATCTATTATTCGTCTAATGTCAAGTGAATATTCTGCCAACGCATCTGTTGGCCGTACAATTTCTACATTATCTGATTCCTTGGCTACATATGTCTAAGTAGGGGGATTTTGACACTGCTCATTTTTGTTACGGCCACCAGTGAATTAAGTCCACAAATGCACGAGTCGTATTAGTACCTAATATTCGTACATCACATCACAGGAAGCAAAGTTGATTGGCCAAAATCAACTTTCCGGTTCGGGCGAACAATAGGCTTCCAGTTAACGGCATACCTAAATTTATCAGATTAATCAAACTGTTAACATGATAAGGCATATAGGCAGAAAAATTTTCATATTATTCATACTTCATACGCAGTGGTTCGTATGCCCGTGTATCATGTCAAAAGATTCTGCATTGTGGTTATCAATCTAATCCAATGACAAGCAGCATTCGGGATTATTGAAGCATTTGCAGTATAGGTACAGAACCGAATGCTATCTGGGCACTATGTTGAGTAGCCATTATTTCTAGGGAACAAAATTTTCTAACCTTTTTGATTGATATAAATTTGCTCATTATCCAAATCAATATTGAGTGGTTTTTTTTTCTTCTTTAGCTGATTCTTTTGATAATTTGTTTGGGGTAATAAAAGATAGATTATACAAGAATAATACTAAACAAAATGAAATTGTGTGAATTATTTTTCATTTCATTTATTGTGAGTTTAGTAAATGCTAAGACTCATACTTGGTATTTCAAGACCACTTGGGTTGATGCTAATCCAGATGGTGTCGAAGAGCGTAAAGTAATTGGGTTCAATGACACATGGCCGATCCCAACCTTGAGAGTCGGCAAAGGTGATAGGATTAATTTGTATTTGACTAATGGTTTCGATACTGCTAATACTACGTTACATTTCCATGGGCTTTTCCAGAACGGAAGCTCCCAAATGGATGGTCCTGAAATGGTTACACAATGTCCTATTCCTGCTGGTGAAACAATGTTGTACAACTTCACGGTTGCCGACCAGGTTGGTACATTCTGGTATCACTCTCATACTAAGGGTCAGAAACTTGATGGTATGAGAGCTCCATTCATTATTGAAGACGACGATTATCCATTTGACTTTGACGAAGAAGTTGTTTTGTCGCTTTCTGAATGGTACCATGAAAAAGCTGACGACTTGATTGATGACTTTATGAACAGATACAACCCAACTGGTGCAGAACCAATTCCAGCTAACATTTTGTTTAATGAAACTAGAAATAACTCTTGGGTTGTTGAACCAAATAAGACTTATTTTGTCCGTATTGTGAATATTGGTGCTTTCGTCTCACAATACATTTGGATGGAAGACCATGAATTCGAAGTGGTTGAAGTTGATGGTAAGTATGTCGAAAATAACAAGACTGATATGTTGTATATCACTGTCGCCCAACGTTATGGTGTTTTGATCAAAACTAAGAATAGCACTGATAAGAACTATGCTATGATGACTAGATTTGACGACGGTATGTTGGATGTGATTCCAGATGAATTAGAATTAAATTCTACTAATTATATGGTGTATAATAAAGACAAGGACTTGCCAAAAGAATATAAGGTTGACAGTGTTGATGACTTCCTTGATGATTTCTACTTAACGCCATTGAACAAAGAAAAGTTGTATGACGATGCCGATCATGCTATCACTATTGATGTTGCTATGGATAATTTGGGTGATGGTATCAATTATGCTTTCTTCAATAACATTACTTATGTTAGACCAAAGCTTCCACCTTTGATGACCGTTTTATCGTCCGGGGAACATGCTACAAACGAATTAGTTTATGGTACTAATACTCATACTTACGTTTTACAAGAAAATGATGTCATTGATATTGTTTTGAATAATGGTGATGACGGTAGACATCCTTTCCATTTACATGGTCATGTTTTCCAATTAATTGCTAGAGGTCCGGCAATAACTGAGGGTGATCCAGTTGAATACGCTGACGTAGAAGATGATGTCGAGTTCCCAGAATATCCAATGATGAGAGACGTTGTCTATGTTGAAGCACAATCGTATATGGTACTTAGATTTAAAGCTGACAACCCGGGTGTTTGGTTCTTCCACTGTCACATTGACTGGCATTTAATCCAAGGTTTAGCAATAGTTTTGATCGAAGCACCATTAGCTATCCAAGCTGATCCTAGACAGAAGTTGCAAGATGATGTCAAGAGACATTGTGAAATGCTCGACATGCCATATGAAGGTAATGCTGCTGGTAATTCTAAAGACTATTTAGATTTAACTGGTCAGAATGTCCAAGTCGCTGATTTACCTTCTGGTTTCACTGCTAGAGGTATTGTGGCTTTAGTATTCTCTTGTATTGCAGGTTTCTTAGGTATTGCTATGATCGCTGTCTACGGTATGGCTGACATTCCAGATGTCGAAGAAAGAGTTGCAAGAGACTTGGATATCGATATCGGCGAAGATGAAGCTAATAATACTTCTTCCATGGAACAAGCTTCTTCTATTGTTGAAGAAAGAACCCATTAGGTTCTGACTTCAATTTCTAATTGCAGGTTCTAATATTTTTACAAGTCTGTCTATTTCCAAAACACCTTTACCTTAAAGCTAAAAGTCATGAAGAAAATGTGTGTGTATATAATGAATTAACTTTTACGCTATGAGGCTACGTGTTTGATATGAACTATTGGAAATACTACTGTGGAATAATTAAAACTCCTGCTATAATCTCCCCCAGTTTAATAATCCTTTTCTTTTACTCCAAATTAATTTTAATTGAATGGCTCGACTCTAACTTTTTATTTAATTGTTTTAATTAAGAGATTGATAATTTACTCCTTATCAATTTCTTCGGTATATATACTTAATATATCTTTTACCCGTGTACATATGATTCAGTAGTTGATCAGAATATGTTCCTCTTGTCAAGTGACACAAAGCTTAGTGGTAATATGAGAAATTTCAATCAAGTACTCAAACTCCAACAGTCGTTGACTGAGGCAGTATTTTTGATATAACTAATACATGTTTGAGGCAGTATACATAGCAGATTCCACGAATTCGTTGGTGTTTGAGTACTTGATTAATTTATCTTGTCCAAAATTTAATTCTTTAAAAAACTTAATCAAATTGGACGAATATGACCAATCGAAGCTGAGGTTAGTTGAAATCAATTCGGAGTATTTCGTTGCATTTGAGAAGATCTCGAACCTTGTAATATATTTGTTATGTTCTTCAAAGAATGATCCAAACCCTGTAATGCCGTTTGTGTTTATAAATCGTTTGGTGGAAGTCATGGAAGATTATTTTGGAAGGCCGTTAGCGGTTACGAAGATAGATGCAAATATTGATACGTTGACATTACTCGTAAATGAGATGATAGACGATGGAATTCCCAATGTTACAGACTTCAATCGGCTAAGGGATTTGATTCCGCTCAGTAATTTGTTTACCAAGTTGTTGAGTACTAGTAACGACTTGGCTAGTGCGGTGTCAAACAAGTCTTTGTCATCCATAACCCATAATACTCGAAAGACTGAATCACTCTCTTCCAACATGCAGCAGACATCGGTACCATGGAGAAGGGATAATGTTAAGTATACTAATAACGAAATGTACGTTGATGTCGTGGAGACTATAAATGTGATCTTAAAACCCTTGCCTAAACATATCGGCAAGGAATCAAATATGTTAGCCTCATCAAAGGGGTTTGATTCTGCATTTTATTCGACATCATTAAAGACATCGTCCAAATTGGTCCCCATAGTCGGAACAATCGATGGTCAAATAAATTTTATTTCCCATTTGACGGGGGTTCCCTACTTACAAATGATTTTAAATAAAGGAGGGTTAAAAATGGATTTACCTTCTTTCCATGAATGTATAGAATTGGATAGATGGACTAACGATCCAGGCAATTTATCATTCATTCCACCTGATGGAAATTCTACATTAATGAATTATCAAATTGATTTGGACACAGTAAACAAAAGAGATCAAAAAGATATGCTCGGTATTGTCGACATAGACTACCATCATGGTTTGGGTACTAACCAGAATGAATTTGAAATCCGGTTATTCATTAACAGCAATAAGTCAGTACCTAAAATTGAAAATTTATGCATAGAAATACATTGCGATAATGTAAGCGACGATAAAGCTTCATCTACTGATGATGCTAGTGGTAATAGTAACATAAACGTAAGCAACATTAGAGCTAGCAGAATAACACATGGTGATTTTTCCTTCAAAGGAAGCGGTAAAGGTGAATGGAACATACGTAATATATCTACAGGCACACAACCGATGCTTCATGGGTCTATAGTTTCTGACGGATCTTATGACCCCCTGGAGTTAACTAGTGCTCTAAAAGAACACGACAAGTCTCACCTGGGTAATGACAAGGAATCCACCCCGCTTGCAATGGAAGCTATCAAACCCATTTACTTGAAATTGTCGTATACTCATAAGGGATGTGTTCCCAGCGGAATGAAGGTTGATTCCTTAAAGATCGTCAGTGCTAAAGGTTTGGGTGATACAGTCAAACCTTATAAAGGGGTTAAGTATATTGCTAAGACCGGCAATTTTATAATACGCTCATAGTTAATTACATACAAAACATAGATATTCAAACGTAATATATTTTATTAATTATTTGGCCTATTGTAATAATGCCCTATTTAATTCATCACGATCAGGGTCACTTCTCCTCCCTAGATTAGTTAATATTTTGCTCCGATTCTTGCAAACACTATAGTTGCATAAACAAAATACTCCCCTTAACTTAAATACAAGCGGAAATTACGATACCGTATTTATTGGGTTTTCTTACTTTTCTTCTGTTTTTCCTTTTCGGCATTCTTAATCAAGACTTTTCCAATGAAGGTAGATACCCCCAATCCTGATAATAATAATAACAAGAATGGCAACTTAATAGCATAATCTCTAGGTAAAAAAAATGAGTGTAATGCATTGGAATCATCAACAAATGGTAAAACAAACACCCATGCGGTGTAATAAGTAAATACAGCAGTAGCTACACCGAGCATCATAAGTCCAACTAATTTATCACAGGACTGATTCTATGTTAGTTTGGCGATCATATCAATTGAAACATTATTCTCTCCTCTTCATAATACATACCATTGTCTCGATTTAAGATGTTGATTAAAGAGTATTAAAGAAAGAAGTTGATGAATACAACTACCAATTACGTGTTTAAGTGAATTGTACAAATATCACGTGAGTTAAAATACCAAAACATGTATACTTAGCCACTGATCTTATACCGTTGATATTTTGAAGAGTCAACAGGTCTTTAATAATTGATCAGATAGCGCTATGTTTTCGAAGTTTAAGCTGAAGAAAGCGCCATTATCGCTCAGCTCGGTATCAAATATTATCAAAACTTCAGGGATCTCAAACCTTTCCCCGGAATCGTTAAACGCTAAGACTTTAAACGTATCAATTAATGAACAGTTTGGGCTTCCCAAAAATTCAATCACAGCAGTTGCGTATGATCCAACCCAGTCGTTATTGGCCGTAGCTACTACGAATAATGATGTGAGAGTATACGGGCAAAAATCGGTAGAAGTTGTTTTTGAATTCAACACCTCGAGTCCTATGACGGAGCTTCGATTTATTAAGGGTATTTACTTGGTGGGAATTCTGCCTGGAGGAAACGGTATTACGGTTTTATCGTTACATTCCAAGACTATTTTAGGAACATTTCTGCCGGGAACAATCACATCAATCGAGCTGGACCCATCACTTGATTTCTTAATCGTAGGGTTATCAAATGGAGCAGTAATGTTTTACGATGTTGATAGGTTGGCAAATACACCATTTAGGATTGATAATTTGCAAAAAAAGTTGTTACCGAAACAAAAAATGTCGCCAGTGCTAGGAATAGAATGGCACCCTAGAGATATAGGTACAATATTAATTGCCTACTCGCACTGTGCTATCATATATTCTTTGACTGCAGGAGAAATTAAGAGTTCGTTGGTTTATCAGATATCTAGAGAGGCTAAAGGATTTGCCCATTCCTTGAACATTGCAAATGGAGGAAAAAAGAAAATCTTTGGATCATCAAAAGAGGTTATAGTTCCACTTCTTGAAGCACATTTTCACCCAAATGGGTTACATGTAGTTACTGTGCACAAGGATAATACCTTAGCATTTTGGGATGGTAACGATGGTACGTTATTAGAGGCCAGAAATCTTTTTGAAACTAATTTACACAGGCCCGGAGAACCAATCGAAACTCCTTTAAATTTTGCTCCGATTGAAAATGTCAGATGGGTTTGTTCTCAAGATCCAGAATTGACACAATTAATTATATGTGGTGGTGATTCGCAACTAGGAAATTTGATACATATTTTGGATTTCGGTTATACATTGAAGTATTCGTTAACGTCACATGAGAAGCAAGGCCAATTTTACGCTCAACCAAGCTCAGGTCAAAGAATCATTCCTATCAATTTAAATAGCAATGACGACGAAGAGCCGGAGTACATCTCTAGAATTTTGCCAGTACCAATTGATAGTCTGCCCTACTTTGGTGGGAATCATAATCCTTCTTACTTGATATTATTAAGTAACAATGGATCTTTTTATATTACAGAATATTCTAATTCTGGAGAACCTCCCTCGGATATGAGCGGATTGATTTTGCCGTTATCTATTTCACTAATTCAACCACCGGTCATAGATGCAAGCATTATTACTGTGAAGAGGATTGATTGGTATAGTATTTTGAGTACCAAGGCTTCATCTGGTGGCGGTGCCAGTAATTTCCTGTTGCTAAACGGAGGAGCTCCTGTCAGTCAAAGGAATGCCCCAAGGCCTACTGGTTATGATGATAACTCTCGTAATATTTTGATAACCGGTCACGAAGGTGGAATAATAAGATTGAAAGATATATCTAAAGGCGAATATCAGGAAGATAATTTAATACAAATTAGTTTGAGAGATACGTTATATGATAATGGTGATCCTAATTGTATGAATATTGTTTCTGTCTCGCTTGGGTTACAGAATAAGGAGATGGCAGTAGGTATGGGAAATGGTGATGTGGTCATTTGTAAATTTGGAAAAGTCAATATTCCTCCTAACAAAGGAAGTAGTAGTGGTATTGATTATCACAACTGTCAGGTGCAACATAGCAATTCTGATGCAAAAATTTATAATATAAAAGACCGTGTTGTCGGTACGTTCGCCAGATCCAGTAACTTTTTGCCAGTATCTTTACTTAAGTTAGATAATCAGGATCAAATATCATGTTTAAAGATGAGCAATGTTGGGTTTGCCGCAATCGGGTATAAATCTGGTAAATTGATAGTCTGTGATATCTCTCGTGGACCTGCAATTATTTACAACATCGATTCAATTAAGAAACATTTAATAACAACAGAGGGTAATTGCTATATTACAACTATGGAGTTTGCCATAATGGAATATGGTCAAGATGGTTATTCTTCTGTAATCTTATTATGTGGTACCAACGGAGGAGGAAACTTAATGGTGTTTAAGGTTATTCCACAAGGAAACGGTGGTTTTGAAGTTGTTTTCATGAATAAGACCACTAATCTTAATTACAGAGTTCTCGGAGGTGAAGATGCGGCAGATTCAAAGCTTGACAAGCTTATTCCTATAAACTCCTCCAATGGCGAAAGTGCTGTGGCTAGCATGGAGATGTTCCAAAAGCTTAGCCATGGCATAGTTATACCAGGAATGATTGTTACAACGTCCAATAGAGACATCAGAGTATTGCAATTGCCTAAAACAAAATTATCACATAAAGTAATTGACGAATCTTGCCTGGCTTGTGGTGTCATCAAGGTTAAAGATAAGGGAATTGTTTTGGCATCTCTTGTCAAGCTGGGATTCATTAAATTTTCTTCAATCCCATCATTGAATGATATTGCAGATGTTAAAATCCCAAAAGAGATCTATAATAAGCTTAAAAATGCTTTAGAATCACCAATATCTTCGCAATCTGGCATCTTGATTACAGGGGAAATGTTTGTCCGACTTGGTCCTACTGAGGGAATAAATCTCTCTGCGTATATTTCCGAGTCGAAAGAGAAGAAACTGAAGGAACCCCACGCTACCGACTTATTGTTTAATGAAAATGCTATAATACCCCCCAGACCTGCAGCCGGAGCCATACAATGGGCTAAGGGACAAACAAGGTATATTAGTAGCGAGGACTTAATCGGGTTGATTGCAGGGCCTAATAGACGAGCCACCAAGAACATTGAAAGTGAGTTAGCTCACAATATTAGCCCCGAGGCGAATCCAAATGCTGGGTATGGGTTCCAGGGGTATCTGAGCGATAAACCCGAGAAGGACTACAAAGATCCCGTTCGTAGGGCGACAGGCCCAGGGTACGGATATGGTATGGGCGCCGGAGGACTCATGAAAAACTTGCAATCCGGAGTCGAATCAATGGAAGAAACCATGAACGGCTATGCCAACAACATGAGTGAAACCATGAACGAGTCGCTCGCGAGTCTGAAAAAGACTGTATTCAATGCCGCCATCAAGAACAAACTTGGGTTCTAGGGTGTCATTTCCCCTCGATCCAAGTGCCCTCTCCATGCATACTTGCAGGGCACTTTATATTTCTAAGTAGATATCTATTGTTCTCCACTAATTGCTTTATAATAATATGTCAAAAACTACACGACTACTACTTCTAAAATATTTACTATCTCATTACAATGTTGTATAGTTAAATTTCCAATAAATTGCTATTACGGAATTCAAAATTTCTAACCCTATATCGCTCTAACGAAATGTCCTTTATCGCTAGCCTCTATAGAGTTTTCCGTCAAATATGCGACGCCGTCGTACGATCCTCACACCACCTGTGTATCGCTAAATCCTTCATGTAATTGCGACATATAATTCGTTCCCAGCCCTTTCTTTTATCGGGGTCACGTACCAACACTTATTATCGTGCTACATACCAAAAAAAAAAATGCCTTTCATGCAACTAGGCGAGCAATTGCCCTATATGATTAGAGATTTTTACATCCAAACATATGGAAAAAATGCACTATCACAAACTTCATCTTACCGTTATAGTATTAAAAAATCCTGATTTCACCAGAATTTAGCCTGTAGCTCTCCTGGTAGTAATATGGAACCAATATAGTGCCCGGTGAAATTTCTTCCGTGATAATAAGTACAATGAGAATTGTTTTATCGGTGGTTCTCTTCCATTCTTCTCTGATTATATGCGGCATTGATGCATGTCAAGTAAAAGAAATTTTTGCGCGACCGTTGAAGAAATTTTGCCGTGAAAGATGAGTAAGAAATTCAAGAAGCCTATCTATGAAAGAATCTACCATTCATAGCGAGAATTTCTGTAATCTTTTGTGGTAAGCCTACTTTGAGAAAGCGGAGCATATTTATATATATATATATTCTTGAATACCCTTTGTTTAAGATCTGAGGTAAAGATTTTATTGTTTTGACCAAACTGTTCTGTAGCATAACATTTATTCTTCAATCTCATTGAAAAATTATTAACATAATATCGACAAGATATATATTTTTTTTTGATACTATAAAATAGAAGATTAGTCGTTGCAGTTATTATTAACAGTTGTCCGATGTCAGCAAAGGATTTAGAAATGAAGCCAGTGGTTTCTGAGCTCAGAGGAGATTTTTCCGGTTCAGTATCAGACTCCGAAACACCTGCTAACAACAATGATATGGGTAAATGGGATCGCTTTAAAGATTCGTTTAGGAGACAAGAGGTTGTACATGGTGATGAAGGTAAAAAATTGCAAAAAGGGATCAGTAAGAGACATTTGACACTTATGGCCCTTGTTACTGGTGTCGGTACCGGGTTGCTTGTGGGTTCAGGTAAGGTGTTGCATGTTTCTGGTCCATTATTTTTGATAATTGGTTACGCAATTGTTGGGTCGTTCTTATATCCTACTTTACAAGCGGCCGGGGAGTTAGCTGTGAATTACAGTACTCTTTCAGGAGGGTACAATAACTATCCTCGTAAGTTCCTCGATGAATCCATTGCATTTGCGGTTACCTGGAATTACTGTATTCAGTGGTTGTCGGTTATTGCAGTGGAATTAGTCACTGCAGCCATGACGATTCAGTTCTGGGATCAGGACAGAAAATACAACCCTGATATCTGGGTGACGATTTTCTTTGTGGTCATTTTACTCATCAACTTTGTTGGTTCCAAGGGATATGGTGAAGGTGAGTTCGTTTTTGGAAGTATCAAGTTATGTATGATTTGTGGTTTTATTCTCATGACTATTATCGTCAATTGTGGTGGTGGACCAGTGGATTTTATTGGTGGGAGATACTGGCACAATCCTGGGTTCTATACCAATTTCAAGGGGTTGTGTAATGTTTTCGTTACCGGTGCATTTTCATTGGGTCAATCTGAATTCGTTGCTTTATCTGCCGCTGAACAGCCTAACCCTAGAAAGGCTATTCCTGCTGCCTGTAAGTTAATTTTCTGGAGAATTTTAATCTTATTCTTGGGTTCGTTGACAATGGTTGGTCTTATGGTTCCATACACTTCCGATAAGTTAATGGGTTCTGGTGGTGATGCTACTCATGCTTCTCCATTTGTGCTTGCTGCTGAATTACACAGTGTTAAAGTTGCTCCAGATATTATTAACGCCGTCATTTTGTTGTCCGTCACTTCTGTTGCATCATCTGCTTTATACTCGTCTTCGAGAACTTTACAGTCCTTAGCCGAACAAGGATTTGCGCCAAGTTATTTCAACTATATTGATAAGGCTGGCAGACCTTTGAGAGCATTAGTTGTCTGTTCTATTGTTGGTTTATTCTCATTCATTGCTGCTTACAAAAAAGAGGAAGAAGTTTTCACCTGGTTGTTATCTATCTCTGGTTTATCGCAAATCTTCACCTGGAATATCATTGTTGTGTCCCACGTTAGGTTTAGACAAGTCTTGAAGCATAACGGTATCTCGCTTGATTCTTTGGGTTATGTTGCTTCTACAGGTGTATGGGGTTCGGTTTACGCTATCGTATGGCATTGGTTGATTTTAATTGCGCAATTCTACATTGCCTTGTTCCCTGTTGGATCCAGTACGCCAGACGCCCAAAACTTCTTCGAGAATTATCTTGGTGCTTGTGTTTTAATATTTTTCTATGTTGGCCATAAACTTTGGACTAGAAATTGGAAGTTGTACATCAAGACCAGCGATGTCGATATTAATGCCGATAGAGTCATATTTGACGAAGAAGTGTTGAACTTAGAAAAGCAAGAATATCAAGATCAATTGAAAAGAGGTCCTTTCTATGCGAGAGTTGTAGACTTCCTTTTCAAATAAAAGTTGAATTACTGCATTAATTAGTCGTAAGATTATTATAGAGATAGAACACTCTACATAGTTCTTTGTATATTGTATATTATTAACGTTTTGAAATGAAGAAAAAAGACAACTTAATTGTAATTGATGTAAATTAGTCGTAACCTACGATGCTCTAACAGTTTTATAGCCTAATTCGCAGTGAATGAAAAATTCGATCATATCGACTTAGATTTTGTTCATTATATACTTTAATGCTACGCCATAAGCCCTTAAGTGTATCTTTCCATAGATACTCAAGCTCATTCAAAAACTCAACTGTCCTTAGGAAACCAAACTTTGATTTGAAAAATATTATAAATAATAGCGAAAAATACAAAGATGCAATAATTCGAAGAAATACTCCAGAGTTGATTCAAAATCTTGAACATGTAGTCGCCAACAGACCAATTGAAATCGAACTAACCAATAGAATCAATACCAAAAAACATGAGAGGTCAAAATTAAGTGAGGTTATGAAAGAACTAAAGAACAAGGCACCTATAGAGATTAAGAAAGAATTAGCTAGAGCAAAAAGTGAGTTAAAAACATTGGAAGCCGAAAGAGACGATTTATCACAAAAAATACACAAGTATGCCGAGTCTCTTCCAAATTTACTTGATAAAACAGTACCTAAAGACACATTGCAGGGGGATATAGTGAAGTTCATTAATTGTGCATCGGAACAAGACGCAGTAAACTCCATGCCCGAATCTAAATTTGACCATAAGACTATTGGAGAAAAATTAAATATTATGAATTTTAATACCGCCGCTAGAATCTCTGGTTCCTCGTGGTATTATCTTATTGGAGACGGTGCTTTATTAGAGCAAGCATTGATTCAGTATGGTCTTTCAAAAGCTCGTGTAAATGGATATACTATGATTATACCTCCCTCAATTGTGAAGAATGAAATCATCAACGCATGTGGTTTTAAGCCTAATGACCAAAACGGAGAACAACAGGTCTATCAATTAACCAACGATGACTTGTCTTTAATAGGTACTGCGGAAATCCCATTAGGTGCATACCATTCGTCCACGACGTTTCCTTCAACACATAATTATCCTATAAGGTATGTCGGTATCTCCAGGTCATATAGAGCGGAGGCTGGAGCTCGTGGGTCGGATACTAAAGGGCTATATAGAGTTCACGAATTTACAAAGGTTGAGTTATTCCACTTTACAACCCCCGACAAGGCTGCACAAGAGTTAGAAGATCTTAAAAACTTACAAATTAGCATAATTGAAGACTTAGGTTTAAGTGCAAAAATGATAAATATGCCAAGTTCAGATCTAGGAGCACCAGCCTTGAAGAAGTTTGATTGTGAAGCTTGGATGCCAGGGAGAAAAGGCTGGGGTGAATTAACAAGCTGTTCAAATTGTGGCGATTATCAGTCGAGGAGATTAGGTATTAGATATGAGGATGGTAAAGATGAAAATAAATTAAAGTACATCCACACATTAAATGGAACTTGCGTTGCAATACCTAGAGTAATCGTTGCGATAATTGAGCAATTTTATGACGCAACCACTGAGTCAATTATTATTCCTAAGGTTTTAAGGCCATATATGGATGGTAAAGAGAGAATTTATCAAAATTAGAAGAAAGCTATTATTGTATATTATGTAAATAATCTTTGTATATACCGAATTTTAAAATTCTTCTTCTGAATTATTCAGAGATTCATTATATTCATTGATTTGGTCAAATATTTGGTGTGAATCACGCAGCTTATGTGTTATTGGGGTACTCATTATTCTTTTATTTGTCTTCAAATTGTTTGAATGATTATGTTCTTGAATCTCATTCATCTTCAAGTTGTGTAATTGACGAATCTTTTGTAATCTGAGTATCTTCTCAGGCTGATTCATATCTGTTGATCTAGTCGTATCTGTATTTATATTCCGTGTATTCTCCGCAAGTTCCTCAAATTCACTTTGAACTAATTTAAGATCATTGAATTTTTGTTCATAGTTTTTACATAGCAAGTCGTATTTGTGTTCGAGGTTAGTTATGCTCTTCTCTAAATTTTGCTTGGTGTCTAATTTTTCAGATTTAGATGTTAAATCATTGATCAAAGTAGATTGATTTTCTACAAGCTTTATCAACTTGGAGATTTGAGCATCTTTTGATTCCATGGCTTTCTTAACATCAACCATGGAAGATTGAAGATTAGATAATTCATTGCTTTGTACTGCTCCAGTTGAGAGTTGTAGCAAGATATCATTATTTTGAGTCTGCGTCTCTTGGTGTAAATCATCTAAACGACGAACTAATTCGTTTATAGCCTGTTTTGATTCGCCATGCGTAGACAATTCCTTGGTGATATTTTCAAGCTTCTCTGTGGATATATTTTGAAACAATTCGGTTGCTTTATTAGTTTCTTTTTCTCTGTTTAAAATGTTAAGTATGTCGCCCAATAACTTGAGAGAGTTGCTGTCCAATGAAACAGATTTAAGTTCTGCAACAATTGGATCTACTATCTGTCTAACAAGATCGCTTTCAGGAACTCTCTGTTGGATATGTAAGACTTCATTAAGTAGCTTTTCATGCCTTTGGTCATTTGTTGTATGTGATTCATTGATTGATTTCGCTAATGCTTTGAAATCATTATTGACTGGAATTCCTTCCAAACAATCAGACACCGCTTCCTTTACTTTATTTATTATGTCTTGTTGAGATGAAGGAGCATTCTTGCCCATTTCTACACAAACAATTTCTCTTATATTGTCAGTTAAATTTTTTGAATTATCTGATGTTCTGATTTTTTTGAGCTCTTCATTGAATAGGTCTAGTCTATTTATTATGTTGGTGATATCATTCTTCGTAGCATTTCCTTCCGTAATAACCTCGTTCGAGTAATTTGTTATGTTTTCTAGCAATTTATTCAAATATTGATTGTTGTTTTTCAGCCTATCACATAATTGGCCTAAGTCTATACCTGTTTGTGTCGTCTGCACTTCCAAGTTATGCAACACATGATGAAGCTGCTGGTGTGAACTATGAATATTGTTGAAATGACTGTCTATATTATCACCTTGTAAGAAATTCAATTTGCCAACATAAGAGTTTGGTCCTTTATTTGGTGATATTGGTTTCAACGCTTTTTTTGACGCATTGGGTGAATATTCACAACTAGCATCATGTTTATCATTGGGTCCCGTGCCGGGGTTCTCTTTATCGTTTGATGTAGACATCATTCAGTATATCTTATGCTTTCTGCCGCTGAAAAAAAAAAACTGTAGATAACAGAATGTAAATAAATTTCGAAATGTAAACAAACGGATTTTACAATGAGCTCGCATTTATAAATGTCAATTATTAATATATGTACAGAATAAATAAATAAATAAATAATTACAAATCTAAACTTTTTGGCCTATTATTTCCATGGCCTTTGAATCACCTTTGCTTAATCTTTCATCACCTAGGGCATCGGCCAAACAGATCCATGGATCTCTTGTGCCACCCCATTTAAGAATACTGTCCTTATACTTTTGACCTGCTTCACGGCTCCAAGGATCCTCCTTGAAAAGGCCGTGCCAAATTTTCTCTGCAATTGCTCTATCTAAGAGATATGAGTAGTATACTGCTCCGTAGGAAAACAAATGAGGAAATTTTCCGTGCCATGTAGACCATTTATCAGCAAATAACTTCAATTGACTCTCCAAATGATGGTATACGGCAGTCGAATCAAAATTCTTGATACCACTATTTATGATATCCTCGTTATGTAATACTTGGTCTAACATTGCCATTTTAGATTGCATGAAGGTTTCACTTTCTTCTAATAAGACTCTATGAGATTGATGTTTAGCCAAGGTTTCTTTGGATAATGGTTCCTTCGTACGATAGTGTTTTGCGATTTTGCATAATACACGGGGATCTTTACTGAATGATTCCATGAGCACTGATGGCAACTCAACAAAGTCTGTGACACATCTAGTTCCTGACAAGTTATGCAAATCCGTCTTACCAATCATAGAATGCATTGCGTGTCCCATTTCATGGAAGATAGTATCAACTTGGTCCAAGGACAATAATGTTGGCTTACGACTATCCATTCCAGTGAATCTGCCAATTCCAGTCCCTTGTGGTTTCAGAAAATTACATACCAAGGAAATCACCGGCAATTGGTGTTGCTCATTTTCGTCCAATTGAACCATTTCTCTCATCTCATCCTTAGACTCGCTACCGATATCAGTATTCAATTTTCTCAGGCAAACAATAGTAAAATGTGATGGTAAGACCTTTGGGGACCAGAAATCTAAATACAAATAGCCAAGCTTTTTATTAGATGTCACATCGAAAACATTTAATTTCCTAACTTGATTTGAGTCCCATGTTTCCCCCTTTAGCGTTGCTTCTGGAATTAAATTGACATTGTAGATACTATGAAACAATTTACATAAGCCAGAAACAATAGTTCCGACGGAGAAATACTCTGATATGTCCTCCAATGGCTCCTCATCTTTCAAATTTTGAGATTGTAATTGTGCTAATAAGTATTCACGATCCCACGGCTTAACATCCTCTAATATTTCTTCGTCGGTCATCACAGCATCGTCTACTTTTTTGAATGAATGCAATTTTTTAACTTCTTCACAAACACCATCCTGCTTACTTATTAAACCTTGTTGCAAGTTCCTGAGTAAAGTTAGCACATTTTCTGGGTTCTTGGCCATCTTATGTTCTAACTGGTAATGTGCAAATGATTTATAACCTAACATTTTGGCTAGTAACGCACGGTATTTCACAAATGCATTTAATGTATCGATTTGCTCTTTAGGAGAATTGTGCAATGATATCCAAACTTTTCTTCTTACTGACTCAACCTCACATTTCGAAAGAATTGTGTAGGGAATATGACCGGCCAAAGGTATATATATATTGCCAGAGTCCTTATTTTGACTTGCAGGAGAGCTCGATTGATATCCGTGAATTTCGCTCTTGAGAACCGTATCATTTATTTTATCAAATTCAGACCTGGAGATATTACACCAGTAGCTTTCCAAACTGTGAACATCGTTATTAAAATGAGACCCCAAAAGAGAAATTTCCTGGGTAATGGCAACAAAGTTATTTCTAGTGTTGGGATCCATATGGATGCCGGATCGTTCAAAATCCTGCCTCAAGTATTCTCCAACCTCGATTTCTTCTTTGCTCAACTTTGCCGTAATAGCAGAGTCTAATAACAAATCTCTCAAACTCTCGTATAGTTCCACATTAGTGTTCAACTGGTTCATGTATTCAAACATGATTTCGTGGGTCCTCTGTGCTGCATCCACCCACTTCTGGCTCGGGTGGGATACCCGAATGAATTCCGCTACATCAATAACACGGCATAATACATCACTCAACTGGTCAAGCTTCTTTACGTACTCTAAACGTCCTTTCTCGCTAGTCTTCACCTCAGTCATCATATTGGAAACCAACATCTTCGCCCTCTCAAGAGACTCCTCTGAAAAATCAACTAGCCCCTGGGGCGAATCCAAGGCCCTGTTCCTAAAAAGCCCAACTCCGTTTCCCCCGAATAACGAGTTCATCGCCCCTTCAGGAGCACCACTCTTCGTGAAATTGTCAAAGTATGCTTGGTCGTCAAACACTCGTCTCAAGTGCTCGTTCGAATCGCCTATCGTACGAGTGGAAAACCACCCCTTCTTGGTCTGACTCGCATTATTTAGTCTTCGTTTTAGCACCCGCAGCACCAGCAGACCTCCTTGTAGTAATCGCTGACTTGTAACTCTCATCATTACCTTATACAAATGTCCATAAACGGCTATTAACTAGACTACACCCGGTCTTCTACAATCTGGAAAATCTGTTTAATCATATGGACTGCACATAGTGCGATGATTCAATGTCTACCTTTGATTATAATGAACCCTTCTGTGTCCTACTAACGACCATTATACCCGGTTAATACAGCTTAATCTCAATTTCTCGTCATTTTCACTACGATGGACGCTATCTCTTACTTCATTTATAGATCGGACTAGGTTCAACCATGTCAGTACCAATTATTGCCAAGGACAAATTCAGTTGTATCTACATTCAGACGGTACCTACAAACTCCATTGCAATTGAAGCTCTCCCTGGCATGTCTTGGCTATCTATTATGTTATTCTGACTAAAAATAGACGTCTTCAGCATGCACGAACTGATGACATGGCTTGGAATTATCGTAATATTGTCTTTGATTCTGAAGTGACACAAATCCACTTTTGGAATGTCAACATACGCGAGCCACTCCTAGGCAATACTGTAGCATACTAAAGAGAAGTGGTATTTCGACAAAACAGTTTAACTATTTCGAAGTGTATTTTGAGTCAGTTGAATTCAGTGGTATCATTTTGCTTAACAGCAGTCTTTAATATCTTTTTAGGTCGTTCAGTGTTGATTTTAATATTTCAAAACTGGCTATGTCGGGACCAATAGGTAGCCACCCACCAAATGGTAATGGACCCGTACTCAAAAAAAAAACAGTTAAAGATTATCAATTTGGAACCCGAATTGGGGAAGGATCGTATTCTACGGTGTTTTCAGCGCTTGATGTTCATAGCAACAAAACATACGCTATTAAGGTGCTTTCGAAGAGGCATATTGTTAAGGAAGATAAGATCAAATATGTGAATATCGAGAAAACTACGTTACATAGGTTGGGGCAGCAACACCCGGGGATCGTACAGTTGTATTACACCTTCCAGGATGAAAGCAGTCTCTTCTTTGTGTTGGACTTTGCCGAATACGGAGAGCTACTCTCCATCATCCGAAAATTTGGATCGTTGTCAGAGTCGGTTCTGAAGTTCTACATGAGTCAGATATTGGATGCAGTGAGCTTTATTCACCTGAAGGGAGTAATTCACAGAGATTTGAAGCCGGAAAATATCTTGGTGGGCCATGATTTCAACTTGAAGATTACTGATTTCGGGGCCGCAAAGCTCCTTGGTAACACTTCTGACGAATCTGGCGAGAAAATCGATTATAAGGGCATAAATCAAGAATCCAACAACGGCCACCATGACCACGACCGTAGAGGTTCGTTTGTGGGAACTGCGGAATATGTATCTCCTGAATTATTAAAGCATAATTTATGTGGGTTCGAATCGGATGTATGGGCACTTGGTTGCATCTTATACCAACTTTTCCATGGTAATCCACCATTTAAGGGCTCTACTGAATATTTGACGTTTGAAAAGATTATCAACGTTGAATACAAATATCGTCCTAATGCAGTCCCACCAGATGTTGTAAATATTATCGACCAATTGTTAGTAGCTGAGCCCCTGCAAAGACTCACAATCCCCCAAATTATGGCTAGCAGATGGTTCAGTGATATACATTGGGCGGACCAAACTTATATTTGGGGACGTAAAGTTCCAAGAATCGAACCTTACAACTTGGAGAATGGAACAAGCAGTTCCTTACCAACCCCTTCGGCATCGCCGTATATACCAGCTATGAAGACTGGATCGAATAGAAATATGAACAAATCTTCATCACATCAGCAATTACATTCACAAATTCAACAGTTGGACTTGAATTTGATCCCATCTGTTGGCTCAAAGACTTACCAGCCTGCAACAAAAATAAAGAAGAATTTTATGCCACCCACAAATGCTTCAGCGGAAGTTCCGTTGACTCCCCCATTAGCGAACAATTATAAGTCACCTGCATTGGGTCAATTCAGTCAACGTCCTATGCAAAAGCAGCGTCAAAATAGTGCCCCAGTCGTTCCACAAATGAACAATGGAATGAACAATATGATGAGACTAAATATGGCAAATACACCTAGAACTCCAGAAGCCGAACATGTATTTTCTAAGCCTAACCCATCACCGGATGCAAATAAAGGTCAACGTACAAATTTACGTTCTAACACTGCATTTGCAGGTATCCCTAATTCACAGCAAGCTAGTATCTCTAATTCGCAGCAAGCTAGAAATTTTCATAATAGACAATATTCGACAGGATCAACTCAGTTTTATAATAATTCAAACTCGCAGCCAGGACCTCCAACACAACAAGAACAACAATTTGCCCAAACGCCAAACCAGCAGCACCAGCAGCAGCAACAACAACAACAACAACAACAACAACAACAACAACAACAACAACAACAACAACAACAACAACAACAACAACAACAACAACAACAACAACAACANAACAACAACAACAACAACAACAACAACAACAACAACAACAACAACAACAACAACAACAACAACAACAACAACAACAACAACAACAACAACAACAAGAGCAACGACAACAACAACAACAACAAAAACACCAACAACAACCAGCTACTCCTCAAGTGAACCAACCATCGTATGCAGCGGCCGCAGCCGCAAACGTTTCTCAGAGAAAGAGTGCTTCTCCAACAATACCTCAAATGAATAGAAATTCCCCTGTAGAACGCAATAACTTCCAACGTCCATCACCCCCTCTTTCAAGGCCTAGATCGCCTCAACAAGATTCTACAAAATTTGTGAAAAAGATCAGTAGCACGAGAGAATCACAATCAACAATGAATGGCAATTCATCAACTACTGATGAGAACCCTAGTGAGAAACACAATGATAAAAGTATAAAGTTCAGGGAAATACATGGCTTACTTGAACCCACTGAGAAGATCTTGAAGATGGACATCATTTTGAGGCTGACTTTAAGTAATAAAGAAGTGAAAAGAGATACTTCTCAGCTGTTAGATGATTCCATGATTGATGATTTGATCACCAGATTCAATAACACCTTAGAGAGAACATCCGTACCTGTCATTACGGTAATTACAAACCAAGCTCGAGTATTTTTTATTGATGGCTCGCTCAATGTTATGATGGTTGATTTGAAAGCAAATCAAGGTGGAGATTATCTGATGTACGACTACGAATTCGAAAGTATTAGTGTCGAAGATGAAGATGGAAGTATTGAAGAAGGACAAGAGGTATATGGCTATCTTATCTTGGAGTTAATAAGAGAGAAGGGTGATTTAATATTCCTTAAAAGAGTCAGCGATATGAACTCGCCTTTAATCAAAGATTCTGTAAAGGTTCTCGATAAAGATGGACACGAAATCAAACTCGGTAAAAATTATGGGTGGATTGATTGCCTTCTCATGGCTAAGGAAATGGTGGATACTAATAAAACATCCAACAACAATGGTAAAACCAAGAAAGCTCCGAAACAAGCGAATAAAGGGCCAGGCAAAAAGCCAAAACAAAAGGTCCCTAGCTCGAGTAGTACAAGGTCAGAGGTTTCTTCAAGTGCGCCTAAGAATGCCAACCCACTTAGTAAATTGGCTTACGCTGCCGCTGCCGCAGCCCACAAGTAATCCCATATTATTACAATATTTACGCTACTTTCCACATATGTATTATTAGTTCTAATCCAATTTTTTTTCTTTGCATGCAACGACATATATTGAAAATATACCAAACAAAGCAATTACATGTTCTTTAATTTACACTAATGTTTATCAAGTGCAACTATTTACATACATATACATATATAACGCTATTTTGAATATATTCAAGCTAAATTTTTTAATTTCCTAAATTCCTCTATCCAGTCTTGGTAATAACATTTATCGTTGAGCACATCAACCGTCTGTTCCCGTATAATATCTTCTACCACCCTCTCATTCTTTACCCAATTGTCAATTGAATTACATTGCGAGTATTGTCCTTCCAATTGCTGATTGTATTTCTTCACTGCATAAGGATCAACCCTGAGGTCAAATGATTCGGGATCTTGCTTGCTGCTCTGCATCACCGTATTGCCTTTGGTTGTTTCTTGTCTCAAATGCGTAGCATAATCGTTACAATACTGAATTATCGATGCTCTCGCCTCCCATTGGGGTACTATCTTTGATTCGAAGTAATTGTCACACTCTTTACTGGATTTAACCTCGTTCAAATGTTGTCTGATAGTATCATCTGTGGCTATTCTAGAGAGACGAAGAAAGGCCCGTATACGAGATGATGAGTGACAATTTTCTGGTGTGAGCAATGATTTGGGGGTTACGGACTCTTTATATGCCATTATTGCTTTATAAATCCTTAATATATCTATAGTACTTTACTTGTTCTTTCTTTCCTTATTTCGTATTTGGTGAGATCGATTTAAGATCGCACTGAGGGCGACAAGTCGATTTTAGAAGATTGACTTAGCAATAACCACTTTTTCTTGAATATAGAGAATAAAAGATAATGCAACCTATATACTCTCCATCAAATGAGTCTGCATTCAACTATGCATTTGCTCTAGCCATGAAACAGCATTTGGTTAGCGTTGAATCTAAGTTATACAAACAAGTCTCACAGGGCGATCCAACGGACGCTAATATCAAGGCCCAAGATGTCGTATATTATATTCAGCATGTAAACCAGGTTATATTCAAGAAGATATTGATGCATTATAGAGAAGAAGATATCAAGGCTAACAGAACGAATGGAAGCTTCGCTAATTCCTTGTCGTATAATTTTGAAGATTTGCTTTTGGGACCTAAGGTGAGTTCATTTGACATACCTAGTAAGTTGAAAACCAAAGAGATCATTGAAAAAATAGAGCGTGATACTAGTAAGGACAAGGTTCCTTTCTGGCTTGTTGCGGAGCGTGAATCAGAATTGGCATCAAAGTTTGGAGTGCTATTGAGAAACACCTTGAAGATCCACAAGAACAGCTTATGGAACGGGGACTCGTCGTTAGAAGATTTTGATATTACCACGCTTTATGTTGCGGAGTACCTTAGTGGTCTAGTATCAAACTTGTCTGGTGTACTACAACTACCTGAAAGCTCGATCATGAAGATTGATGATGTGGTAAATGAGTTGAGAGATGATGCTTACCCGTTATTACCACTACAAGACTTTTATGAAGGGTTCAAACATATGGTGATAACTTACCTTGAGATGGCATCTTCTGACCAAGTAAATAAAGAGACAAACATTAAGTTGATCAATACCCTCAGAGAACAAGGTAACAACCTTATGTCTGGCCTGTCATATGCGCAGTCTATTCAAATTTATACAAATGCGATTAGTTTATGTTCCTTATCAACTGCCAATAACCTTCCCCAACTCTTGACTAACAGAGCAATAGCATATATTGGGCTCAATTGTTTCCCTGAAGCTATAACAGACTTAAACGAGGCAGTCAACTACGATAGAACATTCACTACTGCCTGGGTTCAATTGGGTTATTGTCATTTATATATGGGCACAAGTTTGGTTGCTTTGAAATGTTACTTGATGTCATTGAAATCTGCAATAGGCGAGATCTTACCGGAGAATTTCCCGTTGGATGAAAATAAAGCATTCGTAGTGGAATATCAAGAGAATAAGCTTGCAACTATTTTGCCGCAATTTGTGGAAAGATTAATTCAAGCGATTATTCTTACAGAAAAGCGTGCTTACCAGCAAAGAGAGCCGACGCTAGAGATCAAGTCCGCTGTCAGTAATGTTCGCTCTATTCTAGCTAAATTAAGAGCGTCAGCATCTAACGAGGATATGCAATATTTCACATACTCGGCAAGTGCTGAAGATTCTGCTTTTAGACCTACAGCAGAAAGGCTCAATCGTACAAGACCTAGTATTCTCAATCAAGATGTGTCTCAGAACATGCTTGCCAATAGCGGTATCGAAGCGTCCGCCATCACGCTTCCGGCAACACCTATCACCTCTTTCGAAAGGGTCACTAGAAACCGTGATGCAGCAAATGGCCAAGCTGGGGCAAATGCTACAAGACCGCAGGGCCCCCGTAATGCTGCATCGGGGATGCGTGGCTTCCTAAATGATTTCGGTGACATGTTTGAAGGGACTGGGCTGATTTCTATTGATATTCCAACCGATAATACTCCTGGTAATGATAATAGGTCAAGTAATGATAATGACGTCAACCGTAACGCTAGCGAACCTTCCAGTACGGGATCAGGAAGTTTAGGCACTTCTACCAACACGAGCGAACCTCGCAACCCATCTCCAGTGGCCGGCAGAAACGTCGTCCGTGATGTATTACGTGGAATAATGCCCGAGAACATGGCTGGCAGTATTGGCAACATCCTTTCCCAATCGTTCAGCAACCAGAACGGTGAAGGCCATATTGTTATTGGATCCCAAGACTTGAACACTGACCAAAATTCAAGATCCGAGGATGCCGCCCCTGCAGAGAATAACGGCCAACGAAGAGGTAACTCTGCTCCTCGTTCGGATGAAGACATGGACATGCCAGAGTTCTCAGGAGATCTTGACTAGATACAAAGTACATAGGTAATCAATCGATCCATTTCATGGTAAGCTTGTAATCTGTAGGCGTATGGCACGTGATCGAAGTAACCCTGGCAGATTTTTGTATTCTCAGTTGTTGATAAGACTGAGTTAATAGGGAGATCATTTGGCCGGAGAATCAAAGAATATAAAGAAGTATAGAAAGTATAATGGCAGGGTTAGAGCAATCTTTGTTTCAACTTAAATTCACAGCCAAACAGCTCAACAGACAGGCATCGAAAGCGGCGAAGGAGGAATTGCAAGAGAAGGCCAAAACCAAGAAGGCGATGATTCAAGGTAATAATGATATTGCTCTGTTGTATGCTCAAAATGCTATAAGAAAGTCCAACGAAAGGGTGAGCTTGTTGAGGTTGGCATCGAGAATAGATGCGGTTGCGTCGAGGGTCCAAACGGCGGTGACCATGAGATCGGTGACAGGCAATATGACCCAGGTGATCAAGGGCATGGATAAGGCGCTCCAGACCATGAATCTTGAGCGAATCTCGGTGGTGATGGACAAATTCGAGAACCAATTTGAAGATTTGGATGCGTCGACCAATTACTACGAGGGTGCCACCAACAATGTCAATGCGTTGACCACCCCACAGGAAGAAGTGGACGAGCTCATGAACCAGATCGCAGACCAGGCGGGCATCGAAATGAAGCAGGGCCTCAACGAAACCAACGTGGAAGTGTCTGCTCCTCCTACGGCTAATATGACCGAAGAAAAAGAAGACCAATTGGCCGAGAGATTGAGGGCTTTGCGGAACTGATTTTTTTTCTATCCCCTTCCTAGTCCCGTACTAGACCTTCCTAGTCCCATACTAGCTCCATTCTGGACCCATTCTTCCACACATCCACTGTCCCGGTGACTTTCGATCCCCGTGGTTGGACAATTCGTCAAAATGACCAAATAAAACTTTCCATACGTTTATCTACAGACTACGCATTTCTTTTTCACTATACCAAATTCCCCCGTAGAACCTCACCTAAAGCTGTATAACATACCCTTACAGGAACGGTATTGTTTCGGCCCTCCATTTACGAACCCTATACAGATGCTTCCAAATCTAAGGGCTTCATACTATTAATAATCTGGTCGTGTATATGCGACGGTTACCGCAACCAATTAAATATGCATTTATATAAATCGCAATCATAAATAGTATATAAGGAAGACTTTTTCTCTCATTAGCATTAATTGAATTGTTAAGAGATAATTATAAGATAACAATAATAATGCTTTCGTCGACTTTAAGAAATACAGTTTCTCGTGGATTTTCAAATACCGCTGCTAAGAGCACAATTGGAGCAGTTAGAACTAAGGTTTCCTTGCCAGATTTGGACTGGGACTTCGGTGCATTAGAACCACACATTTCGGGACAAATCAACGAATTGCATTACACTAAGCACCACCAAACTTATGTCAACGGTTACAACACTGCAATTGAGCAACAAGCCGAAGCTAAATCTAAGGGTGAAGTCAAGAAGACCATTGAATTACAAAAGAACATCAACTTCCATGGTGGTGGATACACCAACCATTGTTTGTTCTGGAAGAATTTAGCACCAGAAAAGCAAGGTGGTGGTGAACCACCATCGTCGGACTCGGAATTGGCACAAAGAATTGCTGCTCAATACGGATCGATCGAAAATTTGCAATCGATCGCCAACGCTAAGTTGGCCGGTATTCAAGGGTCCGGATGGGCCTTCCTTGTCAAAAACAAGGAAAACGGTGGAGCTTTAGATGTTGTTACTACTTACAACCAAGATACTGTTACCGGATCATTAGTTCCATTGCTTGCAATTGATGCTTGGGAACACGCCTACTACTTACAGTACCAAAACGTTAAGGCTGATTACTTCAAGGCCATCTGGAACGTTATTAACTGGAAGGAAGCTGAGAAGAGATACTTAGTTAACTAAATATATTCTAAATATATATAATTATGAGAACACTTTAAAACGTAGCAACTCCTAATATACTAGCTGCACGTTTGGCATCCACAACATCGTCGTTTGAATTGTCTTGATTCTTTGATGCTTCCTTTTGAGCTTCTCTGTCATTTTTTAACGATCTGAAGGTTCTGGAAGACCACGAATCGCCGTTGTTTGATTGGGACTGGGACAAGTTGTGCTTCAAATTGCTCAAATTGTCTCTGTTTAATCTCGATAACCCACCTTTGTCATCAATGATCCTAATATCTAATCGTATATGCTCCAAATGCTTGAGGATTTTTCTATGCTGATCGACTCTGTTTAACGTATACGTTTTAAACATTTTTTGAAATTTCTGGTCAACGTGCTTTAGCACTTCTTCCTTTTCGTACAACATCTCACCTGAAATCCTCTTTATTTGCAAGTTAAGTGACTCCTCAGTCTTAGTAGCATACTCTAAAGATCTTATAGCTTCGTCAACTTTTATAGGATCCAAGGCAGATTTGTTCTTAATTTTAGTAGCTTGATAGTGTTTTGTTTTCGTTTGAGTCTCTGCTTGCAATAATTCTCTCATTATCAAATGACGATTCGTGAGCGCTTCTTTAATTTCATAGAAATCATTAATTAAGGTTTGTACTCCATCTCCCAAACTACCCATATCATTAATCAGTTGAATCAAAGTCAAGTCTGACTGAATAGTTGTTACTCTTGAAAGTTTCTCCCACATATTTTTCATACCTGGATGTATAATCTCAAATTCCGATAAATTGTTTAGCTTCGTCGCCAACTCATTGATGTGAAGTGATAATTGTTTTTCAGCCTTGGAATTCCTGTCCAATAATTTATGCAATTTCTGACAAATCAAGTAAGACGACTTAATCAAAGGCCTAAACTCAGCTAAGTCTTCATATGGATCGTAAGGAATGGCCAATTGTTTTAAAGTCTTACGAACCAAGCCACTGGCAACCGATGATTTACGGCCACTATTAATAACGGAATACCCAAAATCATTTTCAATGAAATACACAAATTCTTCATCCCGAATCAATATTGGATTACTCGTAATCCTATTAAACCATTCTTGCCATACGCTATGTAATTGCTTTGTTTCGTCCTCCCCGTTTGCGGGATATGATGTAATTGCCAGAGGAATAACTGGCACAAATACTTCCAAGTTAGAAACAGTCAAGTATTTGTTAAACTTCACAATTTCATTGTAAGTACGACGAATATCCTTATACTTCTCGCTACGAAACTTTGGCAACCCCTTGACCGTGGCATCGAATCTCAATATTGGATTTCCGGCCTTGTTCTTCTCGATTGCAGTGAGCTTTATTTTGATCTGATATTTATCCGTAAATCTTTCTGGTAATAACTTACGCATCTCTTCTTCTGATAACTGCTCGTAACCCTTCACATCATGATTAGCATTATCTTGTTGTTCGTCCGCTATTTCTTCATTCGTTGGTTCTTGTTCGTATGCTGGCTCTTCGACCTGATTTATGTGATCATCATGATTTGGAGCAGAAAATGGATTATTGTTTTCAAAATCATCAGTACTAAACGGTTCTGCTGAAGCCATAGTATATCAATACTTCTGTAATTAATTGTATAAATACAATAAAGTAATGAAGTAGAAGGAGACTTAGGTCCAAGAGTAATTACGAATATAACAATTACATGTCACGTGAAGATAATACAAGACATTATAATTATAATATACTACTAGAAGACGAAAGCTCAAAAAGATGTCAATATCTATATACAAATATCAAAGAAGGTCATTAAGAAGGTCATTAACAGAAACTCATAATCGCTCTTCTCTCAATTCGGCGCCATTTTTCTTTAAAATATTATAGCCCCAGAAACCAATAACGTTTAGGACACCGACTCTCCAACCATTGAACAAGCCCAATATCTTAATTCTTTGCCATAAGCTTACTGATTTGAGAGGTTTAAGTTCTCCATCAGAATCCTCAACTTCGTTGTCAATGTCATCCTTCCAGCCATTATTAAAGTCGATAATCAAATCGTCCTCTTCGCTCTCGATAGTAATGACTTTCTTTTCATCTTCCACCACTGACTTAGGTCTCAATAAGAATCTTACTTGTTCCTTTCTTAACAAGTTTTCCACGGGCAACTTTATGAAGAATTCCAATATCAACAGGAAGAGGTTCACAAAGGTATACAAGTTTGGTGACAGGTAAGAGTCAATATTAAACCTGATAAACAAAATGTATGGAGCAGCCTTACGGAAGATGCTGGTTGAAAACTGGTGCAATATCGTTAAGCAGGATATCGTAGGTGGCGGATGGACAAGGAAATGAGTAGGGAAGTTGCATATTGAGTCACGGATAGAACGAGTACTTATTTCAAGTATTTTTTCTTCCTTGATATTTGTAACCAGGGAATCAGTAGACGAAACTCCGCTTTCTTCGTTGTTAGGGGGCTTATTGAATTGAGTGATCATTAATCTCACTTTAATCAAATCTAGTGGCATCAAAATCAATCCCGTCAATACGCATGCCAGTACTGATAACCATAATGATTTCAAAGGTTCAGTCAGGTGCGTTAAATCCAAGAAAAATGGGTCTGGAATCCCCAAGAAGGGCGAAATAAACCCAGTAATCCAAGCTTCTATGGTATGAGACAATGTCTGGTGTATAAATGATGCATTAATACCTCGGAAAAGGGCAAAAGGTCCATCCTTTGCTATTATGGACGACATAATGTCTATTGTGTGAAGAGAAACAGGCTGAATCTTGTTCTTATTCTTAGGTTTTCTGTCAGAACGCAGTTTACGAATCTTAGTAGGTGATTTTGTTCTTAATTTCTCCTTCGGCAAATTCATTGAGGGGCTTGGCGACTCAAAATAGTTCACTTCACCATCTGATTCATCAGATATGTCGGTCACCTGTGGTGTATCCGAACTTTTGACATTCTGTTTATTCAACAATCTGGAGTAGCGTGAAGGTCTCTTAGGCTGACTATCACTAATGTCAAATGTACCCACTTGTAAAACCAAACGAACGATCTCCAAAGGCTGTGATAACAACACCTTGAAGTAATTCTTACAAAAATTCCAAACCAAATTCTTAAGTAATTCAGATAAATTATTAAAGTCAAAGTATTCCTGGAACTCCAAATCATAAATGTAATTCTTATCCGTGCCATTCGATGTTGTGGTTTTCCCAATTCCTATATCACCTATTGATTTCTTGCGTGACAATCCTGACAATCCTATACTTTGTCCCGATTTAAAATTTCTTTGTGACGACTGTTTAGCAATGGAGGATGCCAATGACGATGTTATCGGTTTATTTGTTTCGGTATCAATTAACCCTACGCCCGGCTTAAAAATCACTGAGTACCCTGCATCAAACGTGTCGTGGTCATAATATGGCCGTAATGTATTGGAACCTGCCATTTTAATGATATGCTTAACTTTTTGAAAGAATACCTGATGGCGCTACCATTTCATATCATTTTATTTTAGTGAGCCTTAAACATTGCGCAAAAATTGATCATACTGAAGAACAATTCTACATCAAAATGACGACGAAATATAGAATTATTAGACATATATAAACTACGAAAAGTATAATTCTGAATGGCGTATCTAAGGTTTTGGCTGTGTAAATTTAGGCTCGAGAGTGGCTGTCTAGTGTACAATATATTGTGGTAAACTACCGGAACATTAATCATCTTGCTCTGACTTCACTGGTGGGTCATCTTCAGTGTTAGACTTGGGCATATCGTTACCATGCGGAGCAATGCTACCGGCAGGAGTATCACTTTCGCCATTGGCAATTTGGTTCGATCTCTGGATCAAAAATTCCCCAAGATATTTCAATGGATCTTCAGGCTTATTCTTACTCACGTCACGTAATCCCTCTAACAAATGCTGTGTTAAGTGTTTATTCAAGTATTGTCTGACCGAAGATCCTCCTACCACTTCATGGACCGGCAATTCATTGCCATGATTTGGTTCTTGTTTATCTTCTGAAACAGTTTTGGGGCGTTTTGTATGCGACGATGATCCGCCGTTTTCGACAGAAGTATTGTTTGAGTCGACTCTCTCCAATTCTCTCTTATTAGTCTCGTCTACTGCGTCCATGTGGTATGTATTAATGCTAAAGAAAGGGATAAATCTACAACCTAATGGATCTGGCAGTAGAATTTTATCCCGCACACACCTTTAAAAGTCCCTAAATATGATCGTCACAAGCTGGTAGATAAATGCATTTAAAAACATTACAACATCATCCTTGTAAGCAATTATGGATCCATTCAATGATGTTCAGGATGACTGCTGGTCACAAATACATAATCTCGAGGATTTCATTCTGAAAACGAAGTATATAACTGAAGATGCGAAGACAGACTTTCAATATTCGTATCAAGATCTTAATGAAACATTACAAGACTTATCACAAGCCGTGACAGTAAGTGAGACAGATCCAGAGAAATTTCAATTGAATTCAACGGATATCACAAATCGTAAACAGGTATTGAAAGAATTGGAAGGCAAGATTAAATCGTTACAAAATGATTGGCAAATAAAACTAGCCGATCCTAATAGACAGAGAGAGATAACGACGATGTCAAATAGAATTTCACAAGACAATACTGGGCAGGATGATCCATTTAATGACAATAATAGAGTCGATAGTGAATTCGAGCAATATCAACAGCAGGAATACATACAGAACCAGGACTTGCAGTTGGACTCAATTCACCAGACAATGCATAACTTGAACCAACAAGCTACAATGATGGGCTCGGAGTTGGAGGAGCAGGGGTTTATGTTAGAGGGTTTGGATGAGGATATGGATATAGTTGGAAATAAGGTTCAACGGGGTTTGAAGAGAGTGGGCTTTATACTTGAAAAAAATAAGGAACGGGCTAGTGACTGTTGCATTGGATTATTGGTGGCAGCGTTATGTGTTCTTTTGATTCTAGTTATTGCGTTATGATATACTAGGTTGTAAAATACCATAGATTAATGTATAATGAATTTTACTGTGATCTGTAAATGTCCTGTAGTTGAAAACTTGATAGTTAGCATTAGTTATTGAATATTTGATCCAAATTATAATTGGGACATAATACTATGTCTTGCAAGTTTATCTGACCGATCGTTCAAATTAACTTATGAAAGCTCGAGCTAAAATGATATCAGATTTATGTCCTGGTCATTGCAATCGTAAATTAGGACCTGAATATTGAAGTATTAAGTATCTTGGTGGTCGTCTCACAAATTCATTATTTGACATAAATCAAAATTCTTCTTGTTCTACAAGCTACTAAACTATTTCAAGTGTACTAGAGTTTTGAGAATTACTGCAAAATTTCGTAAATATAATAAAAACACACAATGTACAAGATGTCCTCTCTGAGGATTTAAATAACTACGGCTTACACTAAACAACCCTAGACGAGTCTAAATGAACTTAAAAAAGATAAACAAGATAATGAAAGAGAAATTGGTAAGTAATTCAATATACTATATATACTTTGGGTTTCCGTAGTTACTGACACAAAAATAATATATAAACCATATCTATGATGGCAGTCTATATAAAATAGAGACAACCGTATACATAACAGCCATTGTATCCTTATAGCTAGGCTCTGCTTTGGGTTGGCATAAATCAGCAATGGCTTTTTTTGCAGCAAATAGGTACACCCATTTCAAAGACGCAAAAACTTCGATGACTTCAAAATTTTCCCTCTCCAATGACAAGCATTCCAACCAACATGATATAGCTAGCGGCATTCCTAGATATTGGTTTGCAATATAAGGAAATCACAATGACATAGTGAAAGATCTCAAGCTACGAGGAAGTTCAAGAAGCGGACTCAACTAATATTCTACATTTGACATTTTCTTGGTCGTAATTCATTTATTCATCATGCTAAATATATACTACTTAAGACACTGCACATTTGTTAGTATGGATTCAAACTAAATGAAATCATAATTGTAATCAAGTTAAATTGAAAATGTCAGACAAAAAAAAATAAGGTAGCTTGGGTTTTTCCACATCGACAAAAAGTCTCGAGCCAAATGCACTCAGATTCATCATTTTATCAATCTTACTTGGGGTTATACTCATGAGCACATACCATTCGAATAATGCTATTCTTCAGTAGAATATTTTCATCTCTTGATACTTTGAAAAATTTTCGATGTTGACAAAGAGGGCGATCTAAATCGCTTTTATATAGTTTCTTCTGTTACCCGGCCGTACCATAATTAACCAGGGTTTATTTAGATTACATGGAGCTAACTATGTACTAATATTGCTAGGTATATACATACAATATGTCGTCACAGGAGAATAAACACAAGTATCGAGTAGAGATACAGCAGATGATGTTTGTACTGGGAGAATCCAATGATGCTCCCATAGAAACAACGTCACTAATTGAAGATATCGTACGAGGTCAAGTAATTGAAATACTATTGCAAGCTACTAAAAGTGCTGGTGTTAGAGGAACCAAGTCTATAGCACCTGAGGATGTTATATTTTTGATGAGACATGACAAAGCCAAGGTGAACAGATTGAGAACTTACCTTTCTTGGAAGGATGTTCGTAAGAATGCAAAGGATCAAGAAGGAGGAGGAACCGAATCATTGATGGAAGGTGATGCTAGTGGTGGGACATCTGGCGCACCAGCAGTACAAGCCACTGATTCTAAGATGTTGACTAAATATAAAAAGCTGAAAATCAGACTTCCATGGGAGCTTCAATTCATGTTTTCGGAACAACATCTCGAAGGAGCAGAGGAATCAGAACAAGTAGACGACGATGAAAAAGCGGCGACAATGGCATCATTGAAGAGGTTGAAGATGGCCGATGACAGAACTCGAAATATGACTAAGGAAGAGTATGTGCATTGGTCTGAATGCCGTCAGGCATCATTTACATTCAGAAAAGCAAAGAGGTTTAGAGAATGGGCCCAAATTACCCAGTTGTGTGATTCCAGACCAAATGATGATGTTGTGGATATTTTAGGGTTTTTGACGTTTGAGATTGTTTGTTCCTTGACGGAAGAAGCAATGCAGATTAAAAATGCAGAAGAAAAATTGATTCAGCAACTGATAGTTAAAGCAGGAAACTTAAACAAAGAATTGAACAAGAGGAAGAGAAAATATCTTTTTGATAAACCTGATGAATTAGCTAAGCCTATTATGCCATATCACATAGAAGAGGCATGGAGAAGACTACAGTCAACCGATTTTAAGCATAAGGCTGCCAGATCTTTTGGTGGTGGACTTGTCAAAACTAGAACTAGATTTATCTAAACCTGATTTTCGAAGAAATGTATATATTTTATTTCTATTGTACATTATGCTATATAAAAGTATTCAATACTTGTTTGGAGTTATCTTGAAATTGTCTCCAACCAATAAATTTCTTAACACTTACTCCCAGATTATTCAATGTATCTTCTTCTACAACATCAAGCGAGTTTTGATAACGGCACCATTGTCTAGCAAATGGGGCAAGCTCTAAAATGTATGGCAAAGGAGACAAATAATTACAGATTGACGAGTCTGAAACTCCTGTAATATCGCGCTGCCAGTCAGTAAGACTTTCTGTTGAATCAGTCATTGATCTAGTTGACGCCCTTACGCTCCTAGCGGAATACAAATCTTGAACAAACTTAGGCAATTCTTTAGAACGTGAAGCAGTAAAAGCTGTAGTCGCTTCTCTTATTTTATTGAAAGACGACATGTTCACCAATGGTCGGTCCTCATTTAGGTTGGCCTCCAGAATAAAATTGCCGATATTCAATTCATGTGGCAAGGTACGTTGCCTTAATTTAGTTGATTCGTCAATGAAGTAAATATCAAGAAGCTCGTTAGGTATTGATTCATGCTCAATTAATGAATGTGAATTTGAAGAAATTATGTCCGATACTGACAAAAGATCAATATTACCCGATAGTTCATCAAGGGAGTATTCCGTATTGTTAGTTTGATCCAAGGAATTGTATTTGATTTTTCTGATCCAAATTTCATGGTTAGCTTCATCCGGAATATTAATAGCATAATTTTGACATAATATTTGACAAGACATTAAAGCCTTACGTAAATCATAGCTCCCGGTGTAGCAATTCTTTAATATGTTTTCAAGAATAGGGGCATCTATTTGAAATCCCTGAGTAATACAACATAACAGTAAATAGTTTTTGAAATTCGCTAAGGTGTCATTATCCTTTTCATCAAGATTGATTATAGCATCTTCATCATTAGCAAAGTCGATAATACTTTGAGGAATAGCTGTTAGATCGTTACACGTAATAATGAGTGGTCTTCGGGAAATATTGAGAACTTCATGAACGGCAAGCCAAAAGTTCTTATCCTGCTCGAAAAGAATGTCACAATCTTCAAGTAAAATAATACCTTTTTGAAATTGCTTTTCTTCACTTTGCCTGTGGACTAGGTGAGTTGTACACATTTCCTTTAAAGTTCCCAAAATATCCTTCTTACCTCTCGGTTGTCCAGAATTAATCTCATACACATAACCATTAATTTCGTTGATGGCAGCATAAACAGAACTTGATTTACATGAACCAGTAGATCCGTGAATTATTAAAAGCGGAACAAAGATGTCTTCTTCAGTTTCCGACCCATCTTGAAAATAGTCACCATAATCATCTACTACAAAGCCATCTATGCCACTATAGGCATTCTTTCTCTGCCTTTTTTGTTGTTTAAGTAAAACATTTCTAGGAGTTTTGAGTGTCTGCGATTTTAATCTTGCAAATGAATTCAGAACCCAAGTTTTAATATCGTTCTGTTTCGTGGACGATATTAAAACGTCAGTCATACGATGAGGTTGGAATAAAGTTGTCCACAACAGTGACTCTTTATTATTGCAATCAATCGATGTGTCCAAATATCTATTGTATATGTTCATTAATGGAGGATATAATTGCATCAGTGGCATATCATTGCATATAGATTCTAATAGCTTATCCTTACTTGAGTACGTTTCGATTTCTACTTTGTATTTATGTGGTGTAGTATCGACTTGTGCTGGGTTTAGGATAGTTGATATATCTTCCCCTATCATATCTTGATGTAGAATCTGATACGGTTGTCGCTCAGGTTTCAATACAAGCCCCAATAGTCTTTGAGAATTGGGACTAGGGGCATCATTTTTATCATAAACATGTAATTGTTCTCTTGGTATTGATGGTGGATATAGTTCCTTTAGTTTCTGCAAGGTGGATAACTTAGGTGCACTTCCTGACGCATTTTCCATCATTGATTTAAAAACGCTATTAGCGCTTTTGCCCTTATTACCTACTGTTCCCCTGGAAAATAATGGATTATTGAAAGATTTCGTTACTTCTCGTAAACTATTAGGTTCAACTCGGAGTGTTACTAGTTTTTTCTTTTTAGAACTTGGGTTTTGCATTAAAGTTTCAAAAAGGGATTTTGCTCCAGGTAACGATGCTGTCTGTTTATTTCCTTTCGTGAAAAATGGGTTACTGTTTGTTTGGATTTCTTTGAGGCTTGTTGGGCTCATTCTGAAGGAAACCGTGTAGGAATGATTACTTACATTTGCTGGTTTCTGCTTATTCAGTAGGACCGGCAGCGGTTTGAAAGATTGAAATATATCTCTTGCAGATGTCCTTTTCATATTTCCGCTGAAAACTTTAGATTCTAATAATTCGATTTCATCCTTGTTTTCGTCACTATCTATTTCTATGAGAACAGGCTCTCCATCACCTTCCTCATTAATGCAAATTGGCGTTTCTTCAACATTTTCGGTATCTTTATTTGTCTTTTGATTTAGCTTCGCTAAGAAATCCTTAGCTGTGACAGACTTTACATTGTCATTATAAAACTTCTTCTCTAATTCTAGCATCTCATGTTCTTTTCGCAAATCATTACTTTTTGACTCGGTGAAAGAGTCATTTATGCATTCGTTTAAACTAACATCTTCATCGTGCTCAATTTCTTCTTCTTTAACCGGTTCCTGAATTTCATAAAGATTTTGTCCTTTATCTTCATTAGTTCGTACCTTTGACTTAGACTTTTTTGATGTTTGTTTACCAGAAAGAATTGTCATTAAATTAGCCTTATTCGGAACTTCAGACACATTGGCTTGTGAATTTGAATCCTGAGCGTCCCTAAATGTGTCTGAAGAATCTGTTGCGAATATATTAGTAAAGACTTTGTCTTGATCTGGTTGTTGTGATTTGTCCATAAAATCAGATGTAGCGACATGTCCACTTTCATCTCTACTTACAGGTTCTGGAATTTCAATGCCTAATTTAGAGAACTCACCATCATTAAACATAATTGACTCATCTGAACTCATATTTAAAGAAGCGTTTGTAAAGCAGGTCGAGTTGAACGACTGTGAACTGTCTTGTTGATGTAAATGATTTTGGCCCGGCGACAGTGCAATGTAAATTGGTTCTTGATTCTCACCTTCAGTTAGCTTGTTATGTTGCTCTCGGGATCGAGGAAGCATTTGACCATCCACTTCAAATGTAACGCTTACAATACTTTCTAGTTGATACGAAACTAAACACATCTGATAGTGTTGCACCGCGCTAGCTAAACGTGTTTTTGTGTCACTATCAACTCACTTACAAGATGAGGTCATAATAGTAGTAACAGACATAAACTAGAAACTACAGGTTGCAAGAAGATAGTTTGGAGACAGGATGGCTGGATTCCAAATGAATCTTAAGAAGGACAAGGTAAATAAACCAAATCTGCAAACAAAACCAAAAATATCATTTGCATTTGGGGGATCGAAGACTAATATCATACCTAAGAAGTCAATTGCATCGCTGCAAAAAAATGAAGCAAGGAAGCTCAATCCTAACGCATTGGTTGGATCTGAGTCTGAATCAGAAAGTGAAGACGCTGTGGTAGCTATTGATTCGTTTGACAAGAAGAAAGGAGGGGCCATTGCTGGAAATAAGGCAATTAATACCAAGATCACAGAACCGTTAATCATTAAACCTACAACTATGAGTAGGGATTGGAAAGAAGAAATAAGAAAGAAACAAAATAGCATGTACATTCCTAACCAAGAGCATAGACAAAAGGTGGAAACGAAGGATGATAACAATCTTCAATTTGGATTGAGTGTGCCCGAAAGCTCTAATTCGAAAGAGTCTGTAGTAGATGCGGAATCAAATGAAGCTATGTCCAAGGAGGAGCGCATAAGACTGTCTTTGCTAAAGGGAGAAGAACTAGATGACGAAGGTTTGATAATACCGGTTCCTTCTGAAGACGAAATTGTGGAGCATGATATATCTTCGAAACCAGATGAAGAGTCCATAGATCAATACAAAGAGGTACCGGTAGATCAGTTTGGGGCGGCGTTGCTAAGAGGAATGGGATGGAAACAGAATAAAGGCAAGAATAGAGAATCGGCTGGGAAGCCTTTATTAGAACGAAGGAAGAAAGGTGTATTATTGGGGATTGGGGCCAAAGCTGTCGAAGATGAGTTAATGGCTGATTTATCAGGAAAAAGAGGTGCCAAATTTGATATTCCTGTAGTAAGGAGAAATAAGGAAGATTTAAATACTACAAAATAAAATCACTACAAGGAATTTAACGGATACGAATGAACGTATTGTATTAGTTAATAAATAAATAAATAAACAAAATAATAATAAATCAACCTTACTCATGTAGGGTTTACGATAAATATTTTGCAAATCATGGTATCATAAATCATAATTCTTTATTGTGCTAATGTCAATAGTATTACCGGAATTATGCGAGAACTCCCAATCCTAATAATAATAGCTGACTAGCAACAGTGTGAGTCCACGATGACGTCTTTTCATTAATAATCCTTTTTTCATCTAATTTGACAATTTTTAATAAATTATCGTATACGTCGCTCACAATTTCATCGACGATTTTGGTTTGGCTTAAATTTTCTATGTTGTATAAATCAGATAGTTTTTCAATAACAGTCGTTTTAATTATTATTGGTTTGTTTGATGCATTGTCATTCACGTAAGCAATCAATGACCGTAAATCTTGTAAACCGATAAATGGGAGCGAGCTTGACAATGCCATTGGCAAATGTTGCGGCAAACATGCTTTCAAATTATAAAATTTAACTTTGAAATTTACAATAACATATTCCGATGAGGGATCTGTGGTGTTGTAAGCTTCCTTCGATTCACTGCTTGGGGAGAAAGTTTGATAGATAGCTGCCAACGCACTCTTCAAAAGAGTATTATCATTGTCATTCTTTTCAGCAGAAGGTAATTTTTCCGGGGATGATGGGCTAGTCACGTCAATCAATTCATCGAATATTTCAGAACAGATATCAGAAATCTTCTTATATTCATTCCCAAGTGTAAGGTTATTTTCAGATTCTTTGTTAACTGAAGGTAACCTAATATCAGCGATTATTTCTGCTTTACCGTTAACAATCCAGTTAAATTTCAGTTTCTGACTATGGGAAATAGTTTCCATGTTGATTCCGTCTAACTTGAATCTTACAATCTTATTATCATTAGTTGGATTATTAAATTCTTGACGTTTGTGAATAGTAAACATGGAATCATTAATTGCACCGGTCACATTATTGGCATTGAAAAAGTCAATTAATAAACGGCTTCCCCTTAGTTGTGGCAAATCACAGTTGAATATAGAAATCTTTAACGGGTTTTTATTGGAAACATCGATTATTTCAACGTAGGAATCATGAATCTTGACATGCGAAATCTCATAATTAGATTCCATCAAAAAATTCTTTCGTTTCTGTTTTACCAATTCCATTTCCTCGGTACTATGGTCGTTCATGTCATATTGGAAATGGAGATTTTCGTTATATCTTCCAGCAGAAAAAGGTAAATATTCTTCAACAGAAGCATCCTGATGCTCCTCGCTATTTTTATAAACCTTACCATTAATACCATATATTTCAAGCTCATCTATCAATCCTTTGCCTTCGTACCATTTTCCAAACGACAATGAAATATCCATTGTCTCTACATTTGCCTTGAATTTCAATGCCGTCTTCTCTTCTATTATGTCTTCATCTTCTCCTGCTTCTGGTGAGGTGGGGTGTATTGAGTAAACATTAAACCTCTTAAATCTTAACATACCATCCTTTAATTCTGGAAGGACATTTCCTTTTTTAAACTCAATCATAACTCCCAATCCATTGGATAAAATGCTACTGGTAATATATCCTAATATACTGTCGTCGGAATGCTTCCTGTCACCGTTACGACCATCGTCCTCGTCTTCACCTGCGTAATATGTTTTGATAGAGTTACGGATATTATCAAACGTATGAATCGAATACATAGTTACCAATCCAAACGTCGTAGTTCCTAATATAATCCATAGTACATTACCCATTACTAGCCACGAGAAAAAGGCTGAAAAATCATCCATGGTAAATGGTCGGTTATTTCTCATGAGTGGCCATTTTATATGGATCAAAAACTTTGAAAACCGGTTCGAAGCTTGTGAAAGTAATGCAGCCTTCGTTATCTTTGAATTATTTTTTTCACTCTTGTCTTTATGCTGGTTTTGTATTCTTCCCATCGTACTAAAAAACGCTTGATGCTTAACTCCACATACAGAACGCCATTCACTCTTACCTTTCTGAGACGTCATTATCCTTGAAAATACAGAAAGTCCAGAAAGAGGTCTATGCAAATATCCCATTGGTCGGGCAAAATTGCTAATTCCACCATTTAGCGGCATTCGTAACACCATCCGTGAAAATGCCATATTCTTGACCATTATCAACATTTCTAATCGACCACACACTTAAATTCAAAATCGTAAGAAATATATCAAGTAGCAACTATCGTTCTAACTAATCCGACTATTATTAACGGTTTTTTATCTATCTATGTGAATATTGCTAAATAAATTCCAAATATTTCAAGCAAGAGTTACTGGCTAGTCATAAAAATCTCGCACCAGCCAGTGGAAAAATTTCTATTTAGTTGATTTAGCCAATCTTAGGCTTTAATTCAATTTGGGTGATCTAATAAAAATAATAATCACAAGGGGAGTATTTCGACGTCATATGAATACATACTCCAACATTAACACACGATCTTCAGTTGTATAGATGAAGAAAGGGCCCTCTATTAAGCATATATGGGGTTCGAATTCTCACGTGACTTTTCTAGTAAAAAAAAATTTGAGATGAGTATTTTTTTTCACTCTATGATAAGAAGAGTATACAATTGATTCATTTGTAGAGTCGTCGAATAAAGGATAAACATGGCAGCTCCAACAGCAATCAAAGAATTACCAGCATCGAAAGATGTGGAGGCGGTCTCCAATGAAGAAATAGAAGGAGAAGAAGAGATGTTAATAGATGCAGGCTCAGTTCCACAAGAAGACGAAGAGGGAGCTAGCAAAAAGAAGGAAAGCAGCGAAATGGTGCTAGATGAGAGTGGAAAACCAAAGTTTTCAGCAGCATCAAAATCAGGAATGAAGGTCAAGTTGGAAAGCAGAAAGGTGCCGGTACCACCACACAGAATGACACCTTTGAAGAACACATGGACCAAGATCTATCCACCATTAGTGGACCACTTGAAGTTGCAAGTGAGAATGAACTTGAAGACCAAGACGATCGAGATGAAGACTAACAAAAATACTGTGGACCAGGGTGCATTACAAAAGGGAGCTGATTTTGTCAAGGCTTTCACCTTAGGATTTGATGTTGATGATGCCATTGCATTATTGAGATTGGATGACTTATATATCGAAACCTTTGAAGTCAAGGATGTTAAGACCTTGAACGGTGACCATTTATCGAGAGCAATCGGTAGAATTGCCGGTAAGGATGGTAAGACTAAATTCGCGATTGAAAACGCTACAAGAACCAGAATTGTGTTAGCTGATTCTAAGATACATATTTTAGGTGGGTTCACGCACATTAGAATGGCCAGAGAAGCAGTGGTTTCATTGATTTTAGGTTCGCCACCAGGTAAGGTCTACGGTAATTTACGTACAGTTGCATCTAGAATGAAAGAACGTTATTAATCCCTTTGTTTCTATTACTCTTATTATAATTCAGTTTTATATTTGCATTTTAAATAGTTGTTTTCATGGTTCGTACTTTGGGGTATATAATATCTGTAATACATTAACTTTTATTAAACTATGCTATAGGTATCTCTAAATCTTCTAACAAATCTTTGGAGAAATCATCGACTTCTTCAGATATTTGAGATAAATATGGTACCAACTCTTCGAGTTTCAATTCTTTTCTCATTGCATATGCATCTTCCCCATCCTGATAGTATGACTTTTCAATTGACGTATTCTCAAAATTTAAAGAGTCTCTATACAAGTGTAATGCAGCCCTATTAGATTTTCTGACATGAAGTGAAACATATTTTGCGTTGAATGATTCACACATCGCATACAATGCTTGACGCATCAACTTTTCAGCTATTCCCATTCTTCTGTATGTTCTCATTACCGATAGAGATGTAATATGTCCGTGTGGAGTCTTATCCTCTGCTTCTGGATCATCTTCCATCTTCCCCAATACGTATCCCACAATCTTCTCTCCCTTCCTAATATAGGAAGTATCTCCCTTTGGATCTTTTATTTCTTCGTCCTCAGTCAGTGTCACATCATTTGAGACATCTTCATATGTTGTTGCAACAAAACTAGCTTGTGGCCACGATAAAATATGGTACATATAATATTTCAACTGATAGTTCTCCGGCAAATTATGCAAATTTGCATTTTGCATAGCTTGGATATCATTCACCGTAGCTTGCCTAATAGTTAAACCCATTACAAATCAGTTATGCTCAATAGTTTATTATATATTTCAATATGAAGTATATTTTACAATCGTTGAATTATTGTCGAAGTATCAAAATTTTAGGATTACTCCAATTTTGTGTCATTTTTGATTTTTCATGTATTCCATTATATAAACCTATTGATTGAAACGTAATTCCTCCCTAATGAATAACAGATCGTCGAAATTGATCAAGAACACTGTTCGTAAAGGAAAGCCATCCTTAGGAGCGGAATGTGCCGTTACTGTAGCATTGAAATACGCAGAATCGAGAGCTCCCTCGATTATTCCTGCAGTGAATGCAGAACAATTCAAATTACTGTAGTCTTTAGGAATGCTTATAAACCTTGACATCAAAGGTGAATTATCTGTTATCATGTACTCGTTATTTACATCTTGCGACTTTTCTAATTCATTGGCAGTTTTACCAAACACCCACTTCCACAACGAGCCATGTATGAATTGTAATATTTCAATAATTTTGACTTCTCTCTTGCCGTATTTTATTCCTTCCTGAAGCTTGACGAGTTCTAGAAACCTTTGGCCGATCTGATAGCCAAGCCCATTTAGCCTCAGCTCCAAGTCTTGGATTCCTTTGGAATTCTTATGGGACCAATTGACAATTTCACAGAACAAAAACGATAACGATGACATGCTGATTTCCGGCGTCTTCTTGTTCAAGTTTCTATCATATATAGAATTCGCCGACGTTGGTGTTAAATTTATTGTTTTTTTGTTCAACAAGATATTCGATGTTTCTTGGGTTATGGCATTAGATGTTGGACCGACTGCTGGATTATACCCAAATCCAGACCTTGGCGTATCGGAGATCGTTAGCGTAGACAAAGATGATGCAGATGGTAATATAATATCCTCTTTGGACATGGTAAATATGATATGAGATATAAGGAAGTTCACTATCAGCTATACAGAGCCTGGTAAGTAATGTCGTGGATCTGAAAAGTATCGTCAAATGTCGTAAAAATTAAAAAATGTCGTGCACTATTTACTTCGTTTTTTACAACCATTTATCATGACAGTGGAACCGATTTGAGTAGACATATCCAATGCCTCCAAAAGCATTTCAGGTATTTGAAGATGCTAGTAGTAAGTAAAAAATCGAATACTTAAAGCGTGTGGGTGAAAAAGTGCTTAACTCGGTACTAATTATTTTAGAAGCGGTTAGACCTTACCCACGAACGAAACAAGTGAGATCAACCAACAACCAAGCAAAGAAGAGAGTTCCATTACAAGATGCACCCAATAAGATTAATGAGGGAAAGAAAAGGACAAATAAGAAACCAGGACCAAAGCGAAACCGGCGATCAGTCGCTTCCAAAATAGTAAAAAAGGACGATTATTCGCTTGAGAATCTTCGGGCCATTTTTGAAGAAGAAGAGAAAGCTGAAACGAAGCTTGAGTTCAGAGCAACATCTACTCCCTTCAACTCTCAATTGGTAAATAGTCAAGTAATCGAAGAAGAGCAAATCAATAATCAGCGAGAGCTAGATCTTGAGATCAATAAAATCCACGATTCAATAAATAAAGAGAGTCTAATACTGCTAATGGAGCAGCTATCGCCGCCTCCCACTAACGGAGGAAATCGCTCACTCAATAGTGCTGCGACGAACAAACCACAGAAAAAGCTGACCAAACCAACAAAAGCAGGTCAACAAATTGGCGCTAAGAAAGCACCAAGAGCAGCTAAGTCAAATACAAAAAAAACTATTGACTGTCCTGCGGCTAATGATATCAAACTCAAGAAAAATTCAAAGAAGAAGGAGATTGTTAATGCACCCAAGAAAGAATCTACACCAGGGGAAAATAAGCGGGACCAAATACTCGAAAAGCCTAAACAGACACAAACAAATGCAAAGTCCAAACCTGTATCTAAATGCAGAACCAGGCTGGAATCTAAATCGAAGGTAAATTCTAAGCCTACACCAAAAGCGCCCACCAAGACTAAATTCAAACCAGGTGCAAAAATAACTACAAGAAGAACACGAGCTTCTAGAGTACGCTATAAAGGAGAACTTACTTATAAGCAGCTATTACTGAAGTGTGTTAAAGGAAAGGACCCTATAGATTTATTGTTGTGATTATTCGAGCAACGTTTTGATATCGGAGTCACTATATGCAGTAATAATCTCGACCGTCTAATCCTAGATAATCTGCTTATAAACAAAATGCAACGGTAAAAGAAGAGAACAAACACAGAACTAATATATAATACAATGAGTGATATGTCGCCCACATCCATACCCACACCAGAGGCACATATAGATGACTTGGACATACCTAGGGGAGAAATGGAAGAGACGGGTCCAGTGGCACCACAAGAGCAAAGTGTACAAGAACCGATAGAGCATAATAAAGACGAAGAAACATCACAGCAGACCATGGCAGTTGATCGAGAAATGCTAATTAAGAGACTTCAGGACACACCTATTGAAAAGTTGCGAGATATCATTACCAATCAAATAGACTTGGAGATTCGGTTGAAACACAAAGAGTTGACTCTCACGAAAGAAGAAATAGGCAAATGTGAGTCTCAAATGATAACACTACGTAAATTTTTCGAGGTTCCATCGCTGGTGAGTTTGGAGAATGAACCCAATGACTTTACGGTGAAGTACTACAACTTGCTCAATAAATCATTATCAGCTAATTACTCTAATCTTTCTGGTATACCAGATGGGTCGCATACTCCAAAGACGTCAGTACTGGAAGAAGGGTATGCGGGAGAACCCAAATATTCATATAGAACACGATCTACAACATCATCTTTAAGACCCAGTACATCAATAAGCAAGCCATCCACAAGTTTAGGATGTCTTTACAGAAGAACCGATGGGGTGATTGTAAAGCTCACCTGTCCCGATTGCAACAGAAGCAATTTTTCGTCGGCACAGGGTTTTTTGAATCATAGTAGAATCGCTCACTCTAAGGAATATACATCGCAAGATGGAGCAGCGTTGAAGTGCGGTGAAATATTATCAGAAGTAGAACAGGACGAGGAGGGGATAAGTAGCTTGCAAAATTTAAAGCAGAAGAATTTGGACCCCAGCAAGAATTTGAACGTGAACGAAATATACTTCGACGGATTGAGCAATACTTTGAACACAGTACATCGTGTAAGTATTGACAAGAGCATCTCGCCCTTCGATCAAGCCGATCTGTCCGCACCTGCATCATCATCATCCCACGCCCAAAAGGAAGAGAGCGAATTGATGAAAAAAATGATCAAGGATGGAGTGGCGCAAGATGAGTCCGAATACGCCACTTTGATCCACGACGCCACCGACAAGGTCAATAACCCTCATCTCTTTGATGACGAGGAGGAGGGCGACCCGGATGACCATCAAGAACCAGTACCTACAGTGCATAAACATCAACGGGGCCACAAACAAAACAAGAACCAAAAATACCAAAAACAAGACCCGAATGGCCAACATGAATCGCCGAATCTGGCTCATTCTACAAATGCATCTGAGCACAAACATCCTCGGCTCGACCCTCTAGATCCTAAATCTACCAACAAGCGCAGAAAGTCGAGAGGTGGCGTTGGTGTCAGCGTCGGTGTTCCATCTGACCCACCCGAAGTCCCACCAGAAATCCCTGCAGAACAACCATTGCCTAAAATTAAACTAAAGTTACGAAACATCTCCCATGACAAGTCGAGAGACTCTAAAAGAAGATGTAAGTAGTAGTAAGCATGTATATGCCTTCTATATTTATTCCATAATAAGTAACCGTTACTTTGAAACCTGTATATAAGTAGATCTAGTTTTTCTCATCAAAAGTCTTGAAACAAGCCGCTTTGGGTATATAACAAGTTTTATTTATAATTTAAAAAAAGGGTTTATCTAAAATATATTACTACAAGAAGTATATAGATGGCTAATATACAAAAGACTAATCATACTAGTAAATATAAAGTATAGTGGAATAGTTTATGATATTTTAAGCCAGTGCATTTTATTTATTTAAAAGAACCGATTTTAGGAAAAAATCCTAGGGAAGAAAAAAAAATTTTAAAAACAGAGAAAAGTTACTAGAAGTATACGATATACAAAGGTATTGTTCTATATAAACAGACATACCGTATAGGAGAAATAAAAAGTGTGCCGGGCCGTTCAGAGAGTATTTGAAGTATAAGTGAACGGATTTCAGAACAGTTTTATTGTTTGTGTAAACGAGAGACAAAAATCAATAGCATAGAAGAAAGACCAAAATAGATAAGGATGAGTTCATCACCAAGTATTTGTGCATCACCAAACTTTACATTTCCACCATCATCACAACATGCTGAAGGGGCAAAGGGGGACGCAAATGATTATTTCACGACCAAAACCCCTACGCGTGAACCCGAATATCCACAGATTCCGACGTCTGATAAAGGGACAACGGGATACATGGCACCACCGTCAGTCCATACTAAGATGAATAATTCATTATCGTCGATTAACTCGGATTCAACGGTGTGTGACAGTTCATCGGGGTCTATTAATGTCAAAAATACTAGGAATGACTCCGTGTTTTCCACAGAGACCCTTGTTGAAGAGATAGAACATGGAAAGAAGAAAAATCCCCTTAATTTACAACTTCCTACAGGCAAACATAAACAGACACTGAGTAGGGACGAGGAAAGAGCCAGATCGGCGGTGGAGCCGAATTTTGATTTTAACATTCATCGGTCACCAGCCAAAAACCAGCCAAGCCTAATACCCACAAACTCATTACCAAACATGGACCCAATATTAAATAATAATTACCCACCATCATTGAAGAAGCATATTACTACTCCATCCCTTACGCTTAGTGACACGTACAAGATGGTTCAGAACGAACAATTCAAAAAACCAACTAAGATGATTAATGTCGATTGTAAAGATCTCATAGACACTTTGTCACAAGAAAACTCCAATCGGATCAAATCGATTTCGATAAATACAAATAATGATATAATGAAACAAATTATGAACTCTACGTCAAAATTGTCAGAGATCTTAGTCATTGATGTTCGACCATTCACAGAATACGTGAAATCGCATATAAAAGGATCAATCAATATTTGTTTGCCCCTGACTTTATTGAAGAGGGCAAATTATGACTTGAATAGATGCATAAAGGCATTGCCTGCTTATGAAAAAAGTATTTTCGAAGAGCATATTTCCACCTATGGTGGCAAAAATTTAAATAACTTGAACACAGCCGAATCTGAAGGTACCGATGATAATTGCACGGAGTTTCCTAGCATTTTGCTTTATGATAGTTATAATAATTCTCCGAACTTGTATCATATGGCGAAAAAGTTCATTGATTTTAAGTCATGGGAGGACTCGATTTTTATTCTCGATAGTAAATATCAAGAATTTTCCGAAAAATTTCCTAGCTTGGTAGAATCTGGAAATGGTAATGTGAGGCACGGATCAGTTCCCCTGTTGCCTGTAAAAAATATTGCCGGGAAATTCAGATCGTCTTCTTTATCAGATATCCCAACTATTAAAAGTATAAACATGGTGGATACAAGTACGCCGATTTTGTCCAATTTTCAACTTCCTCAAACTCCAAAAAAACAATTCAAACTTAGGCATAACGAAGAATTTTTGGCTGATAATTTACAAGGCGCTTCCGATTTGAGTTTGACTAATTTATCCCATCATTTTGATAAGCTTTCAAGCCATGATCAAAATTGCTTACCTATTTGGATAAACAGCAGTTTATCAAAAAGGACCAAATTGGTTGAAGACTTTAATAGCTTGGAGAAAAACGAAAAGCATAGATTACTTGATGCATTCACTATAAATAAATCGACTACTGTTAATGACAAAATAGAGGAAGAAAAATTATCCCCTGGTGGTTCAGTTATAGATGCTGAAAGCCTTCAAGCCCCATCCATCAGTTCCGGCATTGAGTACGGACATAAAAATAGATACAAGGACATTTTTCTCTTTGAGCATTCTAGAGTTAAATTGAATGATTTACCTACTATGACCAAAAAGGGACAATTATGTGACTACATTAATGCATCATATTTAAACCCTTTAAAGGATTTAGAAAGGATTACGGAGACAAGTAAGATCATTCATCATATAAAATACATCGGCGCTCAGGGGCCATTAAACGAAACCACAGGTGACTTTTGGAAATGTGTATTGAACCATAAAACCCCGTTAGTAATTTCACTTACAGATGAATTTGAAAACGGTGTCAACAAATGTTCACCATTCTGGAAGTCTGGTGAATACAAGTCGAATAATAACATAATCAAAGTGAAGATGCTTGATAGTATGAACTATAAAAACCAAAATACTATTATATTGAGACGGTTTGAGGTCTCAATGGATGGACTTGAGCCTCACCAAATCTTCCAGGTCCATTTATTATCGTGGCCTGATATGGGGGCGGTATTGCAACCCAAAGACTTAATATCAATTATTGCATTGAAGCATCATATTCTCCAGAAATGTTCGTCTAAGGTGGAAAAATTTCCCACAATCATCCATTGTTCCGCAGGATGTGGTAGAACAGGAACATTATGCACAATTGATTCGCTCATCAATATCCTCGAAGCAAATCCTAGCTTTGACCTAGCATTTGACCCTGTATATTCGATGGTTGATAATTTCAGAAGACAGCGTGTTTCTATGGTCCAAAACTTACGTCAATACTACTTGATCTACGACACCCTACTCATATTCTTACGGAACAAATTAAATCTTGAGGCCAAGAATGACCCAGCAGTCCATTGGGATGATCTCTCTCATTTTGATATTGTCGGTGACTTCCTCGGTAGTCTCACCTAGACCCCTTACATCCCTCTTCCTCATACGACTATATATTTCCTACACTCGACATTTTAATTAGTTTAACGAATAATAACTTCAATTATAACATATATATTGTATCTAATTATCCATTCTTTAAGCGTTGGCCGAAATGGCTTGCTTCAAGGCAGCTGGGTTGGCACCGATGACCTTGGTGACAACTTGACCTCCCTTGAAGAAGATAACAGTTGGCATAGAACTGACTTCGTATTCTTGAGCAATTTCACCAAATTCATCAACGTCAATCTTTATAAACTTAGCTTGGCTGTATTCGGATGAGAACTTGTCCAATAATGGAGCAATCATCTTACATGGTCCACACCATGTAGCAAAAAAGTCAACAACGACTAATCCATCGTGAGACAAAGCATCGGTAAATTCTTGTTTAGAAGTGATAGCAGCAACCATTGTATAATATATAATGTTATTTATTTAATTAATTGATCAATTGTACGTTCTTTCCAACTACTCTTATAGATCCAGCAATTCGGAAAATGGGTCGAGGCTGACAAATCGTCAACGACACGTGAACTTTGTAAACCTTCCAGGTCCACTTCGGATTTGCAGCTAGATGAATTATTAATATGGTGATGACTAGCCTAGTAAATTCTGGAATCATATAGAAGCATGTATGTAGAAATATATAGAACTATGTAGAACTATTACTTTAGCGATATAGAAGTAATATTGGTTATACGGAAACGTTCAAAAAAAAGGTGCAATTTTTGAGATGAGTAAAACTAAGATCTTGATAATCATTAGTTTAAGATAATTTGTTTTGCGGCAGACCTGTAGGCGGTTTCCCATTCATCTTTTGCTAGTTCAATTGGTAATGACATGTCCTTGGTTTCGCCATATTTTTCAACGAGAGCCAGAAAGAAGGCATGTTGTACTTGGTAGTAGCTTGTAGTCATTTGGGAGAAACTATTGGATGATGTGGTCGGAGGCTTGGCATCGAGCACCGTATGTGCTACTTTGACGATGAATGAATTACACTTAGTGATAAACAGTTGGAATGCTTTATCGGAGTCGTAATTTGAGACTTGTAAAATTGATTCTTGCGTAGGGCGATCCTTGTTGCAGATTACACCGATCTGGCCAATGGCATTGACAAAGTCATAATCCGACTCTTGGTGTTGTAACATGGGCAAAACAGACTGAGTAAACTCCTCCTGCGACAATTCAATCTCGTTAAACTCTTTGAAGGATTCGTAGGCATTCCCGGGCCATTTGTCATCGTACTGTAAACCGTCGATGAATATAAGTGGGAGGCTATTACTAAACAAGTTCACGAAGATATCTTTTGAAGACTTGACAAGCTGGAATTGCGGCAATATGCGTAGCCATTTCATTATTTTATCATATGGTTGTCCAGATGTGTTCATAATCTCATTGATGTGTTGGTTGCAGACATCTGGGGATATCCTATATTCAAGGAGCTGAAATTCGTTACTCTGTGGAATAAACCCGTATGTTTCTATGAAATGTTGAATGGATTCTGTGGCGGAATAACTAATGGTGATCTCAAAGACACCTTGTGGCATTCTCAGACGGTTTAATTTCAATAACACTTCGTTCGTTAATTTGTCAATGTCAAAGTATGCATTACTTTCTGATGTGTTGAGGTGATTAGCGAAATCGAGCAAAGGAATCAATGTGATATTGGTGTAATAATCTTCTTCGGTTTCACTGCTATGTGGAATTTCCAACACTCTCGACTTGACAGCACCACAGAGTTGATAATATTCCTCGAATGTCAAGCGAGGACCCATATGTGCAAGGTCCTCTATAAGCTCACTATACTCTTCGTGTAGGCGTTCTGCATTTGCTTTTAGCTTGCGAATAAACTCATCTTCATAATCTACGTCTTCGTGGGGTAAGCCCAAAACCTCAGTATGAGCTAAAACGTTCAAATATGGGTCAAACTTGGACAAAGGTGACTCGGTCTTTATTTCCCCCAGATAACGTCTATTGTAGCAAATCCTGAGTCCAATGAAATAGCATGTAAGTATTTCCGTTTCGTTGGTTGGTTGCACACTTTTCAATACAGCCGTGATAATGCTTGACTCAGTAACTTCCTCTCCATCAGCTTCCTGATCCTTTTCACCCTCCTTTAACCCTTCCAATATTTGCAACAAACTCATGTAATCAAAAGTCGCATCCTTAGGTATCCTGGCAAGTATATCATCTTTGACTCCGGCATCCTTGTCATGGTTGAAAAATAGCCCAATCCCACCTAGCTTGCTTGATCCAATCCTCAATCCTGGATGAACCTTTATACAATTGTCCTTGAGTAGCCAATTGGCAAACTCATCGTTCTGTGTAACGCCAGGAATACTCGTATCATTGTCTATAAGCATCTTTAGTTAGATATACCAAACATATCTTCAAGAATGCTTTCAAGACTAAAAGTTTTGTCGCATTTGCCGAGTTTTGTCGTTTTCTTACGTAAATACATGACATATACTTATTCTACACCTATAAACATCTAGGAACCCCCAGTAATGGATCTTATAGCCCTTCAAGGTATAACCAATCTATAATGAGTCGTTTGGGGGTTGCTTTAAAGCATTAGGACCATTAAAAAAATAGTAACCCGGAAATCGCTGTTTGCTTGAGAAAGCACTAAAAAAATTTATCAAAAGAAGAAGAAATGTATAGTAGGAACCAACTACTGAACGAAATAGATATAGCACTCAAAATATGTCGTGGGACGATGAAGACTTTGATATTCCAAGCAATTCCAAGCAAGCTGCTGCATCTTGGGAAGAGGAAGCTAACGATGAACCATTATTGGACTCATGGGATATAGACGAAGAAGAAGTTGCGCGTAAGAAGAAGGAAGAAGAAGCTAAAAAGAAGGCAGAAAAGGAAGCTTTGAAGAAGAAACAAGAAGAAGCTAAGGCTAAGAAATTGGCTAAGAGCAAGGGACAAAAGGCTTTATTGGATATTGATATGGTTGATGACCAAACTAGACAAGAACTCTTGAAGAAGGCAGAGTTAGACGCCGATTTGAATAATGCTGCTGATTTATTTGGCGGATTAGGAGTTGCTGGTGAAGAGGGAATTGATATCAACGAACATCCAAGGGAAAGAGCAGCTAAGGCAGCAGCTGCAGCTGCAGCTGCTTCTGGCCCTAATCCTGCCAGGTTGACCAAGGATACTCCAATCGATACTCACCCATTATTCCAACCAACCGATAGACAGGAATACGAAAAATTGAGAAAGGCTTTGGCTCCAGTTTTGACTAACTTGGCAGAAGACTCGTTAATGAACTACTCGTCTGGGTTAGCTATTGATTTGATAAGAGATTTAGCCCAACCATTATCTATTGAAAGCATAAGAAAAGTCGTATCGACTTTGAATGTTATCCTGAAGGAAAAGGAAAAGGCTGAAAGACAGGCTAGGTTGAAGAAGGCTGGTGGTACTGCCACTGGTGGTGCAGGTAAAAAGAAGGCCAAGCCAGCTGTGAAGACTAATGTCAACACATCGTTCAAGCAGGATGTCTTTGACGACATAGATCAATCTAAGTACGACGAATTTGAAGACGATGACTTCATGTAATTGTGTATAAATACATCTATTTAATTGTAAACTATTCATACTTAACTGTTTCATATCGTAGTCGATACTTTGCCAGCAATCTGTGAATTAAAATTCAGAGAACGAATCACATTCCTTTGGTAACGTAGCCCAGTCCTTGTCACTCAAGTCAGGTGGGGTATATGTACCGAAGTCACTGGCCTTAACAAGCACGGGTATCATCTGGCCTGTCTTCAAAGAAAATTTTCTATGGTTTAATACCTTCAACATCGAAGATATAGTTCCCGAGTGAGATGTGATGGATATAACGTCACTGGAGTCGCTCGAGAATATATCGTTAAATAATACTGTTGCCCTGTAATCCCTATGTTCGCTGGATTCATTTTTATCGGCTTCCCAAAGCTCATCTTGCTCGGTAAACCCATCTTCAAACTTATAAGAAGGAGCAAAATCATCGATATACGTCTTATTATGACGTCTACTCTGCGAGTCGATCCCGTATGTCTCTCTCGCAAATTCCTTGATAAGCGGAATCTTGGTATCATTCAAAATTGACGACCAGGTATAATTGTACGTCTGTAAGCATCTTCTCATAGGAGAAACATAATACGATTGGGGTAACGGTGCATTGTTAGTGTAAAGCTGACTTTTCCAGCTGTTTGAAAGTGTGTTGATCTGATCATGGCCATTATCCGTCAACAAAGCATCATACCATTCCATTGTTGAATTTCCGTCCTGGATTGACCAATAACAAGTCCAATTTTTTTCAGGATATCCATCTCCTGCGATATTATGGTAACCTTCACCGTGTCTAGCTAAGAAGAACAACTTGTAAGCTTCACCGTCATCATTATCGTTCAAATCCTTCAATTTGTCTAAAACGTCATCCCAAGAAGTATCCTTTTTCAACCCAAAATTGTCCTCATTAATATCGAATTTCAGAGCATCAGTATCTTCATCAGTTTGTACAAAGAGTCCCTTAACCACATCATATTTGGTTGGGACGTCTTTCAAGTTTCGCAATTGCAAAAAATTTTGATTTGGAACCGAGAGCGAAATTGAAATCACCTTCACCACCAAAAACACGCCAACTAATAATTGATAAAGCATTTTGTAAGGAACTTATAATAGCATATCAGTTGACCCATTAAACCCAGCTGAATCATTGGTATTTATATTTGTCAAAGAACCCCCGGGGACTGGTGACCATAACTACTAACCACCACGTGCAGTAACAATCAGATTCAACCCTTCTGGTCAACAATGTCCAAGATATATACAGAATGCAAGGTATATTGCCCATGCTCTGAGAAGGAGGTAGAAACGAGGTATGGGGATGCTAACACTAAGTTGCCCATGATGATTACACACAATGGGGCCAATCATGTAATTGGTGATCTATTCTTCTGTCCTACTTGTCAGGGACATAAATGTACAGCATGCTGCCAGGTGAATATCGAAAGTAAATACTGCTCCAATTGTATGACAGATTATACCGGGTCAAATGAAGTGGTATGTACGAAGAGCTGTTTTAGTTGCCCATTGTGTGATTCAGGGTTGGCGATAAGTGCTATTGATAGTCGGTGTGATGACAAAGACGGTAAAATATTCAAATTCAAATGTTTATATTGTGAGTATCAGTACAGCACGGCAACAATTTTGAAGCCTAAATCATTGGTTAATATAATTAGATCTGAAAAAAAGAGTAGAGATGGTGGATATGCATCATTATTTGAGAAATTCCATGAAAACTTCGTTGATCAACAAACTTTAATGAAGCTTGAAAGCAATCAGCATAAGATGAAAAAAAATGTACCCCGGTTGTCCGGCGAAGTGTTGCAGAAGTTAAAGGATCTCGATTTGTCTAATTTGGCTGATTCCATGACAAACTCGTCAGATGAAATAGAGGTATTGAGAAGCAAAATCAATCAGAATGGGCTGGTCGCTATAGATGAAAACCAAGATTTGGATGACGTTTCTCAAATTGCATCCAAGGACAGTTTAGACAGTTTTGTTAAACTAGAGCAGCAATCGAAGTACAGTAATTTCTATTCTACTATAAGCAATGGATCACTAGTAAGTATAGGGAATAAAATTTCGAATCCCACAGCGGCGGACCAAGTACCGATTCCGAAAAAATTAGTATCCAAAAAGTCATATACGTGCTTGACATGTCGACAGATTCTCTTAATGCCACATAAAGACCCCTCCCTGATCAAATTATTGACGAAATGGAATGCGATTGATTTCTTGCCCATGCTTAGGATCTCCAGTTTAATCAATAAAGAATACCCAAAGTCATTACAATTTGGAAAACTGTATGATCTACTTATTAATGTGATCAACCCTTTACCTGTTGATATTAATATGGTGATAACCACAATGTCACAAGTATCTCTGGATTTTCTATCCGATCCACTGTTGAATCTCCAGGTAACACTACCAATGTCTCATGTAAAGATCAAAGGACAGAAGCAAAAAAAGGATCCGAATGCAATTGCCAAATCAATTCCTACACCCTTTCTAACAAAGAGTACCAAATTATCGAGAACTGAATTGATTATGCGTTTGGGCAAATTAAACTCAGCACGTAATTCCAGTGATGATTCTTTCGAGGTATCTGATATTACTGTCGATAAAGGTGATAATTGGTGCCTGATCCCATTTAATATCAGCGTTGAATCATCAGATCTACAAAACTCGCTGATAACTATTAAAATCCCATTTTATATTACTATAAAGTCCCAAGTCCCTGAGTCCATACAAAACTTAAAATTACCAAATCTGCATCTTTCGTATGGATTTTGGACTGTTATCAATTTTGGTAATTTTCTTATTGAAAGTTAAATCATCATTGTATAGATTATCTTTTCTTTATAGAGTGCTTAATAGCAATTAACGACTAATGATTACAATACGAAAGTATGTATCGTGTAACCCTCCAAAAGATTAAAAATCTAATACCAAAATTCCGGCAACTTTAGACAAGTGTTTTGCATCTAACGTATCGTTTCCTAAATCTACATCTGAATTGTATGCTGTTTGGTTTTGAGTGCCAGTTTGGGTTGGTTCGTCCATATCGTCATCATCGTCTGGTTCACTCCCGTCATTCAACGTATTATCAGCAACCCTTGCCTCAGTGTCCCCCTGTTCCATTTCACGGGTGTTATTTAAATTGTCTATACCATCTACTTTGGTTAGCGAGTCACCTTCGGCCAACCTTTCTTCATTTGATCGTATCAATGCTTCGTTTATAAATAACTTAATATATTCTGAAGACAACTGTAAAGTCTTTTGGGTTATACGGGTTTTTTCATTTTTAAATGCTGAAGTTTGAAATAACCTAGCAATAGTTGCTATAGGTATGCCCGCTGAATCTTTACTTGCACTATTTGGGTCCTTATCCATTTCTGTTTATGAACTTCTTTATCTTATATAAAATCTGGATACGCGATTTTTGTAATCATGATATCAGATTCTCCAGAGATCAAAAAGTTGCATTTTTAGTCAAGATATAAGCAGGGATAAGTTTGTTACTTCAAGTACACTACAGGAAGACTTAAACGCAAAAATTATTAAATATTAATCTAACAAACTAAAAACCCATAATTATATATGCAACAGAATTAAATTCAACTCTAGTTTTGGCTTCCGTCACCACTATTGTTGTTATTATTATTATTGTTATTACCACCACCCATAAATTGGCCAGCTAAGTTTTGTAACATAGGGTTATTCATCAAATTCGAAAGGTCTGGACCGGAACCATCGCCTCCACCACCACCGAAACGGTCGGCCATTTGACGAATAGCAGGGTTACTCATTAAGTTTTGCATGGCATTTGGGTCTGACATCAAGCTTTGAGCAGCTTGCATAAGTTGAGGATTGTTCATCATATCACCAAACGAAGGCATGCCTCCGCCATTTCCTCCAAACATCGAACCTAAGTCTGGCATTCCTGAGGCACCAGCACCGGCACCAGCACCTCTGGCAGCTGAATCGTCAGCTTCACCATTAGATGCAACAGATGATTTTGGAATCGACTGTTCTAATTCTTCTTCGACCCTACGCTTAGCAGTTTCAAACCCTTTAGTCATCGCGTCTGACTTCTTGTCGCCTTCAACTTCTAACCCCTTCTCGTAAGCCTTCATGGCAGCAGTGGCATCTCCTAAGGCATATTTGGCCAATCCTAATCTCGAGTACGACTTAGAGAAGCTAGGGTTTAACTCGATGGCTTTTTCAGCATCCTTCACAGCATTTTCGTGCTGGGAGGCGGAAGAATAAGCAGCTGCTCTATTGGACAAGTAGACAACATTAGAGCCATCTAATTCAATGGCTTCAGCATACTTTGTAATGGCTTCACTAAAGTTCTTACTTGCCATGGCTCTATTACCTTCTGCCTTTAATGCATCAGCCTTTTCTTTCGTGGTAGCGTCTACTTCCTCAACAGGAGCAGCTGGTTTATTCTCTGGCTTAGAACTACCCGAGGCACTAAGTAAAGCAGCTAATGACTTTCCACCAAACTTAGCTTCCACAGTCTTGGCATCATCATCCTTATTAACTTCGAATGCATCAGCGATACAATCAATGGCTACATCCATTGATTCGGCATAATCTTCTGGAATTTCATTCTTTGAAACAGATTGTTTCAAGAAATGAATCACACTTAACGCAATATCCTTATTGTTGACTGACATTATTATACTTAGCTGTTGTTATCTCTATTACTTTAGGTTACCGCTACTAATTATATCAGATCGACGTGGAAGCGAATTACTTCTCGAAGTTTCCAGGTATAAATAATGTGTATTACACTACTTTTGATGATATCTTACCTTTTACAACTATTTAATAGCTTCGTTAATTCATACTTACGTATCTTCAGAAAACATAAGCTTAATCTAACATAGCGTTTGATACCCAAGTTGATAAGATTTGATTTGAATTTCAAAAAATTTGAAATTTCAGCTGCAATACACTCATGATCGAACTTCAATTCAGCATTCAATTTCATGATCTTCTTGATTTCTTCAGCTTTCATCAATAAGAGCTTCTTGTATCTTGCTTTTTTATTCTCTATGATGCTTGCAAAGCTGAAAAATGAAGGTGTGGTGTCTGTAATTTCTTCTGCTTCGGCTTCTAACTGATGAGCCTGTTGCAAATTGCCATTAGTTGAATTGGCTAGATTTGGCAGCGCATGTGTAGTGTCAGCAGTATCTGCTCCACTTGTAGGATCGGGAACTACAGTAGCATAACGCGTAGGTGCATCTTCTTCGTATTTCGTCAACTCGATATTGAGCTCTTTAATATTTTTGTGAAGTTCCTTCCAGTCGTCGAGTTTGAGTAAGATGCGTCGAATATTCTTTGTGAGTTCTATTGTGGAGAGTTCTAACCAAGCAGTGAATGAAAGAAGTTCGTTATATGAAGAATCTTGGTTTTTGTATTGATTCGTTAATACAAAATTATATTCTCGAGGCAAATCTGATGGTAAGATGTTGCTGAAAAATAAACAATTGAACATTCTGTCTGTCACTATCCTTAAATCCGATTGTTTAATATCGCCTATCGCAACTAACTTATTGAATTTGGCAATAATAGTTTGAAAGTTCAGCAAATCAGTCAATGAAAATCTGAGAAAGAAGTCTATTTCATTTACTTGACCTATTCCCAAAACTAGATTGCCAAATTTTCGCTTACTTGATTCTTGACGATTGGTAATGTCATTAATTAATTCTAGTGTCAGTTTATGTCTATCCTTGACAAAAAAGTTCTCAAAAATCTTCTCGTTTGTCAATATTGGATGGAAGTTTAAACTTATCATGTACATGTTCACATGTTCAATTATTCTATTAATTCTGAATTTGGCAAAAATTGGAACTATAGATTTCTCTTGAGGAAAATTTAACCAAAATGTTTCAGTATCCGGAAAAAATGAATACATATGATCTAATTTGAATATGTATATGAATTTTCTCAATCTGTTTAAAGTTTCAGCATTTAACATTGGTATCTTATTATTTTTAATAAAGAATAAAACCCAATCTTTCTTTGTAGTATCATACCTGGCATTCAATGCCGCAATTTTCTCTGTATCTGTGTTTGGGTAATAATTCATGAAATAGTAACTATATATCAACTTCTCAATCTCTTTCAATACTTTGTTTGTTGGACTTTTCGCAGTCAGACCACCTAGGAAATCAAAAACGGTATAAAAATTGATGCTATCCTCAAATTTGAAATCCAATCTATCATCCTTTAAAAGCTCTTCTAGGTTTTCTAGTCGATTGTATTTCACGTATAGATCTAGCGGTGTTAAGTTTTTATAATTTAATTGATTTACATTGATTAAATTAGTTTCACATGTTAACAATTTGGTTTTTGATAAATTTTTGAGGATAATATGCAATAGGGTGTTTCCCATTTTGTCAATATGTTTGTCAAAATCAATTGATTTTTTATCATATTTCTTGTAAATACAATCAAATCCTTTTTCAAGTAACGTTGCATAGTTCGGATGGTCATAGCATCGACATAAACTAAACAAAGGGGTATGTGAATTAAGATCTTTCAATTCCCAATCTATCAAGAAACCTATCTGATCTATTAAGTCGGGGAAGTGATGAAAATAATGCCCGACAGACCTGCCTGAATTGTCCACTGAATTAAAATATAAAATCTGTTCTTCTAACGTTGTATTTGAAAGTATTATTTCAACTAACTGTGTGATAATGTTATACGATTCTTCTATTAGGGCAACAGTTAACAAACTCTGATTTGTAGTTGTGTTTTTATCAAATAGAATGTCATCAATAGAGAACCATTGATAGTTATAATTAATTATATAATTGAATGCATCCAGATTATCAGCTTTGGCTGCCATCATTAAACAACTCTCTCCCTGTACAGTCCTACTATTTAAAAAATGGTTATTTGGAAGCTTAGATTCACCTAGTCCTTGTTGAACTTCATCTAGTAAAACCAAAAGATTTTCGGTATCTCCTGAATCAATCAACGACCAAAACTTATGGTTTAATTCAGAAGATTGAACTAGGCCAGCATATTGAGGCTCGTCATTCATGGAAGATGATAAGTGGTAAATAACCGCGTCAAAGTTGCTTAGGATGTAGCAAAAATACCCATCATTCGTATAGTCTACTGAATTGAAGTGCTTTATATAATACAAATGAGCCTCTAAATTATCCACCCTTGCATGCACAATGACCATGATTAATAAACCAATTAATATATCTGCATTTACAGTAATATCATCAGATCCTGTCTTTTCTGTCATTGACTCCACCTCCGATATTTGTTTCACGTTCTTCGTTAATATGTTTACTGTGTTCTTTAAGATTTGCGTTTTTCCGCTCAGGTTAAGAATAGAAGCATCTGATAACTTTGAAAACTCGTCAATTGCTTTGTATATTCTCTTATGCAATTCGTTGATATGCCATGGTTTATCCATTGGAACATCTAATTGGTTCAACGATATACATGCCAAATGATCATATTTCTCTTTTGTTAAAATTTTTATTGCATCCGGATCATTATTTTGTTTATCATCATTAGAAAGGTCGAATTGGAAGATTAATTGGGCCCAAAGCTTATCATATAAATTTAATTCCACGTATTCATGGACTAATCTATTTAGGTCTAAGCCAGGATAAAGCCTAAGAATATAATTAATTAAATGGTAAGTTTGCTCGCTATCAGGTGTGTCAATCTTTACACTATCCAGAACAATCTTGAATGCTTCATCTAACATACTTTGAAATTCAAACTTTATGCTAGATAGCTTCTTACGGGTGTTTGTTCGTAGCAAGCGGAATTGATAGTTGTTATGATGGAATAATTTATAAAATTTATCAGATACGGCATTAGACAATAGTGGAAAGCTTCTCAAGAGTTTTTCAAATGTGATATCATGAAATTGTTGATCTTTTTTTGATGTTGATTCTAATTTAATTTCGTCCATATCCTTTGATTGCATAGGTACTGGCACATTGGGATCAAAGCTCCCAAACAACGAATCCTCTATATATAATATCATAAATTTGCTGCCTTTTGGAAAATAATCACAGAACGAATTGAAATAGTTCATATCCAATACTTTTAATCTTAAGCTCTTTTTGAAGCCCTTTCCCGTGAAAACCATTCCGTTTTTTATTAATATTTGTTTTCCATTCATGGTCACATAAATCGCCAGCAGCGATTTAGACGATGCAATTGATGGGTATGTGGTGTTAGTCTTTATAATATGAGATCGTATGAAATCCTCATTATGATAACATAAATCATGTAATCGTATTTTCGTCGATGATTTTTCTGTACTTGGATCAAATAGATCGTGAAGAATATGCGCCGGTGGAACTAAAATCGTGTAGTCATTGTGGTTTTCTGACAATTCCTGAACTGTCTGTCTGAATGGATTCTTCGAATGATGTGGATTATTGAATATGCAATTTAAAAAAGGATTATAAAGAAGCGGTAAATGTGTTATTGACTTTGAGTGAGGTGGCATTATACATTCATTATCCTCCAATATTCTCTATACAAAATAAGAATATATATTCTAAAGAAAGAAGCATTTCTTGATAAGGTCCGTGTGATCTATACTATCCGTTTTGTGTAATTATTCTAGAGTGTACTATATAGTTCATGATTTTTTTACAGAAACAATAAACAGAATTGATATAACGATTAAGCAATATCAATTATAGCTTACTGTAGTTAACAATTGTATATGGAACTTCTTATTTAAAGAATCAGCGACGTAGAATATCCTTGTTTTCTGAAAGGTTGAAAAAATATAACACAAAATTTAGTTTATAGAATTATTGCAAAAATGTATTAAAACTGAATAATTACTTAATTAATTGGTGTCTTGGATTCTACTCCTCATCCCAACAGAACCAGTCAAAATACTGGGCTTAGTACTGTCAACAGGGAAATTAACAGTTTTCTCATCTGTTTGAGCACTCGTACCAAAGCCACCACCACCAGGAGTCATAATTATAATTCTGTCACCCTTACTGACTTTAACAGTACATTTTCCACCAAGGAATATTCTTCTATATCCGTCACTGGTTTCTGACTTTCTATACCACTTATTTACACCTCGTAAACCACTTTCACCCCCGAGTAACCCAAATGGCGCCATTGCTCTTCTTTCCATAAGACAAGAAACCTCTAAATTAGGATAAGTGAATTGAATGTCCCTAATAACACCATTACCCCCCTTATGTAAACCGTTTCCTCCAGACCCATGTCTAATTGAAAACTCGTGGATAATTACGGGATATCTCTTCTCAAATAGTTCTGTATCTGTGATTCTAGTGTTTGTCGTATGACATTGAACAACACTTTGTCCATCCCAGGTTGGACCTGCACCAGATCCTCCGCAAATCGTTTCATAATACCCAAACGAGATTTTATTTTCTTTATCGTTGATTCCGAAAGAAAAATTATTGCATGTTCCTTGTGATGCTGCAGCTGCTTCAAATGCTTTTAACATAACATCAACGATCCGTTGTGTAGTTTCCACATTACCTCCAACAACCGCAGCCTCAATAGATGGATGAACAACTGAGCCTTCCCTTGTCTTGAATTTGATTGGTCGTAAACAACCGTTATTTAATGGAATATCAGAACTTATCAAACATCTCAAGACATATAATACAGCAGAATATAAAATGGCTCTTGGGGCATTTAAATTACCATAGATTTCATCACCGGAACTAGTAAAATCAAAGTCAGCATCACCCGTTGTAGGATTAATTGATATTTGCAACGAAATGGGAGTACCATCGTCTAAATAATCAATTGCTTGCATTGCGTTACCATTAAATTTCTCATATGCCAATCTCAAAAGATTTCTAACGGCTACTTCAGCAGTGGATTGAATAGCACTCATATATAAATTGATAACTGGGAGACTGAATTCTTCAATCAATCTATTCAATAAAATAATGCCCTTGTAATTAGCCGCAACTTGAGCCTTCAAATCGGAAATATTGTCACTCAATGTTCTTGTACCCGAGCCACCTGGATGCTTGGCAGGTTCTTCTAATAAAAGCCTGGTAATACCTTCTTCATCAAACTTTCCATCTGAACACAATTTATGGGTTATGATTGCTGCTCCTTCGTCAAAAATTGTTTTGGAATTGGGAGGCATTGAACCAGCTGAAATCGACCCAATATCAGCATGATGTCCCCTTGAAGCTGTCCAGAATACTGGATTATTATCCTTATCTATAACTGGAGTAATGACTGTAATATCCGGCAAGTGAGATCCACCTGCCAGTGGATGATTAGTAACTAATACATCACCTTTTTGCAATTTACCTTCCCACATTTCTTTCTGTGCCTTCACAGCAAATGACATAGCTCCCAAATGAATTGGAACATGTGGCGCATTAGCAACCAAATCACCATTATGATCGAATAAAGCACAAGAGAAGTCTAACCTTTCTTTGATATTCGTTGAAATTGCAGTTTGCTGCAAAGTTCTTCCCATTTGCTCTGCAATAGACATGAATCTGTGACCAAACACCGATAACTGAATTGGATCTACAACTTCACTTGAAATCTTAGGCTTATCCTCTTGTTCAACTATAATCAAAATATGATTTGATAAAATCGAAGCTTGAGACTTTGGCTCAATCAAAATTGTTTGAGTGTCATCTAGAATTATTGATGGTCCGCATATGGTTGTACCAACTTTCAAATCAGGCAAATGGTAAACTGAGGAGTCTAACCATCCTTGACCTTCAAAATAAACCTTATTGATTATCTTAGGTTTGTCTGCTTTTTTTGGGCGGGCTAATTGAGCAAATTCATTATATGGGTTAATTTCTTGCTTATTGGTGCTCTTCACTATAAGCAAAACTTGAAGATCGTCTACTAAGACTTTTCTATCCAAAGTAAAGCCAAATTCATTGTTATGTCTTTCTATGAATTTGGAGTCTAAGTTGTATTCGCCTTTTCCTTTTTGAATTAATAAATGAGTATCAGATCCTACATATCTCATGTTTAAATAAACTTCAACAGATGTTTCAAGAGGATTTAAACCCTGCTCATGGTATTCTTCAAATGCCTGATCTATCAACTGTTCAATTTTTTGATCTAAACTGCTATAATTCTCTTTTGAATACACGAATGATGTCGGTGATTGTTTTTCAATTACGATATCTGCCAAATAGATACCATATGCCGATAGCAATGAAGAATACTTATGAATTGCAACATGTGAAATTCCTAAATTCTTGGATAAAGACACAGAAAATTGACCACCAGATCCTCCAAAACATGCCAAGTTATGTTCCGAAGTTACGAAACCTTTTGCTTCTGTCAAATTTCTAATAGGTCTTGCCATGGATTCGACTGCGACTTTCAAAAATCCACTTGCGACTTCTTCTGGGGTTAATTTTATACCTTCAGACTCCTTGTCCTTATTTATCTCTTCTGTCAATTCTTTAAACTTTTTTGAGGTTAAGTCAAAATCCAAGGCTTCATCTTGATTCGGTCCAAAAATTTTGGGGAAATAATCCGGCAATAATCTTCCCAAAAATAAATTGGCATCAGTTACAGTTAATGGACCACCCTTTCTGTAGCAAGCAGGCCCTGGATCGGATCCTGCAGATTCGGGACCTACAACAAACATACCATTTCTCCAAAATAACATCGATCCTCCCCCTGCAGCAACGGTTGATATATCCAATTGGGGCGTTTGGAGACTTACTTCACTGACAACAGTTTCATAAATATGTTCTAAACTACCTGAATACCTTGAAACGTCGGTTGACGTACCACCTGCGTCAAAACCAATCGTAGCCTTTTGAGAAAGATCATCATAGCAAGTTTGGCCATATCCTACCATACCACCTGCTGGACCAGATAAGATGGCTTTTAAACCAGTAAATTTATACCATGGACACAAACCACCATTGCTTTGCATGAATAATAATTTATTTCCAAATGCTTCTAAACCACCCTTAAATCCAGAACCAAAACCTTCAATGTAATTGCTGATTATAGGCGATAAATATGCATCAGCAACAGTTGATGATGCACGGTTGACCATACCGATCATAGGTTGTAACTCGTGAGATACAGAAACTCGAAATCCAATACTTTTACAAATCTCAGCTATTTTTGATTCATGTTCGGGGTATGTATAGGCATGTAACAAACATAACGCAATGGTCCTTATTTCACCAACCCTGTATAGTTCAGTCAATTGTTCCGTAATTTCCTCATAGTCAGGTCTTTTGATGACTCGAACAGTGTCTCCGGTTACACCTTGAGTCAATTCTGGATCCCCGGAGCCCAGAATGTTCAATTTATCACCACCACCTTCTGAAAATCCTTCAATGGTAACCCGTTCATCAATTTCAATAACATCAGTATACAAATGTCCCAATTTCTTAGCAGTCAAATCAAATATATGAGGTCTCGTTTGGTTTCCAATAGCCAAAACATCTTTAAAACCTTTGGTAGTAATGAGGCAAACTTTGGCTCCTTTCCTTTCTAATAAGGCATTCGTAGCCACAGTAGTACCCATTCGGATACTTGTGATTAAGTCTAACCCAAGCTTTTCATCTTTTGGAATTTGAATGTCTTGTGCTCTTTCTAATATTCTACGTATTCCTTCAGTTGGTGCATCTTTATAATTATTGGGGTCAACAGATAATAACTTAAACACGTAATCTGATTTGTCCGGGAATTTAGCAATAAAATCACAAAAGGTTCCACCTCTATCAATAGCTATCTGAATTCCTTTCATTGTTATTTATAATTAAATTTATCGTGATAAAATGAATAAGGGATAATTGATAAGTATGGGGTTAGCAAAATTGACGTCTGCGATATTGACCGGAACTTAGCGATGGTCAACTTCTGTCTCAATTTTATCTACGAAGTACATTAAATCTACCAATACTTATACTATTTGTAATCATGCACACGTAACTAGGGTTTCTGATAGATAATATTAGATTATAAATTGTAATTAGTGGTTGATGCAAAAAGGGTTTTTATCTAAGTCTATTTCCATGATGATTATTGGACAAGAAGTCGATTTCAACTAACATATCCAAACAGCCGATGAATAATAAATTGAACTGCAAATAACATCAGCTTCGTGTAGGTGATTTCAACTTTTGATGATAAGATTTCCTAGTTTATCATACAACTCTTCTTCAATTTCTTCTTCTGACTCATCTTCATTCAGCTCATCACTACTTTCATCTTCATCGTCATCGATCACATTTCCCAAGCTATCTACCTTGACCTCTTTCTTCAGTATTATGTTACCAAGATTATCATATTCCACATCATCGTCATCATCATCTTCTTCTTCGTCTTTGTCTTCGTCATCATAATCCTGTTCAGCGTCGTCGTCATCGTCTATGTTTTCTCTATTTACATTACCCATCATCCAGACATCCTCTTTCAGGGCGAGTTCTTTACGTTCTTTAGCCTCATTTTCAATCTTCACCAACCACTCCTTTTGAGCGATTTCAACAGAGTCGGAGTCCGTACACTTACAATATACATCGATTAATTCCTTGTTAATTTTCAAGAAAGTTAAACCCCATGAGAAATTGCTCAAAAGAAGCTCGGCCCAGTCAGTATGACCCACAATGGCGAAACATGCCGCTATAGCTTCAACACAATTCAATCTCCATGGTTTTCCGTAATTTACAGGATTAGCTGCAACCAAATAGGGCAATAATCTTTCATGCTTTCCACCTATCTTATTAAAGGGAACTTCTTCTAACCTCGCCCAAGAGCATTCAACAACAGCACTTCCAAAACTTTCCACAATTTCTCTATCATCTGGACAAACAACACCTTTCCCATTAGGGGATACAACGATTCCACTGAATTTTTGGCCTACTCTTAAGTTCTTGATAAGTCCTAACCTTTCTAACTTTTTACCTGAACATCTCTTAGGATCACAATGATCAAAATCCCACATAGCTAACTTCACTGGAAATTTTTCACCATCTTCCTGAGATTGTGATCCATTTTCTTGTCTTCCTTTTCTTATATGATGTTGTTTAGATTTATGGCCATTTGAAGTTTTGGCCTTATTGGCTCTATCTTCAGATGTCTTATTTTTTCCTTTCGCCATTATTCAGATAAGCATATCCATATATATACTCATAATCTCTAAAATCTTCTGATGAGCTACTTCAATATTATCTTCTTACACAAAATCATTTTAATAAAAATATGTTTTTCATAATATACAAATTTATAAAACTATTAAATGAGAAATAAAACGTGAAAAAGCAATGGAAAGCAAAGTAAGCAATGTAGATATGTAACCAGACTTAAACATTAACCAATAAAACAAATAAAAATACAAAAACCCAATTACCTAAAATAAAGTGATGAAGCGATCATAGGCGATCCACTTAGAAATCTTCATCAAAGGAGAAAGAGTTTGATGATTTTGAGTCAGTGGTTGATGCCATGACACCAGCCTTTTGGTAGTCACTGACTCTCTTTTCGAAGAAGTTGGTCTTTCCGGCTAAGGAAATGTTTTCCATGAAGTCGAATGGGTTAGTGACGTTGTAAACCTTCTTGTTACCTAAGGCAACTAATAGTCTATCAGCAACAAATTCAACGTATTGACACATTAAGTTACAGTTCATACCTAATAAAGAGATTGGTAAAGCGTCAACGAAGAATTCCTTTTCGATAGTAACTGCTTCAGTAATAATTCTTTCAACAATAACGGCATCTGGTCTGTTTTGTAAGTGGGAGAATAATAAGCATGCGAAGTCAGTGTGTAAACCTTCATCACGACAGATCAATTCGTTAGAGAAGGTTAAACCAGGCATTAAACCTCTCTTCTTTAACCAGAAAATAGAGGCAAATGAACCACTGAAGAAGATACCTTCAACAGCAGCAAAAGCAACTAATCTTTCACCGAATAAAGCATCATCATCATTGATCCATCTCAAAGCCCAGTCAGCCTTCTTCTTGATACATGGGATGTTGTCAATAGCATTAAATAAGAAATCGGCTTCCTTTGGATCCTTGATGTAGGTGTCGATAAGTAACGAGTAGGTTTCAGAGTGGATGTTTTCCATCATGATTTGGAAACCGTAGAAACACTTGGCTTCTGGAACTTGAACTTCAGCAGAGAAGTTTTCAACCAAGTTCTCGTTGACAATACCATCAGAAGCAGCAAAGAATGCCAAGATTCTAGAAATGAAGTATCTTTCGTTGTTGTTCAATTTTTCGTTCCAGTCATGGGTATCCTTACCTAAATCGATTTCTTCAGCTGTCCAGAAGGATGCTTCGGCCTTCTTGTACATTTGCCAGATCTCGTGATATTTGATTGGGAATAAAACGAAACGACGCGTGTTTTCAATCAATAATGGCTCTTCCTTTTCTAAGCTCTTTAACAGGTGACGGTGTGCCTTGTGTGTGGTCAAGAACTCTTGGTGGACTCTTTCTGCTTCTTCTAATTCTTTAGTCACGTCTTCGGCACTTTTGCCATCTTTTGGTGTTATATCTGTAATGCGCTTGACCTCTACCTTTTGGTCGATCAAGTTGGTTTGCGAGTCATCCTTCGCCTGTGCTTCAGCAGCTAATTTATCGGTTAATGATTTTCCCTTCATGTTAGAAACATCTAACCCTGAAATCTTTCCTGTTAAACCGTTGGTTGGTGTTTGTTGAATGGACATTGTCTGAATAATGTTTGAAAGCAACTAATGAAATTTTATATTAATCAAATGCTAATGAATAAAAAATGTAGTTCTTAAAATACTGGGATATCAACTATTTTATATCAATTCCTGATTATACAATGTTGTCTATTCCGTCTACGGCCGTATACATAAAAAACATTGTAAATTTGCTTGCTAGTTGATGTAGAAGCAATTCCCTACACAAAACGCGAATTGGATCATCGCGTAAAATCTATACTACATTTTTACATTAAGAAGTCCAATATTAGACTCTTCTACGTGTTATGTATATAATTCGAAGCGTAAAATTCGATTGTTTATGTCCTAGGAGGTCCGATAATTATACAGATACTAGTTATCTAGAAAAATGGTTTATAGATCTATAGTTATGGGTGAAATTCAATCTCTTGTTTGTAATCTACAGAGCGGTTTGTTTACAAAATTCCTAAAGGGCATACGCGTAAACGCGAGACGTGTTACCAAGGCATTATAATATTAGTAAGACGTGATTGTTCGATCGGAAGTTCAGACTAATTCGGGCAAGTTGGACATATAGGACCGGTTTACAAGGAGCAACAGGAAATTGTTAAGGGTTTAGTAATGTATTAATAACAGATAAGGGCCGATATTCGGAAGTACATGTATATTGATAAAAAGGTAGCTATATTTATAGTTTAGGCGAGAGTGATCAAATAGATAATCGTGAATAACTCCCATAATGGGATTTTGGTATTCCTCTATTGATTGGTGGCAGGAGCAAGATTCTTGAATGGGTGAATTTCGTCCCGTGGAGTAGGTAAATCTATAATGGGATCTAAAGTTCTATCGTACGCAGGAGCCGAAGCATTTGGAGAACTGAATTCAATAGGCTCACCTAGGGCACCATTCTGACCATAATTCTGGTTATAGTTCTGGTTATAGTTGTCGTTGTCGTTGTAGTTGTCGCTGTAGTTTTCATTGTAGGTCTGTGTATATTCGGGGGTTTGATTGTAGTTGTTGATGATAGGACTCTCAGGAGGCTCGCTGAAGTTGTCGAAATCCAGGTTCCTAATCTCCAGGTTTGAAATGGAATTGGATTGTGATCTCATTCCACCAGAAGATGGGAATTGGATCCTTGGAGATTCGACCGCATAGTTATAGATCTCGTTGGCATCAAGTTCTAATGAGTTGTATAAGTCGTAAATATTACCATCTCCCTTGTATTTTGGGGTCAATTTGGCAATATAGTTCTTAAATGCACTTCTCCAGAAGAATTCGTCCCAGTTAGTGGATGACGAATTTCCTATGTTACTGCCGATGACAGCCATAGCATTCTCAACGGATAGATATTGATACAGCGGCAATGATGGTATACCGAAAAGTAAAGACTCCTCGTTAGTCTTATCCGAATTCAAATGTTGGGGTCTACCATACAACTTGAACGAGTCAATAATGTGTATGAAGTTACGGATCATAATTTCAATGGCAGTAACCCCAGGATGTGGGATTGGCATAATGTACAAATAATTTGTCGCCACAAATGAGTCCATGTGTTTTTTGAAAAAAGAAGTTGTGGACGTCTTCGGGGACTTGGCTCCAGTATCTTGCACTTTTGGTGAAGATGCATTATTGAAAAATGACGATGTTGAGCTAACAGACTGATTCTTGGAATGACCTCCTGTAAAGTTGATTGAGTGAGGCATCGAGGACAAAGAATGAGATGATTCCGCGCCAGATGGCGAAGGTGGTTCATTGTGAACAAACAAGTGTTCGAAATGCTTGCTGATGTATACTTCACCGTTCAATTTCATGATTGAATTAAAATCAATCATATTGACATGCTCAGGGTAAACGTTGAAAATACTGGAAAGATTAGGAATGTATGCAACCAAATTTTTCTTAGAAACCTTTTCATTAGAATAAATTTCTATGCAACCCTTTCTCTTAGAATCAGAAGGAATTATAGCTACATATAATTTAACCCATTTAGACGATATTTGAGGCAATCTAAGGTTGCACCACTCAAATCTGGGGAATCTCTTCTTTTGTGACAACAAGATATGAACATCAGATAATTTTGGCCCTTTGAGGGACAACATAACGGCCGTGAATGCTTCGTTCAACGAAGTATACTCGAATTTTGATAAGTTAATTGCTGCAACCCATTTCCTGAGCTCGTCGTGAGATTCAAGTTTTACCATCGTATAGTTCTCGTTGAAATCTTGTATGATATTTAACTCGAGTTCTTCTGGATTAACACTTATATGGGAGTCAATGAGGTTGATATACTTAGGTTTAAATTCATCGTTACCGCTCTCAACCGTAAAATCTTCATCTGAAGGTCTCCAAATGGCCAATTCGTTCCCTGTCAACTTTGCCTCGACCTCTAACCAAATCTTCTCGTTTCCAATCATCCCTGGAATTCTAAAATTGCCCACAGCATAAGTTCTCAATCTCTGTGCATGAATCAAATTAACAACTGGGGACAATTCTGGTGGTAAATTTTCGGTGATGGTTCTGTTATGGCTGAGCACAGACCCTTTACTTCGGTAGGAATATAACGATGGACTCGAATACACGTCGTTCATCGACATAGAGTTCGAAAACTCTCTCAGTTGCCGAACCAACGATGATGGTGTCGATTTCACTTTATCACTGAGCACTCGTCTGCCCGGAGTGGAAGCTCCAGACCCATTTTCAAACTTCGGTGGTCTTAACGGAGACAATTTCCCATAATCCTGGTACTTTCCGTTTGTAGGTGACCCAGGTGTACTGTCATACGACAGTGTAACCGTCGAGGACGACAAGTTCTGTGTTTTCAACTTTGGAAGCGGTAATTGTCCATCCTTGCTAAATTTAGCGTCCTTTGCGACTGGAGCCGGCGGATTCAACGTTGTTGATAACGAATCGGATTCTGGATCCTTCTTACTCTTACTAAAGATTCGCTTGGGCGAAAGAAACGAAATTGGCATTCTATCTTTCGGTGTAAACTTATAGAGATATATGTATTTAAGGAAGACTAGAGATAAAAATCCGGACGGAATAAAATTTATATGCTATTTTTTATAGGGGATAACTGCGCAGTAATATTGCGGATTGGTTTTTTTTTTTCCAGCAATCACTCACGTCCTTCGATAACGGTTTTGCCTAAGATATTCTAATTTACGAGATGAGAACGCCTAATTGGCAGAGGAAGTATCGGACCTATTAACCATTATATTCTATCTTATATCGCACGTATTTCCTCTGTTTTTAAGAGCCTTAGTCTTCAAATGGACCTGCTTGACCGTGGGTACCTTCTGGTATCGATAATCATCGCAAACAATCACAAGTGTATTTTTGACAGGGGCAGTGATCACTCGAAGATTTGAAAATTCAAAGACAATAGTGCAGTTTGTATCACTGATTTGGCCTCATGTTCTCTGGAACCATCTTGCACATATTGTACATAATACAATAGCAACACTGGAAGGCTGTACAGTATGATACAGATTAATGGCTAGGATTCGTCGGTTGCACCGTTGAAGTGATTTTAGGTAGAAGGCGTATATGTGGGAAATAGAAAGCGGTAACGGGTCAAAAATTGTGAAAAATGGCGACATCGACGTACCTAACGAATGCAGACGAAGGTTGCTATTGGTCGCGATGACTTTAGAATTGGGTTTTTTTTATTTGCTCCACATTTTGGAACCCCTTCTTTGGTATTCTATACTTACTTTATTAATGATGATCTATGGGCTGCCGGGATTCCTAAATTCTTGCTGGCCTTGGCCATTTTGCCAAGGGAACGGAATCGCACCCAAATTGCTTGTAGCACGGAACCTGGCATAATCGATGACCACAATGCAGAAATGTGGGTTGAATTTATCGCTCAGATTTCGTTTCGTAGAATGCACATTGTACTGGAAATGTAATGGCGGCATGTGGATGGTTAATTATAGTTTATAGTAACTGTTTTTTGCATTAAATTTGCCTGTATCGGCATTTTTATTAACAGTGAGAAAAATCATTATTAGTCTGGTAAAACATTATGGTAACAATTTCTCATGTCATATCTTGATGATATTGAGAGACCTAAGAATGAGCTTAATGATGCTTCATTCAATTTCTTAGTAGAGCAGTTGTTTACAAAGCTTGATGTGGTAAGTAGTGAACATTTGGGTCCGTTCCCCAATGTTACGTCTAAGAAGAACTATATCATTGAATCATTTATCCAACAATGGAAACAGTTTATTGGCAATGATATTTTTCCAGCAGCACGGTTAATCTTCCCTAATAGAGATAAGAGACTCTACTTTATCAAAGATGTGGTGCTTGCAAGATTGGTAATCAAAATGTTTAACATACCCAAAAATTCAACAGATTACGATAAGTTGTTCAACTATAAGAAGCATTACCATGATTATATGCATTTGAATAGATATGCAAATAAGCATCTAAGGTCATTACCATTGATTATATCCCAAATTATTTCTGAAAGACGGGACCCAAGTAAGATTGTCAAGTCCACATTGAGCATCAACCAAATTAATGAAATTCTAGATGAGCTCTGTTCTCCAGAAGCAACCAAGAGTGAGGTACAAATCAGAATACTAAAGCCAGTGATAGAGAAATTAACTATTGAAGAGATCAGATGGTTCACTACTATGATTTTGAAGAAATCAATACTTGCATCATTCGAAGTTATTTTCTTCAGAGCATGGCATCCTGATGCTCCCAGGTTGTTTAGTATATGTAGCAATTTGTCAAAAGTGTTTTGGTTGCTAACTGATCCCGAAAAAAGGCTTGAGCCAGATCAATTGAATGTTCAGTTGATGTATCCATTTCTACCACAATTGTCCCAAAAGCTCACAATCTCGTATGATCAGTTGTGCAACAAGATGAATAATGAGTTCTTTATTGAAGAGAAAATGGATGGAGACAGAATGATTATGCATATGGAAAATAATAAGTTTAAATTTTTTTCCAGAAGAACTAAAGATTATACACTATTGTACGGGTCAAATTTACAGATAGGGTCCTTAACAAAACATTTACGTGATGCTTTCGATCCTAAGGTTAAAAGTATTATTCTTGACGGTGAGATGGTAGCTTGGGATTACAAGAGGAATTTAATATTGCCATTTGGTACTCTAAAGGCTTCGGCTGTTCAAGAAGCTGTTCGCCAATTCACTACTACTGATGTTTTTGAACAGCAGTCTTCCTGGCCTTTATTTATAATATTTGATATATTGCATTTAAATGGTAAAGACTTAACTAGGTATCCATTGTTTTACCGGAAAGATTTGTTGCATAAAGTAATCAATCCGATTCCACATAAATTCGAGATCTTACAATTCATCAAGTGCAAAGATACCAATGACATTAAGTTAGCAATCAGAAATATTATTTCAGAACGAAGTGAAGGAATTATGGTCAAAAATACAAAGCTGAATTACCATGTAGCTTCAAGAAATAACTGCTGGATTAAAATCAAACCCGAATATTTAGAACAATTTGGTGAGAATCTTGATTTGGTGGTCATAGGAATTATACCAGGGATCAAAAACTCGTACATTTGTGGGTTGAGAGACTCTGATGATAATGATACTTTCAAGTCGTTCTGTACTGTCGCGAATGGATTTTCCGAAGATGAATTTAACAAGATAGAAAGGTTGACAACGGGAAAATGGGTTGAGTATAAGAAGCGTCCTCCGCCGGATAATCTTTTAAAGTTTGGTATGAAGAAACCAACATCTTGGATCCATCCGAAAGATTCAATAGTTTTGGAAATCAAGGCGAGATCTATTGATTGTACTTATTTAAGCACCTACGCGGTTGGGACAACATTGCATAACCTTTATTGTAGAGGTATTCGTGAGGATAAACTGTACGATGAATGTATCACATTAAATGAATACAAAGAAATAAAATTGAAGTATTCCAGCGAATTCAATAAATCACAGTCCATTGTTAAAAATAGGAAACGATTCATTAATTCTTTTGAGGAAAAATTAACCACTGATAAGCGAAGGCAAATCGAGGTGATTTCTAAGTTATTTGGGAATTTTAAATTTCTAATACTCTCCGATAAGCTAAATCTTACGGATAATGAACGAATTTCAATCTTGGAGATCGGTGAAACTATTAAAAAATATGGTGGTGCTATTATTCATAATCCGTTGAACCAATCAGTAGATAAACAAATTGTGACTCTTAGTGAAAAGCTCACGACCAAATGTGAAATCTACTTAAAGAAAGGTTTTGATATTATTAAACCTGAGTGGGTATTTGAATGTATAAGAAAAAACTCGATTGTACCTTTGGAACCTTCATTCATCTTGGAAAGTAATAATCCAACTATTGTTGAAAATGCACGCAATCAAGTGGATGCATTTGGTGATAGTTATGTCATCAATGTACGTGAGCCGGTTTTCACGTTCGCCCAAAGACTAAAAATACCACACTCATTATCTAAAGAGAAATTTCATGAGTATACAGATGATTTCATAAGTGACTTAAATCGTCAAGATATAAGTCTACCTATTGGCTTTTTATTCTATAATATTAAATTCTACTTAGTTGATACCGGTATAGATAGTGAATGGCAGCTGAAGATACTAGAGAGGAAAATTGAACGGTTTCAAGGTAAGATATCATCAAACTTATCTGAGTGTTCATTTATTATTGTCCCTGCTGCTTCAAATCAAGATTCGCTGTTGAGAGACGATTTATTGTCCAGGGTCAATTCCCTCAGTAAAGAGATTAGTCAGTCAGTTGATTTTGGTCCGCAAGCCATGTCCAGAATTCCTAGAGTTGTAAATGAGACTTTTATTGATCAGAGCATAAAGTACAACGTATTAGTTGACCCTCAAGACCATCTATTTGTTTAGCTGATCTAGATAATGTTATATACAACAAAAACCCATTCTCTAACACGTCGATGTTATACTACTGTATTATTTTTTTTTTTTATATGCATCAACTTCAATTAAATCAAACAAATATTACCACGAAATCATTGTAATAAATAATCCTTATCGTTGCGAAAACAAGAATGGTCGCATTTAACCGGATCTAACCAGATTAGCAATCGATAGCTTTTTCATTTCTGTCACCTAGCCTTTTCATGTAGGCCAATTAAACAAGGTTCAGAAATGGCATAATGCTAAGTTCTTCTTCAGAATTTAGCCAATTATGAACGTCGTCGGTGTATATTGCAAAGACTTTATAGGTAGCCCGTAGTAATGCTTGAAATTAGAGTCAAATGGAACCGCTTATATTAACATGAGATATTAGGCTATAACGCGACGTGACACGTTTCATATATGCACCTATTTCATCGTTGACTGTGCAAAGAATATTCTGCATGAAGTGTATTCAAACTTGAGACATCATTATTTCGTTCATCCTTGATTGATCAATAATTTAACCGATTTGCTGCACCGAATTTTATTCTACAAATAAATAAGCATACACCCCTATTAGAACAAAACTCATGGCGGAAAGTGGTAATCATAGAATTACATTTCAATTAGGGTGGTCGACTGCTATTGCTTGCTCCAGTACATTACAATTTGGATTTCATTTGGTACGTATTTATGAACCTATAACATGGATCTAACACTAACTGTTTTCAGGCAGAGTTAAACGCACCAGAATCAGTGATAACTTGTGCAAGTCACAAGGCCGGTCCACTCCCATCGTATTCTGATACGTTTTGGTATAAACATGGTTTTGAAAGTTGTATCCCTATGGCAAAAGGGATTGCCGTGACTACTACCATGTTCACTATTGGAGGACTTGTATCATCAATACTACTAGGATCCAACAAAGTATCGGCGAATTTTGGAAGAAAATTCATATGTATTACCAATTCAGTTTTCTACTTCATTGGCTCGTTACTTATGGCGTTATCGAACTCAGAATTGCAGATGAATATAGGAAGGTTCCTCAATGGAATTGGATCCGGTCTGTCACTAGTTATTTCCCCCATATTGATTAATGAATTGACTCCAATAAACCATCGAGGATTCTTAGGTTCTTCTTTACAATTGGCGGTTGTTTTGGGTATATTACTTGCTCAAGTAGTGTCCTTTAACTGGTCGAATGAACAACAATGGAGGTATATTTTCCTCTTTGCAAGCGGCATTGCGGTTTTTCAATTTCTCATGTTGTTTACTACTGTTGAGTCGCCCAAATGGTTGATACTCAACCAAGGCGACGTACACAATGCTACATCAATATTACATGACTTAAGAACAGATAAGAGTAAGGTTAAACACGAAATTAATCACTGGAGAAGATTATCGACCACAGTGGAAAATGCGGACCACAAACCAGTTGAATCTACTTCGCTATTGAGGTGTAGAGATTCAATGCCTCTAAATTCTCCTGCGTCAGAAAATGGTTCCTTGGAATGTGGTCACATAACTACGGGTGAATTCTTAACTAAAAAGGAACATAGAAGGGAACTTTTGGCAGTGACAACAGTCATGACAGCACAACAGCTCTGTGGCATGAATGCTCTCACATTCTATGGGGTTTCAATCCTCTCTAATGTAGTTCCTGAAGGTACGAATGTACTTATTTTAACATGTTCATTATCTTTTTGCAATGTGGTTTCAGCGCTCATCGCAGCCCCGTTAATTGATAAATTCGCTAGAAAATCATTATTATTGGCTTCTATTGGAGGCATGGGTCTTTCATCCTTGGCAATAGCTTTTGGTCTAGTACATGGCTACGATATTCTCGCAACCATTTCGTGCTTTGCATTTATAATTAGCTTTTCGGTGGGTTTGGGTCCAATTCCATTCATAATTACACCAGAATTCACAGCGCACGATTCAGTTGGTCCTGCTCTATCTGTGGGTTCGGCTATGAATTGGTCTACCAATATCTTACTCGCTTATCTCTTTCCAATTGCTCAAAATTATATTGGGGGCAATGTTTTCTATATTTTCTTTCTTATTAGCATAGCATATATTGTTTGTGTATCTCAATTGGTTCCAGAAACACTAGGCTATGATGCTCATGATATGATTTGGAATAATTTCGCTTGAATTATTCTATATTATTCCTATTGTTCTGTACTATTGTTTAATGCTATCATAGGAAATTATTGGTCGCAACATTCATTAGCGCAATTTAAATTTCAGTCCTTGACTATATAAGGCGACTGATGCCAATTGGCAAGTAATTGTAGACTCTATTCACTACATTATAGCAATATAATACTTAAATTAAAATTGAAACAATGGTTGATTACAAGAGATGGATGAAAGAACTTAATGACGATACTAAGATATCGAAGTTAGCTATTCCAGGTACCCACAATTCAGCAGCATGTCACACTGCTTTACCATCAGTTCAGTGTCAAGGAGAATCCGTAACTGATCAATTGAAACACGGTGTTAGATTTTTAGATATCAGAGTTTCTAAATTATTTATGAAGGAAGGGGATGAAGCCAAGGATTTGCAAGTTATCCATGGTAAGTTCCCAGTGAAAATTCCATTCCCATTGAAGTTAACTTCTGTTTTAGATGAAGTTTATGATTTCTTGAAGGACAACAAGTCAGAAACTGTTATTGTTTCTCTTAAGCAAGAAGGACCTGATTCTTGGAACAATGACAAAGATGAATTTGGTAAGTGTATCTGGGATCGTTATGTCAATAAGAACAAGGACAAATGGTACTTACGCTCCGATATGCCAAGAATTGGTGATGCTAGAGGTAAGGCTATCTTATTTAGAAGATTTGGTGTGCGTGACGATAAGTTAAGAGAAAGTTTTGGTTTTGATGCTGCTACATGGAAATACAACACTGCCGAAGATGACCGTGGTAGTTTCGTCGTGCAAGATTTCTGTGAAATCGAAAGTCCAGACGATATTTCTAAGAAGGTTGACTACGTCAAGAAGTTGTCTGAAAAAGCAGGTAAGCACAACTCTTCTAACAACGATCCAAAATTGTTCGTCAACTTCTGCTCTGGTTCAAACTTCTTCAATCATGACTGCTGGCCAAAACAGGTCGCTGACAGAATGATTGAAGGTAAGATTCAAGATACTTTCAAGAAAGGTTGTGGTATTCTTGTCTTGGATTACGTTGAAGACCATGATTGGAAGCTTGTCAAGTCTTTAGTCGATAAGAATTTTTAAATTAGAAACGAAAATTTGTTCTAAGCCTGAAATATAGTTTATAGCTAACTATTTCAATTATCTTATGTTGTTTTATGATTATAAATACATTAGAACGCCAACTTATGGCTAACTTTTAATATGGCTTGTAGAAATCAGTTTGAAAAATAGAACCCGATAACCGGAACCTCGAGTAAATATGGAGAAATCAACTTCTTTTTCTTTTGGTATTTGATAACAGATAACTATACATACGTATGAATGTTTCAACTTATAACATAAGACCTATTTATAGATCTCACAAGTTGATCAGAAGTCGATTGCCTTTTTGTATATTGAGTCCATTGGCAGTTAGGTTTTACTCGCTGAAAAATTTCTCAAGTTCCAACAATCCAATTGCAAATTCAAACGAAAAGCTGCCACATCATGATGATAAACTTAGAGAGATAATAGAAACAACTAACTTTGGTTCTGAATTACGTAAAAAGAAGGAAATGCATGACAAAAAGTTGCACGAGCAAAAGGCCTACGAGAAATATGAACTTGAAAAAGAGGCTGAAGGTAAAGAAACACCTCAACAAAAAGAGCAAGAAGAGGAAAATGTAAGCAATAGCGATAACTCTACTCCTCAAGAAGAATGCAAGGTGAATGATGATTCTATAATTGCATCAGAAATAAGTGAAGATATTCAGAGAGAAATCGGTAATTTACCATCGCAGAAAGAGACGAGACGATATCAACTTGCTAAAAAACTAGAAGAGTACTTAGATTCATTGCAAGACACCATATTCACAGCCACAAGAGCTCTTAATGATGTTACAGGCTACTCGTCAATTGAACAATTGAAAAAATCGATCAATGACTTGGAAGTTCAACTTAAAAACGAAAAAGACAACGTTAAGAAATGTAAAGATCTTTACTCACAGGCTATTTTGCGCCGTTCATTGCTGCAGCGAGAAATAAACGAGCTCCTTACAAGAAAGCATAATTGGTCCCCTGACGACCTAGAACGGTTCACTACACTCTACCGTAACGATCATGTCAACGAACAAGAAGAACTGAATACGCATAATGCGTTAAACGACGCTGAGCAGAAAGTCGATGCCATCCAGCTCAAACTCACCCAGCTGATCTTGACTAGGTACCACGAGGAACAAATATGGTCTGATAAGATTAGAAGGGCCTCCACATGGGGTACATGGATCCTTATGGGCATCAATCTTTTTCTTTTTATCCTCGCAACCTTCTTGGTCGAACCCTGGAAACGTAAGCGTCTTGTCGGCTCCTTTGAAGATAAGGTCAAGCAAGCGATCTTTGAAATGTCGGAAGTACAAGAAGGAAAATGGGACCAAATGATATCGCAGCAAAAAGAGTCGGCCGCTCAACAGCCTGTTTCGACCCTCAAATCATGGTGGTTTAACTCCGACGACGATTCTGAGTCAAACAGCTCGTCGGTATACCCAATGATCTTGACTCCAGTGGATAACTCCTGGCAGGGCCTCAAGACAACCATTCGCAGTCACTACAACGCATTAAGATCATCCACCATCAGCACACTACAATTCGAAAAATACGAGTTTGCCTGGTTTGCTACTACGATTACAATATTAGGCTGTGCTCTAGGAAGCATTTTGACGGTATATTTCAAATAATAGACATATATATAGACCGAATACAAGGTATATTTAATCAGCCTTCCTTAACTATGTAAATAAAAATGTGCGGGCATATAAATTTGGTCGTGTGTGTGATTTGCCCATGGAACAATTGCCACTGAAATCTTTTGGTGATAATAGTGATAATTCTTTCGATATCCATCTACTATTAATTAATTGAATATTCAGTTTCTATAGCAGACATATATCGAGACATTTACATATCACCATACGAAGCCGGTGTTGGAAAAAAATCGATAGAAAAAACAAATTACAATGGAAGAACTTGGTATCTATGAATCTAACGGTAAACAAGCACACATTCCAATAAACAATAAGGGTAATATCAAGGCTAACCATAATGAAGAGAATTCCGATGTATATTTGAAGTTGAAAAAATTAGAGAAGGAATTGGACTTGTTGATGTTACAGGAAGATTATATTAAAGACGAACAGCGTCACTTGAAAAGGGAGTTAGTGAGGGCACAAGAAGAAGTCAAGAGAATCAAGTCGGTTCCATTGGTGATTGGACAGTTTCTCGAGCCAATTGACGAGAATACAGGTATTGTTTCGTCGACTACTGGATCCAACTATGTAGTAAGGATATTGTCAACATTGGACCGAGAATTGTTGAAGCCATCGTCATCAGTAGCATTACATCGTCATTCAAATGCGTTAGTCGACACTTTACCACCTGAAGCAGACTCGTCGATCTCTATTGTTGGAGACGAGCAAAAGCCGGATGTCACGTACGCTGATGTTGGAGGGTTGGACATGCAGAAACAAGAAATCAGAGAAGCGGTTGAATTGCCGTTAACTCAGGGAGATTTGTATTCGCAGATTGGTATTGATCCTCCAAGGGGTGTTTTGTTGTACGGGCCACCAGGTACCGGTAAAACCATGTTGGTGAAGGCGGTAGCTAATTCATCCACTGCGTCTTTCATCAGAATTAATGGGTCCGAGTTCGTCCAGAAGTATTTGGGTGAAGGTCCAAGAATGGTGAGAGATGTTTTCAGATTGGCTAGAGAAAACTCTCCTGCTATCATTTTTATAGATGAAATTGATGCAATCGCAACTAAGAGGTTCGACGCTCAGACGGGTGCTGATAGGGAAGTGCAAAGAATATTGTTAGAATTATTAAATCAAATGGATGGTTTCGATCAAAATTCTACGGTTAAAGTTATAATGGCAACAAATAGACATGATACTTTAGATCCAGCGTTATTAAGACCTGGTAGATTAGATAGAAAGATTGAATTCCCATCATTAAAAGACAGAAGAGAAAGAAGATTGATCTTTTCTACTATAGCATCAAACATGGCTTTAGCTCCTGAGGCTGATTTAGACTCTTTGATTATAAGAAATGATCCTTTATCTGGTGCTGTTATTGCTGCAATTATGCAAGAAGCTGGTTTAAGAGCTGTCAGAAAGAACAGATATATGATATTGCAAAGTGACTTGGAAGAAGCATACACGTCTCAAGTCAAATCTGGAACTGAACATGACAAATTCGATTTCTACAAATGATTTCGTATAGATTTTCATTTAAAAATTTATAATTAAATAATTTGTAAAATAATATATACAATTTCATAATAATTCATAAATTCCTAACCCAGGCTTCAAACTTTGAAAATCAGAAAAATCGATGTGATCTAAATCCAAATGATGAGTATAATTCCACACTTGATGCATATTAATATCACTGTGTTTGTGGATAGAAGCAATAGGAGCAATCAAATAAATAGATCCGCTGAAATCTTTAAAACTCTCGATTAACTTTGAAACATGTGCATAGTTGCTGCCCATCGTATCTATTAAATAATTTGATTTTGTAGAATCTAATTCAACTTGAGGAGAATCATCTGTTACTGTTAAAACCTGGAGCGTATCTAGCTTGTCACCAAGAATCCAAGGAGGAGGCGAGTAAGTTCTCCACCAAATCTGGACTGATTGTCTAGAATTTTCCTGAAATATGTTACTATGAAAGTAATCCAATGCTGGAACTATTCCTCCTTGATGATAAACCCCCATTAATACTGCTAATAAAATATTGAAAAGGTACCATAAATTCATTAAGACAGAGACGATGGGTGGTGCCTCAGTAATTCTTTCTCCTTTGGATGCAGACGAAATATTCTTCAAATCAAAACAACAGCATGATAGTGGTACAATTGGTATTAAGAATCTCAATTCTTGATGAGGAATAAGCGACAATACAGATATACCACTTATAACAGCTAAAAATGGTGTAGTTCTCCAATATTGGTTTTTAAAATTAGAAACCATGAAGAATAAACCAGGGCCCAATATCTGTGGTAAATTGACTAGTAAATGGGTGTAATACGGGTGGAGACCATGATTTGATAAATTCTCTACTTTTGAATTATAGATGAGATTATTCAATGGAGTTATCACGTAACTGTTGAAATCAAATGGGTGCTTTAAAATGGCATCTATGGAACCATTAAATTCAAACGTGTCAAGCAAAACAATGGCTATAGTTGGAAGCATAAATCCCAATAAAGTGAATATCGCACTCGTCTTGTTGTGCCAGACGAACTTCATTAAGTAAAGTGATGGGAGAGCTAAGAATGCCGGAAACGTAATCCTATTGAATATACCAATGGATGCGAGAGCCCCAAACCAGAATAATCTTTGATATTGACATTGGTTTCGTAATTCTGGCACATTCAGCTCTTGAATGAACCGTAAATCATTGATAATCAATATACAAATCATCACCAACCAGGTTTCAATACTATTGGAAAAGCAGTGAGATTGATATACTAATGTAATGTAGGATGTCAGCGTATAAAATAAGCCCTTTATTCTTTCTGGTTTTGTAGGCAATAACCTATAGATGCACATATCTGTGATCACCCATCCAATTATAACATTCTGCAATCTAGCCATGTACCATATTTGCAACGGACTTACCTCATATCCTACCAATTTAATTGAATACAACAATGGGCCGTAGAACAAATATAAAGGTCCAAAACTTCTTGCTGGCGTATCAGATGAAAATTCCCATGGTGTAATTGTAGTGAAGTTGAAAATTTTATTAGTTAAAACTTCAAAGCTTTGGAAATGTTCGTCGGGGTGAATATAAGAATTGGATAATGCAAGCACAAATTTTAAACCAATTGCTATCAAGTATACATATCGCCAATTAAAATCAAGACTCAACGACATGCTACTAAAGACCTCTTTATAATGTTAACAATTTTTCAGACATATTTTGCGATTTAAAAAATATACGTGTGTATTGATTTACAAAAATTATTCAAGTTGTAACTATTAATTTCAATAATATTAATATCATTTCTATAAAGATCATGTTATATATACTACAGCTGGTTGACTTGAATTTTTCAATGCTATTATTAACTTTTGAATCAGAAGATTATTCATCTTCCTCGTCGTCTTCTGATATATCGTCATTCTTAACCGCAATTTCGATATCACTATAAGCTTCTTCATCTTCAGGATTTTCTAAATCCATAACAGACTTTGCTGAATCTCTTGCTTCTTCTTCTTCATCTTCGCTTTCACTTTCACTTTCATCTTGGCTTTCATTTTCAACATCAGAATCCAAATAATCGTCTTGACCGTTTATGATATCCATTGCATCATCACTTTCACCTTCACCATTTTGAAGTAATTCTGCATCATCTAATTCTTCGACATATTCCACGTCACTTTCCGCATTTTCAGAATCGTCATTGAAATCGTCTCTGAGAATCTCTTTCTTCAAATCATTCTGCTGGTATAACATATTTAACCTTCCTTGTAATTCCAATAATCTAGGTAAAGTATCTGCCTTTTTGGATAAGATTGCATGCAAGTTTGATAACTTAATATTCAAGTTTGGGAATGATGTCAAAACACCTCCATGAATGATTATAATCCATTTCAACCAATAGTTTAATTGATCAAATCTTGAAGTTTGACGCGTAATTCTTTCAGCTAATCTATCTAATAGAACGACAGCTAATGACGAGTCCAATCTACTAATGGTACTTTGAATAATATGAGGATCACGGTTACTTAAAACAGTTTCTAACAATGAATGATCATTACTCTTTAAAGATTGAGAAAGAACGATAGTCAATGTGGCAGGAGCGTTTTTGCTACCTAACTTTCTTTTATTTGGATTAGCCTGTTTTGGTTTTTGATCCGTTGATAGCTTTTCCAATTTTTCTGCTAATGTCTCTTCCTCTTGCTCTTCGTTGTCACTTTCATTATCCAAATCTTTGAAATTTGAGCCATCAGTGACAATTGCATTTCCTTCATTATAATGTTTAGATGCAGCGATATCATGACCATAATCAGAATGGCTCGTAGTCTTTAAATCTGGTTTCGACTTTTCAATAATAACCGAGTTATCTAAAATTGCTTCTCCCGATTCGTTCAACCATTTAATAGATTCAAAGTACAGCAAATTAGCATTTTCCAACCATGATAAAAGAATAGAGTCATCATTTACGGATACTGCAGTTATAGATAAACTCATATCAACGCCACTTTTGATTTCATCTTTTGGTCTAGCCAACTTAACGGTTGCATTTGAAGAACGAGATTGAACTGTAGATAATTGTTGTCTTCTCTTCTTTTTGGAATGAATATTTGCCGATACCGGAGCATCGCTTGATAATGGGTTATTGAAGACTTCCAAAGAGCCATTTTCAGTAAGCATGACTAAGACTGATGTATTTTCATTCTTTATTCCAAGGGCCATATCTAAAATGGACGCTTGAGCCACAAACACTGCCTTGGTATTCTGCTTGGAAATGGAATATAAATTAATGAATCTGTCATCGACAGCACTAGTAAGGAATAAATCATTATTATTTGGGATTGGATAGATGGTTTCTATTGGCTGAACATGAGCAGGGAAGGTTTTGAGGATTTGTCTTCCTTCAATTTCTATAAGATAAACTGAATGGGAGCCGACCAACAAATGAGCTTTTTCTTCATAAAGCACGGTAGAGATTCTGGAAATACTCTCAGACGACTCTAACAAATCATTAATGGCAAAGCTTTGTAACAACTTAAAATTTGTTAAATCCCATTCGTGAATGTTTCCACCAATATCACAAGACCATCCACTTTGGGTTAATTTAGAATAGTGGAAATCTTGGATAGATAAGTTAGTTGGAGTAACTAATTCCGATATTATATCATTGGTTAAGGGAGAATATACAAGGATCGATCCCTTACTTAATCCTATGGCGATGAGCTGGTTTTCGTTATATGATATCCATGATAATGCCGTTAACTTTGACGATTTGTCTAAGTTAAACGATGAATTTAACGACGATTGTGAAGGATTTATAGATTGTACCCTTACTTGATGCGTGTCTAATGCAATAACCCCCGATGCTAAGTAAGTATTTGTTGGATCAAATTTGGCGTTTATTAAAGGTCCTGTCGATGCCATCTCTATCTTGTGTGATTTATGTGTTTTCTAAACGTATTATACAAAGGAACAAGTTCAAGTATTGAAGGATTGAATATCTTAGCAGATTACTTATTTGTTTATAATGAGACACTTCTTACTATGACAAGCCAATAATCTTTCTAGTATTCAACTGATAACTAGATGAGCTGTGTAGAAATTTTTGAAAAATATTTTTTTGCGAGTATATGAAGGCTTATATAATCAGACTTTTAACAGCCAAAACTCCTGAAGAGTCCTGACCTGACCTATTGCTTCAGATTTACTTGCAATTGATTCATAATCGCCAGGAACCAACGCAAGGATAGAGAATTCTAGATCTTTCGTAGGTATATTCTTCGTCTCCCTGTGAATAGCTTAATTTCAGAATTCTGAATCCATCGCTCATCGCATCTCAACTATCATTCTTAAGCCAAAGCCAACGCTTTCAGATAATATAAACACAACTGATAAGCATGGACCTTGATTACCAACTATTATCCTAACAATGACTACTTTTGCTCGTGGCGGCAATTTGTTTAATTGTTAGCAAATCGTCCAAAACATCAAATAACCCCCGAGTTTTTTCCAAAATCAACTAAAGGCTTCCTATACCTCCTCTCTACTCTCTCGTTTAACTCTATCGGCATTTAAGGCTTTCTGAAGGCTTGAATTCCAAACACACCATGACGCCTATTTTTAGAACTTAGTTAACCCATACATCCCGTAAACCGCTTGATACCCTTGCAAACTTATGCGTATTCTAAGTAGATAAGGTATATACCCCCTTCAGCTTACCAGGAGATGGTTTATCATTACCATCGTCAGTAAGGGTGTTGTTATTGTTATGTTCCAGGGTTGCTGCAAATGAAAGTTATATATATTGATTACGTAATAGGGCAAAGAATATAAAAGGCCCCCAAAATCCCATGCTTGAGAAACAAAATAAATGGTAACAAAACATCAATATGTCGGATTATCCAAGCAGTAGCGGAGAAGATTTATCCCTCCCAAAGGCCACGGCTCAGAAGATCATAGGGGAAATATTACCTAAAGATATTGCAATTTCCAAAGAAGCCAGAGAAGCCATAACAGAATGCAGTATAGAATTTATAATGATTTTATCTACGCAGCTGAATGATATAGCGGAAAAAGAAGCTAAGAAAACCATAGCATCGGATCACGTTGTGAAAGCATTGGAGGAATTGGGTTTCCACAATTACCTCGAGATTATTAACAGAATCTTAGATGAACATAAAGAGCTTTTGAAGGGAAAAGAAAAGAAGAACAACAAGTTCCAAAATTCTGGGTTAACTGAAGAGGAATTGTTAAAGCAACAAGAGGAATTATTCAAGAAATCGAGAGACCGGTTACACAGCACCGGTGGTGAGGTAAAAAATGAGTCTTAAAGACCCAATGGATAATCGAAACCACGTCCAATCCCACAACGATTGTTCCGATTCCATTACGTGCGATCAATACTTCTATTGGACGCACAAATGTACAGTAGTTTAATAAATAGATTTATAACGTAAATTGAACCGTGTAATTAATAATATACAAGAGTGGAGCGGCCACTCTGATTGCTAACCTAACCCAATATTAACTCGTAGAATATCACTACCACATTGATGAAAATCAATGGCAACCTCATAAGAGTTCTCACTGCACTGATAAGATTAATCATCCTAGTTTTTACCGAAGTTCCTTCACTTTGCATCGACGTAGAGAATTGCAGATATGGTTGAGATGGATTGTTAGACGTGCTGGACCCCCATCCTATTCTGTTCAAAAATCTATCCTCACTAAGAACCGCTATACCGTTGACTGTCAATATGATCACGTACAACAACTTCCCGAGTCCGAACATTTGCTATTTCTTATATTTTTCACTTGCTTTGTATAGAAAGGAAGGAAGCCTTATATTCATATTTGACAAGTTGACGTTCGTAGCTAACTTGTAATTAGGAATAAAATGTAAATTATGAGCGTTGCGAACTTATGTTTATATTTCATAATACTAGTCAAGGATGATTTATTCAGCATAAAGTATAAGAATAATATAATGGATCCACCTAGTAACATGCAAATAAAGGGGCGGAAGAAGGACTCGATAGAGCAATTTATCAGTTCTCCCCAACTTTTTCTTGAAAATAGTTTGTCTCAGTTGAGATATATGATTCTTATTGAAGGTTTGTCCACACCACCTGGGTATGATCTGTGTCCGTATAGATGCTATGTATGGTCAATTCTTTGTCGAGTGCCGACGTTTTCAACAGATATGTATGGAGAAATCATGGATGATACTGTCGACAATTTGTCACCCGAGTTATACCAGAAAATCAAAAATGATACGTTCAGGACATTAATGAACGATAAGAATTTTCATCAGAAAGTGCTGGAACAGTCGTTGGTGCGGATCCTATCGGCTACAGCGATCACAGTTGACAATAGGGTGGGATATGTGCAAGGGATGAATGTGTTGTTGGCTCCCATCGCCTATGCATGTCTGAAGAGTGAACCTCAAGCTTTTGCAATATTACATCATTTGATCACAAAGCAGATACCACAGTACATAACGCCAAACTTAGATGGTGTCCATACGGGACTCAGTCTTGTTGATGTAGTTCTCAAGATTATCGACCCGGTGCTAAGTGACTATCTCGATTCGAAATTTTTAAAGGCTGAAATCTATGCATTTCCATCGGTGCTAACGTTATGCGCATGTACACCACCGTTGAAATCAGTCCTAAAGCTATGGGACTTCTTATTTGCATACGGGACTCATATGAACATTTTGTTTATAGTTGCACAGTTAATAAGTCATAGGTCAGTATTATTGAAGTCCCAGCAACCCATGAAAATATTAAGAAATTTCCCACCCTTGGAAGAAAATGAAATAATAAAATTGAGTCTAAGCTTCATTCCTGAGCTACCAAAACCACTTTACGATTTAATTACAAGGCATGGGTTCGACGCTAACGTCCCAAATGAATTAAAATTATTTTTGATTGAGAATAAGTATAGCTAATGCTATTTAAAGTAATCCGTTTTTAAAATCATCATAATCATAAAACGAACAAAGTACTGTTCTATCGTTATACATTCTACCTGCTAATCCCATGATAGCGTTCAATGCAGTTTCCTCGTCTTCAAACTCGATATATATCTTTCCTAATCCTGGCTGAGTGAATTGCGATATCCCTGGGGTATAGTCATTCGCTGGTCTTGGGATTTTGATCGTTTTAAGGTTACCAAATTTTGAAACCTCTTGCTGAATATCCTTTTGAATAAATTTGAAATTTGCATCATCCATCAAATCCTTAGCTGTTACGATATTGATTAGCTGAATAACTCGCAGGCTTGGGTGCGTTGTAACATGTTCATTCTTCACTAATTTCTTTAAAGTACTCAAATCAATTGGACAATCTTGAATACTTGTATTATCAGGAATAATGCAAGAGAAGAAGGCATCTTCTATAAACAGGCTTTGTTTTAAGTCTTCAACCAATGTTTGGATTACTGGAATTGCATTAATAGTCTTTTGATATTTAGTTGGATCAATATAAAACTCTAAGAAAGCGATTCCTACTGGTTTTTTCGTACCTATTTCTCTCAACAACTGAAATCCTTTAATAATACCTACCTCCTTTAAATTTTTAATTATTTCTGTTTCATCAAGCGTCGAGGGTACCAAAAGTGTAATTTTTCTTGGGCTATCGGTGACACTTTCTTCGATTTTATCCTCTTTTATTTCGGCATATGGTGGTAAACATTGCACTACATATTCTCCGGGTCTTGAAATGTCAAGTACGATATCATCTCCTGTATCTTGGCCGGCTTGATGAATAGGGTTTCCTTCATCATCATTTTTGATCAACTTCATTTCATTAAATGATAATTTCCTAGAGTTTAATGCCATTGCAATCGTTGCACATGTATTGTTCTTAAATTCAATGATCAAATTTTGATCATCTTTAGTTTTTCTTTTGGATTCCACGTTATTTAATGTGGTTTCGGGGATATCAATCTGGCTCAAAAATTTGTTGAAATATTCAGTAATCTTCAAATAGTCAATTATTCCAAAATTAATATTTTTAATAAACAAGATACTAGAATTTCTTGAATCGATAGGGTCAATTTTAGAAGAACCATTCAATATATCATTCGAATTCAACAATCTATCTCTAGCTACTCCTTCCAACTTTGTAAAATCAACAGGTCTTGGATAGCCTGGTAAAGGAAACAACCCTGATAATTTGGCTCGTTGGGCTGTAACATTCTCAAACCCCTTTGGTTTCACTCCCCACTTTGAATCAATAATAGTTATATCCTCGATATTTGGAACCTTTTGCAAACTTGCTAATTTCTTTTCGCATCTCTCTATTTCTTCTTCTTTAGTCAACTTAGGTTTAGAGTCTTGCGCGGGAACTCTTTGTCTTCCCTTCTGTTGTCTATCATCGTATCTCGGTTTATACGAGAGCAGTGAGTCTCCTCTATCAGCCCTTTCTCCTCTATCCCTATAATATCTGTTATTATTATACCTTTCGTTCCTTGTGTCGTGAGATGGTCGTGAAGGCCTATAATTACCATTTCCTCTATCACCGTACCTATCATTCCCACCTCTTCTGTCATCGTACCTATCATTCCCACTTCTTCTGTCATCGTACCTATCATTCCCACCTCTTCTGTCATTGTACCTATCATTCCCACTTCTTCTCTCATATTCCGGCACACTTCTTTCTCCATATGGACTATCACGAACTCTTTCCCTAGCACGATCCTGATATTCATATCCGCCATTGTTTTCTCTTCTCGGTGTTCTATACGAGTCTCTTCCCAGGTAAGTTCCAGACGATGAGGGACGATCTGTTGCAAGTGTTAGTATATGTGTTCAAATAAAAATACTATTCGCATAATTAATGATTTGCATGAATCAAAGCAGGTGTATCCATCATATAGTATGTACATACGATTGTCGTTATTCATATTGAAATATCTTTATGTTAATCTCTGAATACTTAGTTTCTGGAGTGTTGATAATTTATTTCATCTCGCATCTGGCTTTTTCAATTCATTACACAAACTGCACTGATGAAATCAATTATTAATATTAATGGGTATATATATATATATCTTTACCAATATATAACTATGTATAGAAAGAATTTAAAGGGAATATGGATCACAATTCATCGTGAACAATCTCAGTAGATTCTGAGTCATTGACAACTGTGGATTCAGTATTAGTTCCTGGTTCAGTTGGTTCAGAATCAGATTCTTCTTCGACAAAACCATTCTCTTCTTCATCTTCAATCTCCTTCTCTGCTTCCTTTTCTTGTTTTAACTTATCTCTTAATTCTTTTTTATGCTTTCTTTCTAATAACTTATCAAATTTATCGTTGAATGTTTCGACTCTGGTCTTTTGTGATTCTTGGATTAAAATAATATCAGCTAACATCTCAACAATTTTTTCTGTAGCAGCTTCATATTTTTCATAAATTTCTTTCTTTGGTATCTTATTGAATTTAGATTCGCTCAATGAAGTCAATTCACCGACTTTTGACAAGTGTTCCTTATATTTTTCTAAATCCTTGTCTAACGTCATCATTTTATCACCACCTTCTCTCAAAAGTTTAAGTTTAATACGATCATTTTCCTTATCGAAATCAAAATTTTCCTTTTCATACTTTTGTCTGATTTCACTAATTTGGGTACCGGATTCAAGCATATAACTTTGAACTTGCATAGTAATAGTTGTACCATCTTCATATAATTTTTTCATACCAGCTAAGGAAATATCTACTTTCGACATTTCAACAATAGACTCTAAAGCTTTCTTTTTTGTGGCTACTTCACTTGATTTATTAAGAAAGTCTTCGAGAGAAGATCCATCACTTTCAAATTCGAACCATTCTATAGTGTCACGAACAAATGAGCTGTAATCCGATATTTCATCTTCAGTCATCTCCTTTAATAACTCGTCTTCATGATCATCAATAAATGCACGTAATTCATAACATTTACTCTCTAAATTATTCTTAACTTGGTCTAGTTCTGCGCGAGATTCATCCTTACTGTTTAAATAAGCCAACTTATTGAAAGTACGTTCCTTAGTAGTTCTTGACATAGGTTTTATATGGGGATAAATCGGTTTAGGGATACTGATAGAAATAGGCTTAGCCTTTTTCTTCGTCGATTTTGATGTGTCTGATTGGGTTGTATTTGTGGCGTTGTTATCGGTAGTTTTATCGTAGTCAGAAGCTTCTTCCTCCATATCTTCGGACGCATCTCCTTCCTTCTTCAATAATTTTTGGAAAAATCCACCCTTTTCTCCACTTGCAACACATTCGATTTCCAAGTTGGATAAATCAAACATTTTATTATGATCTAAGGTAAAAGTGCCAAAAACTTGTTTACCATTTTTGGAAGAACAACTAAGATCATTGGCCTTTTTCAGAAGATCATCAAATTTATAGGATTTAATTAAACGACCGTCCTCATATAATCCAACGTTGATATCTTTGGTAGGGTTACCAAGATTCAATCTAGAACTATTATTTATTTGACAACCTCTAGGAAAAACTAATTGATCGTCATCACTATCATCAATCTTAACTTCAAAATTATGGTAGGACTTTTCAATCACTTTAATATCCTTGACCTTCTCTAAGTTAGTCTTTAATTTAAGACCTTGTAATGTAGTACCTAATGCACAACTTTCGTCCGCATTAACAGATTTAGAAATTCTACTCTCACCCAATAATGTGGCTAAATGCTTTTGAACAAATGGGATTCTCATAGACCCACCGTTCAAGATAACAGATTTTATATCTTCAATTGACTTTTCCGGAGCGGAAGATTTCAATGCATCCTTGATTGGCTTAGTGATATGGTCCATCAAGTCGGAGTTAATTTCTTCGAATTCATCCTTTGTGACAGTGGTCTTAAAATCCTTATCTTCATAAAGATTCTCCAATGAAACGTGGTAATCAGCATTGATAGAAAGGACAATTTTGGCCTTTTCAGCCGCTTCTAAGATACGGGCCAAAACCTTTGGTGGGAGCTTAGTTGAACCCTTTAAATTGAATGCACTTAAAAACTTCTCTAAAATGATCGTGTTAACAGATTGGGTGAACAATTGACCCCCAAATGTTTCGTCGTACCCAATACTTTCGAGTTCCAAAACAATTGAACCATTAGTAAATGGAGTAAATGAAAATAAAGTAGCGGTTGTCGATCCGGCACCCATATCGTAAATAATATGGTATTCTTTTTCGTCTGTCAAATCCTCTTTTTCAAACTTCTTGCTCGAAACATAATTCAATGCAACAGCACTACCTTCATCGACTAATCCTAAAACATTGGAGAAATTACCCAACTTCAATCCATCCAAGTACGCCTGTTTCGTCTCATGTGAAGCAAATGGAGCAACTGAAACTACCACATCTTCAACAATAGGTTTTGCCAATTCGTTATCTTCCAAGTCGTTCAAAGCCCTACCTTTGAGTTCGTGCAAATTCATGGCAAGAGCTTCTTCAATAGCAAACTTGTACGAATCGTTCGAAAGCCCCAAATCAATCTTGATAGCATCTGCCCTAGAATCGTCACCAATCAACTTCACGCCAAAATTGCGTGCCAAAAATTGTTGTGTTTCGGCACTCTTGGCTGATTTTCCCAAAAGCGGTTTCAATCCCATGACACACGATTGAGGAAATCTGGTGCACAACGACCCAGTGGCAGACCCGAATACTCTCTCGAGCCCTCCATCATTCTCCCTGATTGAAATTCCCGACAAATCCTTTCTCTTGCCTTCATCAGTAAGCACAATTTCAAATGAAATTCCCGGTGCCAATAAGACGGCCTTGGTGAATTGTTGACCGTAGTCTATCCCCAATATAGCCGCACTACTCGTAGCAACTAAACAAATGAAAAATAATACGAGTTTCATCCTCTGTTTATCAATGCCTTGCCTTCGTTTTCACTATTTACTGATAATATATTCTAGAAAACACTTCTCTTTATTTAGTACTGAAAAATCTCTACGTGTTTAGTACCGTCTAGAATGCGAAAAGAGGGGTGGAATCAAATTATCATTTGCACGCTTCTGTTATGAATTCAGCGTAGCCAATTTGTTGCTGCTAATAGCACCATCAAGTCTTATGGTGTTATCAAAATAGAACCACATAAGCATATATTGAGAAATCCGTTTCGATTCAGTCGTTTGAATATCGTGTCCTTAAAATACGGATCATATTGACAAATAGTACTTGATTTTTTAACGGATTCATTTTAGCTTAGTCTTTTAATTATGATTTGATTCCGGAGAAGTAGTCAGTTCTCTTTCTAAAACGGTAGTAGTAAAAACGTAGTATACCAGTTAAAACCTCGCTATTTGCCTGTGATGGTTTTGATAAAGTCCAGCAAACAAATTAATGAAACTTTATCAAGAAATCACCTGATATACTACCAGCACACACTATATTGTCTTCTAAGTGATATGCTGATTATAGAGATATTTTAGTATACAGATTGAACTTCAAATTGATTTAAGCATAGTTCATTTAACCATGCACTTGCTATATATTCAGTTCGTGTCGTGACACAGCACGATCGACCAATACATCATACAAACTTCTTTATTAAATTATGTCCCTTTCCTCGATTACAATGAATAAATAATTGGCAATAATATTCCGGCCCCCATGTAATTGAATTGCAGCCATTTTTGATAATTTCAGGCTCTTTGTGTCATTTTATTCCGAACCAGTTTACATAAATGGTTGGATGTAAGGATCGTACATAGGCGTATGGGCTTATTTTATGAATGGGTGTATTGTTCGGTTCCGTTGAATGTGATATGGGTGTACGAAAATTAAGAAAAAATTATATATCAAGATAAGATGTTGATACAATGGCTGTTAAATCATTATCTGATCGGAAACACTAAGTTTCCGGCAGCCTAATTCATGTATCTGATCGGCAAGCTAGCTTATCAATAAATAAGCTTCAATCCGTAGATTGCCGTAGGGACATCAAGAGATTTTTTTCTAAATTTTTTTTTCCTCCTGCGCAGCATCAGTGTTAAGGATTGAAATTTCTAAATTTTTTTAAAACTCTTCTTGTGCTTGGGTAAACGATTGCCCCCTAGGTACGCGATTCGGCAATTAATCAAGCTTACATATATATAAAAGTAAACAGTAATGGGTTCGGACGAAGTTCAAGACAAAATGTACATTTCGTACAACAATGTCCATCAATTATGTCAAGAAGCAGCAGACAGAATTAAGGAATTCAACCCTGACTTAATCATAGCTATTGGTGGTGGTGGTTTTATTCCAGCCCGTATGTTACGTTCATTCTTGAAAAAACCAGGTCAGCCAAACGTCAGAGTCATGGCCATTATCTTGTCGCTTTACGAAGTTGTCGATGGTGCAAATGAAGAGCAAATTGGTACCGAGGTAGTTAGAACCCAATGGATTGACTATCAACAATCCAAGATCGATTTAGTTGGTAAGAAGATCTTGATTATTGACGAAGTTGACGATACCAGAACCACTTTGCACTACGCCATTTCTGAGTTGAAAAAGGATATTGCTGAACAATCGGCTGCCAAGAACGCCGATCCAAACGATACTAGTTTTGGTATTTTTGTTTTGCATGACAAGCAAAAGCCAAAGAGGGCCGAATTACCAGCCGAAATCATGAACGGTAACTACTTTGCTGCTAGAACCGTTCCAGACAGCTGGATCGCCTACCCATGGGAAGCAATTGACATTGTTGAACACACCAAGAGAGCTGTTGAACAAGGAAATGATTGTTTCTTGCCTTAATTGATAGTATGTGTATATTATTTATTTACGGCATATGTATTAGTTATATTTATGCATTAATGGAAGATATTTAATTACATATTGCTATATATGTATATATGTTAGGCAAGCGAATTAATCTATTTCAATGTAGTCTGGGCTTCTTGAATGATTCTTCAACGATGGATGATTACTAGTCTTATCCTTTCGTTTTTTACTCTGTCTCAATGATTGCCCACTTCCGCCAAATGCATCCTGTGAAGCTTGATTAGCATTCTCTTCCTCGCTTTCTTCAGGTGTTGGTAGTACCACTGGAAAGCCAAAAAATAACTGATTACTTGGTAAGTCCAATGGCACGGGTTCCGCGTCAGGATCCAAATCATCTATAGTATGATTTTCTTTAGCTTGTTCCCGTTCGGCCGTAGGTTTTCCAGATAATGATTGTCCTGATCCTTGGAACGCTTTCGTCGCAGGATTTGATGATTCAGCTACCAAGTTGGCATAATTCAAAGACTTGGCCATAGTACCAGCCCCGGCACTTCTGTTTACGCTAGATGGGTCGATTGCGTTCGTTGTTGGTTTCTTGGTCTGAGGTTTATATTCTGGCTCAACATACCCAACTGGCGGTGCAAAGTCTGTTTCCAAATCTGTTTCAACAACACAAACACCACGACTTGATGATTCAGGTTTGGCTTCAAGAACCTTGATTCCAAATATAGAATCATTATAGTTTATTTCAATGATATCATTTACCGTTAAAGTAGAAAACTTTCTTAATACGTTTTCTAAGACCGCTTTTGGATCTGAAATATCTAAGAAATCAACAGATTGAGGTTCTATTTTCACAAAATTACCTAACGGCAAGTCACAGTTGGAAATTTTCAACAACAGCCCTGGTGATAATTGCAAAGTTGACATCATCCACTGTGGTAGATAAGCTCTTCCTTCTTCCGCCACAAATTCTAAAACTCCACTGTGAGTTGTAACACCACTTGCTTCGTTCGATAATTCAAACAACATAGGGTATCTTATGTGTAGCATTGTCAACTTGTTCAATGCTGAAGATGGTAAAAAGATCTTTCCCCCATAGTTGGCATCATCTTTTCTAATATGATCAGGCATCATAGCAACTGGATAACTTCTGAAATAATCTTCAAATTTCGAATTCATCGGTGCAAATTGCGATGCACCAAACATTGCTGATCCAAATCCAGAGAACATCTTGTTAGCTTTTATATTATAAATTAGGATATAATGTACTGTGAACTTATCTTCAATGAATACGATCTTGCCGTTACTTCATAGTGCAACATTAGTTTTGTGTAACTAACATAGATATCTAAGAATTGTAACTAATATAAAATCTATCATCTTTAAACGAATGAAACAAAGAGTATAATCGTCTATAAACTACTTATTTACTTACTTATTCTGTTGTTGTTGTTGTTGTTGATTAATTTGTATAATCTTAGCGACGGTATCTTGCTGGTTAGAATCTAAACCACCAAAAATACCTGAATATTTACCTGAATCTTGTTGTTGTAAAGACATAACCTTATTTGCAAATACTTCAAATACATTGATATTATCAATAGGAGTTTGTTTCATAGCTTCTAATTCTGCCTCGTCTGCTTCAAAGTCATCGCCTTCGAAATAAGCATCATCATACTCATCTTCCTCATCATCATCACCTCCTGTGTTGGCTGAATATTGCTTCATACCACGGTCTTCGGAAAGGATATCTTGCCTGGCCTTGATGGCGTGTGGTAAAACTTCCAAGTTTGAAATTAACAAATCTGTTACTTCCAGAATAGTTTCTTGTTGTGGAATCAAAGATAAATCAGCATCACATAATATAGACAAGCAACATAAGATTTGAATCTTACAACCGTAAACACTTTGGAAATCACCAGAATGTTTAATCCATAACTGGAAAAATCCACCAGTAAATTGTTTCTCGTTTAAGAATTTGAAAGTGGTAGATGGGTCAATGTAAAGACATCCGAAGAATATCTTCAATACTGACAAATGATGCAACATATAACCATCAAATGCATCTTGAGATTCCAAATTGGTGAAGACATTAAAGATTTCTGGCAAGAATCTTGGCAAGAATGAAATAAATCTGGTGTTCATACTTAATATGGTTAACTCGATTAATTCAAATGCACAGTCTGCGAAAATTGGATCCAATGAATCGCTGCTAAGAATATTGAAGCAGACATTAAGTAATGATTGCACGTATGGGGTTTCAATTGTTACTTCACTTTGGCTGAAACCATGGTTGATAACACTTTCAAAAAATGGTTGGAATGTATCAAAATATTCCAATGCATAAGTATCGAAAGAATCAATACAGGATTGGAATAAACTCCACAAGGTAGGTGAAACATGTTGGGTGCTGAACAAAATGGATTCGAGAATTTCAATGGCTTCACCTAAGAAGGCAACCATGGCATTTTCAAGAATAAACTTAACCATATCTTGTATAACACCTTCCATGGAAGCTGCAACGTTTGGAGAAGAATTCATAGCAATAACCAAGGTAGTTAAAGTGTTTAAAATACCAGATGCTTGATATTCTTTATCAAGATCAATATTATTACTGGTACTACTAGTCTGTTGGTCCAATAACTCTGAAGCTAATCTAAGGAACTGTTCAACCAATTTTGAAGATAATTCGTGAGCATATGGCTCTAAGTTCTTAGCAAATTTTTCAACGAATGAATCCATAACGCTAGTTAAAATATCTGATTCAAACTTTTTTGACATATCCAATAATGTGCCCATCAATTGTGGAGCCTGTCCAGAAATATGTTCAGCTACTAATTCTTCATCCACTAATGTACGTAATGCATCAACTGCGGTAAGCTGGACCGGAAATTGTTCCTGGTTTTGGAAGCACTTAACAACAGCTTGAAATATATCCTGTAAGACTTGTTGATCCTGATATTTGTAAACAAACATAGCCAAAGTGTCACATGCCCTTGCAGTCAACCAAGGGGTTTTGGAAATCGTTTCATCTGATAATTCAGGATAGATAAATGTATGTAACAATTGGTCCAATTGGCCTTGAACCGGTGACGACTTCTTATCTAATTTATATGATAATGTTGACAACACACGTAAAGCACCTTCGGTTTCCATTGCTGTCGCAATATCTTGGCGGTTTTCATTTCTTCTACTGAAGATACCATTAACGATTCCTAGGACTTGGTTGATAGTAGATTTAAACTTTTTGGTAGACAACCTAAAGATAAAATTGATAGATGCTACATCCGCAGTGTTGCTCTCTCTGTTGATATCAAAGAATCTTCTGATATATTCATCTGGTTCATCTTCGTATAATTCTATAGTTTCTTCGTTAGCATTTAAAGTGGGCAAGATGACATGAAGAATTATAGCGTCCAACTTGTCAGAAATTAAAGCCCAAGCTGGTGTTTCAATCAACTGCTCCAAGAATGAGATCATATGATACAAAGATCCTTCGGATAACCAAACCTTCTTAACTGACCAATTCTCGATAATCGTCCAGTAAGCACTCAAAATCTCCGGAACAAAATTCTCCAAGAATGATTTTGCAAAGTCATTATTAGCCTTATCCTTAGTGCTGAAACCACCTCCATGACGGGTCAATAATCTATGCAAGTTACCAAAACACCATTTAACAGTCTTGGTTCTAGGATTGGCAGTTCTCATTTCAATAGAATCCTCTTCCATAACTGAAGCCGGTAATGGCTTGTTTATGATAAGAATTTGCAAGTGGCACCAATTTCCTAATTTTGATTGATCTTGGAAATAACTTGGTAATGATGAGAAAGTGGTGAACTTGAATATTTTAATGATCATGTACAACATTTCATCGGTAACTTGAGAGTCATTATTCAATAAATTTGTAACCAAATTCTCTAAAATAGGAAACATTTCGGTGGTAATTTCTTCTAACACTGGATTCGTCGAGTTCGAGCTCTCCAAACCTGCCCATCTGTAATTCTTAGTGTATTCATATAAGCATATCAACCCGGTGTATATATGGTCAAGATTATCAAAATCACTAATCAACTTCTTAATCACAGGTATCAACTCTTCCCATTTTTCAGAGTTCAAAATGTTATGCATAGCAGTAGCTAATTGTAATTTTAACTGGTTATTCTTGTGCTTTTTAACCAATGTTTGAACTAATTTCTCTTTGATGATCGGTTTTTCATTATCCTGGATATTCAATGGTGTTGCAGCCTTGTTTTCGGAAATCAACCAATAGTTAACAACTCTATTTTTGAAGAAAATTGCGGCACTTATTTGAATTCCAAGTGGAACATCCTCTTCAATGATCAAGTCAAGCAAGTACGCAGTAAACCCTGGTTGAACTTCAAAAACATGCAATTCTTGTTCACTCTGTTTTCTAACTTGGAAGTCAGAATCTAACGTTCCCGCTAAAGACTTAAGCAAGTTATCTTTGTCCATGTTCAAATTTAATCACTATATTTTACACGGTGATTAGAAAACTTATCTCGGGGCCAACCTCTATACCATTCATATCAGATTGAAAAATTTTTGTGAGATTAAGTCCAAGTAACACAAAACCGCCGTTTGATTTCTTTCTCCAATAGACACAATCAGGTCCGTTAACTAAGACAACTGTATGTCTCTGTTGTCTGAACTGAGGTGTACTACATGCCTTCTAGAGGTTGTTCTGGCAATCTAAAGAAATGGTATTTGAACCGTATTTTGTCTATCCAATAATCTCACTTTTAGAAATGCATTCTCTGTTAAAGTCTCTTATGTCGTTTCATTCAAACTAGCTATGCCACTGCACACTTTCTTGAATTACAGGGAACGGGAATATATACTTGTATATAGTTATATATACATAGAGATACACTTAGATTGGTTCTTATCTTCTTGCAAGAATGTGAAAAGTCGTGTTTTGCCGATTATACCTCTTCTCTCACTTTTCACCAAAATTGGCATCTCTAAGTATAGACTTTAGTTTGATATTATTCATCAACCATGGCCGTTACTGAGATCAAAGGCTTTCTCGTATTGCCGGTAAAGCTACCAGAAGCAAGTAGCCCGCATTATATATTCTTTAAGAAACATGATAGCAAAAATAGTACCAATAATAGTGAAAACAATAATGCCAATCGCTCAATTTTCTTCTTTAATTTACCTATAAACACATCTACAGCATCATTAAGAAAATATTTCCAGACGGTAGCTATTGGATCTACTATAGAGTCGTATACCGCAAGTTTGTTAACAGATTATGCCGAGGATATATGGGTTGATTTAACCAAGTTAACATCGGACTTGGAATTACACCAACAGGAAGATATTGAAGCCCGAAGCAAATTGCCTAAAAACTGTGGAATAGCGACTTTCGTTGATAAAGCAGCTCTCCTGTTAGCATTTAATGCGTTAAAGAAACTTGCATCGTCATCCACTGAATCGGATTGGCCTATTAATGCATCCTCCACTTTCGGGTCATCGTATTTCTTGTCCAAGTACCAATCACAAATTTTAGATCCAGAAGAAATATCTAACATTGTATCGCAAGCTCTTGTTGACTTTGACAGAGCGGAAAAAGAATCCATGGAAAATCTTCAACAGCAAACACAACTCGTAGACGAAGATGGTTTCACGTTAGTTGTTGGCTCGCATAGAAAGACCAAGGCAGGTATAATGGGAAGACAGAAGTTAGCTGCTACAGTTGAGGTTGATAAAGCCAAATCTACTATGAAAAAGAAAGAGAAAGAAGATTTCTATAGATTCCAATTGAGACAACGCAAGAAAGACGAGATGAATGACTTATTGAAAAAATTCAAGTTGGATCAAGAGAAGGTCAGACTCATGAAGGAAAAGAAAAGGTTTAGGCCATATTGAAGTTCTGTAATATATTGATATAGTTAGCCTATTTGATTAATAACATTTTGTAAATATCGTATTATGTACACCCTCGATCACACACATTTGAGACTTTTTTATGTTCCAGATATGCATTTTTAGTCTATTTCTCATCAGATATTTAAAATGGAGGGCAATTATCCAAATAATGGACAAAGTTACAGTGAAATAGCTAATGAAATACATGGAAAATACTTATCTGGTGTTTTCAATCCAGAAAACACTGATTTTCAGGTTCTTTCTACAATACGATATGATCCGAAATTAACTGTCATACCACCAATAATGGCTTCTGATATTACTAAGGACAATTTCTTCTTACTTGATGAACATTATCATAGATTGGTATTCACCTTAAAATACTTTCATGTCCAGACACATGATCTGGACGAACTAGACTTCGAAATACCGCAAGACTTATTACTATCAAAACTTATTGAAGCCATAACCCTTTCTGATAGATTGGTATTTGAACCAATGAAAGTTAGATTATTAGTCTCATTGGGCGGGGATGTCAAAATAGAGCTTCATGATACGGGGTACAGAGATAACTTGCTTGATGGCATTCAAGATTCTTCGTCGTCGACGGAGAATACCTGGGATGTTTACATTGATAAAGAGCTGACATTTATGTCCCCCTTTACATCGTTTAAAACAACGAACAGAAAAGTATATACTGCAGCAAGGGAAAGAGCATTACCAGGGTTAAGACCAGGAAAGGAAGAGGTATTATTGATCAATGGACTGGAGCAATTAATGGAAGGGTCTATAACTAATGTGGCAATTAGAAGAAAGAAGGATGGTAAATGGATAACTCCACAATTGAGCAGTGGTTGTTTATGTGGTGTGATGAGGCATTTTTTATTAAGAAAGGACTTCATTGAAGAAGAAACTATACCTTTAAGATCACTAGAAACAAACACTGAAATTTTACTATTTAATGGGATTATGGGCGTAGTAAAGGGTAAAATAATCGGATAATTTATTTTAGTCTATTGTATGTATCTATTTAATTAATTGTACAATTTCCTCGTCATTGTAACCCATGATATATAATATGTCTTGCAATGAATCAGTATTTAAGCAGCAAGGAGCCATTTTTTGAACTTTTGGCTTAGCATTCCATGCAACTCCAAAACCAGCTTCATTCATCATTTGCAAATCATTAGCACCATCACCTACTGCAACCGCGTTACGAGGATCTATCTGATGATTTTTTGCGATTTCTAGTAATAACTCTGCTTTCTTTTCACTATTGACAATATAACCCTTGGTAGTACCATCCAAAATATTATTCGTATCTGTTCCTAATTGATTTGCGTAGGCATAATCTAAGCCTAATTGCTTTTTCACAAATTCAGCTAACGGTATAAATCCACCAGAACAAACACCCATAACACATCCTAGTTTCTTTAATACCTTGCATAACTCCCTTGCTCCCTTTGTTATTTCAATTTTGGTTTCCAATTCACTCCAAATCGACGTCGAATCAATACCTTTTAACAATAACACCCTTTCTAAAAGAGACTGAGTAAAGTCGAGTTCACCATTCATTGCTCTTTCGGTAATCTCTGTAACTTTATCCTCGATGTTTGCATATGCTGCAATTAATTCTATGACTTCTTGGTAAATCAAAGTGGAATCCATGTCAAAAATAAATAATTTCTTATCTTTACGTTCACTAGTCTTTTGAAAGATGATATCAAGTCCCGATGGGTTTCCTAATAATTCATCTTTTATCAACGCCAATATTTGCTCATTTTGTTGTTCACCTAACTTTACGGAATAGTCAAGTACTCTGTTATTTGCTGATAACGCTTTCTTTTCACTAATTGTTAACCGTAATTTCTCGCTAATAAACTTTTCCACATAAGCAATTTTTTCCTCTGGAATTCCAGAAGAATGTGAAATTATTGTGATTGAATACCCCTCTATATTAGACATTTCTACAGTAGCTTAACAGATTTATATTATAATACTTTAATCAACGTTTCTTATATGACTCAAACCAAAATATTTTTCATTTGTTATATGCAGTGCCCAACGGTTCCCATAGATTTTCTAGATAACGTTTTATTTCTGGCCAAAACAAAGGACCTGATAGTAGTATATGGTAGTACATAAACCGTCTAGTTGTTAAAAACTCAAACTGATGTATAATAAATCAAACTATATGTTATCCTATTAGTATGTAGCACTTTTTGCATATTTTTGGATTTATTGTTTTTCGCAGTCATAATTGGTATATTTTACGAAGAATGACAGAAGGGAATGCAAATCTAAATCATTCATGTATTAACTCGATGAATACAATATTAACATGATTATATGTTTACTGTACGCATTAAAAATAAGATTATAAATAGGAAGGTTTATCTGTTATCTAATTTGTCTATACTATTGGGAATCATTATCGTGGATTAGTCTTAAGTCGTATTCGCTTAAACCGACTTTTGCACCTAATCGGTGAAAATTTTTGACGTAATTTTCACGTTTTGTTTCTGCCATCGCATTCATTTCTTTCCAGTAAACATCATGAATATATTCGAAATCCAAGTTTCCGTTGAACTCTTTGTCCAATTGTTCTTTAGGAACGAAGTTTTCAAATGGTTGATCGTAAATAGTTTTCAGCCTCGTATATGGGTCTATGAATGGTCCAACGACTTTGAAAAATGTGTAACCAAGCCAAGGGATATTGGTGAATAAACCCTTACCTAATCTTTCTGGATAATGGCCTTGCAAAATGTTCAATACTTGTTTCGATATGGATAATGATGGGAATTTAGACGAAAGGTTCATGTGAGCTGGTGCAGCTTTGAAGTCAATCAATAGAGCTAATGTATCTTGTCCTGGAGGCATAAATTGAATAACTCTTTCTAACATGAAGACCAAATGTTGAACCTGTTTTATAGATGGTGACGTATTTTGGTAACCATTTCTAAGATAAAGACAGGGTCTATTATCATTATCATATCCAACAATAAGGTTTTTACCAGTGACATTCTCTTCTTCCACTAATTCCGGTGTAATCACTATTTTCGGATCGGTATGTTGAGGAATTTCTATAACTCCGAAAGTTCTACGCCAAATAAGAGTTTCTTCAATACGCTTGATTGCAGTCTCTAACTTCCACTTAGAAGCTCGTAAATACCGTAAGAAACACTCTTTAGTCAACCATGCTATCTCTTCATCGAGGACCGCGTGCTTTGCAGCACCTGCTTGATCGTTTACTGGCAAGTCCTTTTTGACATGTTCTTGAAAGTGCTTCAAAACTTCATCGTATTTCTTCTGTTCTTCTTCTGATAAATCAAACACAGGGGGTTTGACGGGGTTGACAGGTTTATCAAAAGGTGTGTGGCATTTTATCAACTTTGAACCTTTTTTTGAAGTAGTGGTACTTGCAGTACTTGATTTAGATGAAACCGAAGCAGCTTCGCTTGCGGAATTGGAGAGACTCGACGTACTAGTATCCTTCCTTTTAAATATATTCATATTTGTGAACTTGTATAAATCCAAGTAATATAAAGAAATATAGAGGTATCGTATATTGCTGAATTTGTTTACTGAAAAATTGACAATCTCGCGTATTCAGGGAACGAAAAAGCATCGTGAATTTATATTTGGAACAGTTAATGCTTATCACATCAACACGAATAATGTCTAGTTCAATCGTTTCTATAACATCCTCTTCTGCGTCCAAGGAATCTCCAGTAACAACGGAGTATCTAACTGAAGTAATAAGTGAAGATATAAATAAGTTAAGTGAAACCAATGCATTGATTGAGTTCTTACTTGCAAAGCTTCAGAAGAAGTCCTCCAAGCATAAATTCTTGATTCAAGCAACAAGATTGAAATCCCCATCTCCAATTGAAACCAATTTGAATATACTGACCAGTTTCGGTGCTGTTTGGGATTCTAATAGGGATGGATATATTAGTCTTAAAGTTGAGTTAAAAGGAGACAAAGATACGGAAGCCGAGAAAAAGGGTGATCTGATTGAAGAAACCACGGAGAAAGTATTAGATGAGGAAGTCAATGACGAACTGAATAGTGATGAAAACAAGATTGAAGAAAATACGTTAGAAGCTGGCCCTAATGATGAATTCAACAATGAAGATACCACAGACGCATTGAGTACTACTGATATCAAACCGGATGTAGATGACGACATCAAAACTGGCGAAGAGGATGATTATAGGTTGAAAGAGCAATCGAGTGCTACAGAGCTTGAAGATGATGACAAAGTAAAGGAACATGCAAGTGGTATTACAGAGTCAGATGATATTGAAGAAGATTTGAAGGAGGAAGTGAGAACTACGGAACCAAAAGATGATGACAGTTTGAAGGAGGATGTAGTGGATAGTAAAAAGCCAGAATATATGGGGCAAGATGGTAAAGCCGAAGGTAGGGGTGAGAAGGACTCGCCAATCTTAAAGAAAGAAGTCGACTCGAGCACTGACACTATATTAGTTACTGTATATTGGGTTTTTGTCGATTAAGCTATATATTCAACATTTATTAAGGAAATTATATAAAGTTTCCAACTTTTCATTAAGATTCGTAAGATTGGTGGTGTCTGAGGATAGACTTTGTAATTGTTTGTCGATTAACTGTAGTACATCTTGAGTATCATTATCAGAATTAGGATCGAAATTGGAATTGGTTGTCTCAGAATAATCAGCAAGCCTAATATTCTCGCTATCAGGCTCTATATTATCTAGACTTAATTTCTCTCGTTTCGTGATCGTCTCTTTAATCATTTTTGATTTGTTTATTTCAGTTGTTTTCTTGAATTCATTTAAATAATTCAAGTCCAGGTTGTAAATCATTTCTAAATCAGAATAGTACGTCTCTAAATCGGATAATTGCTTGAGCTCCGCCAGTAGATATGTTTCCAAAAATTGCGTACGTCTGGTTAATTGGTCATAATTTAAAATATCAAGACTGTTATCAATCGACTTAGAGCTACTTTGCATGGTTGTCGGTAACGGTACGTTTGTGACATTAAGTCTCGATCTAAAGGATTTTCTATTCGCCTCATTAAGCCAATTTTTCGATAGTAAATGTTGTGCTTCTATCATCTTTTTGGATACTTTTGAGCCACCCTTATACTTTTCGATGGTTCTATTGACACACATATTTAATATTTTCTCCAAAGAGCTAGTGGTCTGGGCATCCAATGGCTCCCAGAATTTATCAATAAATTTGCCTGTTATTCTCTTTTTATTTTTTTCTGTTTGGAAGGAAGTAGGATCAATTGGTTCGTAGTTCGTTAAAATCTCATCTCGTTTCCGTTTGGTCGGCTTATTTGTAGAATCATTTATTTCAGGGACTGTATTTTCCTCTGGCGAATCTTTGTTTGATTTATACAGAAGTAAACCATCTTCCTTTAAGTTGTCTGAGATGTCAGATTGATCAGATTCTTTATTCACAGAATTTTCCCCCATCGAGTTTCTAGAGTCCAAAGTTTTCTTTAAATCTTCAACTGAATCAATGCTGGCCTCTTTCTCTATTCCGTCTTCATCTACATTGGACAAAGATTGAGGTAATTCATCATTATTATTACTATGCTTAATTGTATCCACTTCTGTATCTACCTGAGTATCTATCTGCTTATTGACATCTGTTTCCGCTATATTATTATCCGATTCAATAGAGGCGGACTCTTCATCCTCAGCAGATCCAGCGGCAGTTCCATTATTTATATTTGTTGATGCGTCTTCATTAGAAACTACCAAATTTTCTGTCCATTTACTAGAGGTCTCCTCATCGTTGTTATCGGATTCAGAGTCACTTGAATCCCTCGTAATTTCTTCCTTTGTATTTAGTGTTTCCATATCGATGCGTGCATCATTATCCGTGTTTACTTTATCCACTTCATCATTTTGACTTATATTTTCATTACTTGAAAAATTATGATCAGTAGAATTCTCCCTTTCCAGATTTCCAGTCGTTGACAACATTTCCGAAGGAGAATTATTTACACTATCTTCATGTGGTCCGTCCAGCGTAGATCTATCCATAGTTAATATAGTTCGTAACACTAGAATAGTAAGGTCAAAAACATTTTGATCAGTGAGCGCGCTCTACAGTTGCAAATCGTAGATTAATATAATGCTAGACTATAAATACAAGGTAATATACAATTTTACTTGATTAATTTCTGCTTAATCTCAAGTTCAGCTGAATCATAGCAGCTTGTTAATAATTTTTTGGATATACCGAAAGTTTTGGTGAATTTTTCGAACAACTTATTCTCAATTATTCGGACATCATTAGTCTTGATCTTTGAACCAACATTATTCGACGCAACATCTTCTAGATATTGGCTTAGTGGAATAAATGTAGGATCATTGTCCTGCTCATTATCAAGCTTTCTTCTCGTACCAGAAGAATTCAAGGAATCATCAAGGTTGAAGATTTGATACAATCTCTTGTCCATGACAGACAAATCATCTTCGCTTTTTTCAGATACAACATTATCGTAAAGCCATTGACAGTACTTATCTATCTTGAAATCAGACCAATTAAGTAGCTCGTCATCATTAACGTCGTTATTCGCAAAATGGAATTCTGTGTTAAGTTCATACTTTGTCAAAGTTTCAAGCCATTTAGCGTAACCCATTCCATTATAGTAGATAAAATATATCTTGACGGTTATTATGACATACGAAATAACCTGAAGCTCTGGAAACTTGTCCGTCTTGTGGTCGAATGAGATTTGAAAGTGATGGCCCAATTTATCCACGAGGTTATTACAGATATGAAAGAGGCTGGGAGCGTTGGGAAACACAAGCAATTCTGAAAGAATCTTGAATATCAACGGATAAAAGTAGTTGAACGGAACATCCAAGATCTTTTCGTCTCCGCATATTTTCAGACCATTCTCAAGTATCGCTTCGTAGAGCTCGTTAGTCAACGGCAATTTGTACGGTTCCAAACATTTCAAAAAATACGACGGAAGCTGTTCCAAATACGAATTCGGTATTAAATGAAGACATTTCATGTATGGGATCTTATTTTCTTTGAGGGCATGAATAACGTCGCACACATATATGGGGTATCCTCGCAATTTGAAGATAGCCAAATATATGATCGAAATCAAATCAAGTGCTGTGGGCACTTTTGCATGTGGATCATTACTGATTCTGACGGTCATATACTTTAGCCAGTAAAGCTTGACCACCAGCACCAATTCTTCGGCATCGTATGGGAACATCGCCAGGAAAAACTCAACCTGTTTCTTCAAGAGAACTTGCAAGCATCGCCAATACAACATTTTCCCATTCGTCCCGTAAACCTTCTTCGACGTTTCCTGTCTCGTTGCCACATTCTGCAGAGCTATTGAAAACCCTCCGTTATGTAACTGGAGATTCAATCTCCGTGTCGAAACGAAGTTCTCGTCCTGATCATCGTTGATCTCGACATTACCTTCCATTACATGGCCATACTGGCATATTTTCATCCCATCTGTCGACCGATAGAGCCTGCTACGGCAGTTATCCACGCCACATATGGGACCTCGAATCCACTGCGACATCTTAGCTCATATGCTCGTACTCAAATCGGAACCCATCGCTGGTTCCAGCTCATCTGTACTAGCGGATTAGGTCAAAAATTCGGTACGTGTCGAAGAATTACATAATCAATGTCCAAATTACCGTGCTTTATGACATCGAGGCGTCCGCGACATCCAAAGCCCGAATCTACAACTCTTCTCTTAACGGCGTAGAGACAGGAAAAGGGCTTTAGAACTAATCGCCGTGTAACATACTCCGTACGTCGATACAAATGCCACCGGCGTTAGAAAAACGCCAAGCGCGTGTCTAGACAATCCCATGCTCTGCGTTTCATGTCATATGCCATATTACTTAGTCACATTACCGTTATTACTAAGTCATATTACTAACTTGCATTACGAGTGTTCCAGTCGCAGAGCGCTAATTAGTGTAGAATCAATTAACTTTCTGGGGATTGCAACCGTTGTTAACCGGTCATAAGCTTCTGTAGCCGTACACGTCTTTTCTGACCCTGACCCCTGCGATTAAGTACAGGCAGATTTTATGGCCAGTGAACCTAATCTTTAATCCATCCTCACTTTCCGTACCCTATACCGGCGACAGCTTAATATATTTCACTTATACTAACCGAAAGTCTGTCTGGGATATAATTCCCCCGATGATGACAATTGCATACGAAGTGTATCTTCGTTTATACGTGCGAACTTTAACCCGAATCTGATCTTTCGGATATTGATGATGGTAATCGCCGGCGTGCTTAAATCCGCGCATCGACTTCTTGACAGTGACGAAATAGATGCTAAACAGAGAGGGGTTATCCATGGCGATGGTTTAAAACATACTCGGGCTAAACCCCACTATTGTAATACTATAAATATGGGGAATTCCAACATTATATAAATCAGAATAAATCTGCTCTAAAAATCAATTTCTTTCAACATGTTCAAGAATTCAATTGCAAAACAAGCAAGAAGTAACGTAGCATTTGCAAAATCATTTATAAGAATGTCATCCAATTTACCTTTAAAAGTTTCAATTAAGTTGCCTAACGGTACTACATATGAACAGCCAACTGGTATGTTCATCAATAACGAATATGTCTATCCAAAGCAAAAGAAGACATTCGATGTGATTTCTCCATCCACGGAAGAACATATCACCGATGTGTACGAGGCATTAGAAGAGGATGTCGACACTGCTGTTGAAGCCGCCAGTGCTGCCTTCAAGTCGTCGTGGTCTACCGGGGACCCATCGGTCAGAGCCAATGCTTTGCTCAAATTGGCCGATTTGGTTGATGCCAACGCTGATACCCTTGCTCATATCGAAGCCTTGGACAACGGTAAATCCTTGATGTGTTCTAGAGGAGATGTTGCCTTAACCGCCATGTACTTCAGATCGTGTGCGGGATGGGCTGATAAGATCTTGGGTACTGTGCCAGAAACCGGTTCCACCCATTTCAACTACACCAGAAGAGAACCAATTGGTGTTTGTGGACAAATTATCCCATGGAATTTCCCATTATTGATGTTGGCATGGAAGGTTGGTCCAGCTGCGGCCACCGGTAATACTATTGTTTTGAAGACTGCTGAATCGACCCCATTATCGGGTTTGTTCATCACTGGTTTGATCAAGGAAGCAGGTTTCCCACCTGGTGTGGTTAACATCCTCACTGGTTTTGGTAAGAATGCTGGTAACGCCATTGCCTCTCACCCTAAGATCAAGAAGGTTGCATTTACTGGTTCTACTGCAACTGGAAGACACATTATGAAGTCCGCTGCTGAATCCAACTTGAAGAAGGTCACCTTAGAATTAGGTGGTAAGTCTCCAAACATTGTTTTCAATGATGCTGATGTCCAAAAATCAGTCCAATCTTTGATCACCGGTATTTTCTACAACACTGGTGAAGTTTGTTGTGCTGGTTCCAGAATTTATGTCCAAGAAGAAATCTACGACAATGTCCTCGAAGAATTAAAGAACGCTTCTTCTAAGATCAAGATTGGTAACCCATTCGAAGAAGACACTTTTATGGGTGCTCAAGCCTCTTCCCAACAATTGGACAAGATCTTGAAGTACATTGAAACTGGTAAGAATGAAGGTGCTAAGTTGATTTCTGGTGGTGAAAGAGTCCAAGGTAAGGGTTACTTTATTAAGCCAACCATTTTCGGTGATGTCACTGAAAGTATGCAAATTGTCAAGGAAGAAATCTTCGGTCCAGTTGTCACCATCACCAAATTCAAGACCATTGATGAAGTTGTCGACTTAGCCAACGACTCTGAATATGGTTTAGCTGCTGGTATCCACACCGAAAACATCAACACCGCCATTGGTGTTGCTAACAGACTTCAAGCCGGTACCATCTGGGTCAACACATACAACGATTTCCACCCAATGATTCCATTTGGTGGTTACGGCCAATCTGGTTTCGGTAGAGAAATGGGTGCCGAAGCTCTTGACAATTACACCCAAGTTAAGGCTGTTAGAATTGGCCTTACTGAAAAGCATTAGTCTACTTTTATATATAATAAATGCCATATGTCTAGATATCTCAGTAGTTTATATCGAGGAATGATTGCAAAATGCGATAACCCACTTTCAGCCGTTTGGTGGAACTAATGGTACTGAATGAAGTAGGTTTCACGTAGATAATACATATGAATTTAACTAATGTGAATATGATTCAACCGCTCAAAGAACCTAATATGTTAAGGGTATTTAACGTCTCAAAGAGCATCTAAAGCCTTAAAAGTGTGTAAGGTACTTATGGTGCCTAGCGCATCAAGAACAGCTATCAAATAGCCGAGGAACAAATGCATATCGATCACCTGACTTGTGACTGTTTTTTCTCAATTTCCTCACGAGACAATTTGTGTAACCGATGATATAAGCTTTCTTACAAATGTTATATAATCAAATTACACCAGAAAATTTTCAGTTTCTCACTGTACTGGAGTACCAATTTACATAAAAGTTTTTCAAACATATTAATACTAGTCTTGAATATTTAGTTAAACCATAATAGAAATATCATCAAAATGGTATGTTTAGAAGTGATATACAAAGTATAATTGTGATATGAGACCATATATATGGTATTAGATATTGAGTTGGTGTCAAATATAACATTATGATGGATTAATTGGAAGTGGGACATAAATATTGAAATTTTGAATAAAATGGAATCAAAGAGCATACAGATCTTCTCGAAGAATACATGGTGCCATATAATGGAACTAGAAGAAAAGGAACGAAAAAGGGAGTAAAATACCGTATTGGGGTCGAATATTCACAATTATTTCATGCTGACGTTGAGATTGTCGAAACAATATACTAACATAGATTTTAGAGTGACTCCGTTACTATTAGAACTCGTAAGGTTATTTCCAACCCATTATTAGCCAGAAGACAATTCGTCATTGATGTCTTACACCCAAACAGACCAAACGTTTCTAAGGATGAATTACGTGAAAAATTATCTGAAATTTACAAGACTGAAAAGGACGCTGTCTCAGTTTTTGGTTTCAGAACCCAATTCGGTGGTGGTAAGTCTACTGGTTTCGGTTTAATCTACCAATCTGTTGCTGACGCCAAGAAGTTCGAACCATCTTACAGATTAGTTAGATACGGTTTAGCTGAAAAGGTTGACAAGGCTTCCAGACAACAAAGAAAGCAAAAGAAGAACAGAGAAAAGAAGATCTTCGGTACTCAACGTCGTGCTGCTAAGAGAGCTGCCAGAAGAAACGCTGATTAGATTAAATGTTATATTATTAATTTTATTGAAGAGTTTTTCAGAAAAATTTTGTTAAATAGAATAGTATAATGTTTATTTTGGTTTAGTTTAAGTTGTTGGGATGCATCTTTTTTAATAAAAAAACGTTTATGTGTATTATAATCAACCCAATGTATGTTTTAATATATTACCTTGTAGTTAACTAATGGCATAGAATATGACGAGCCATTATGATTGTTAGTGGCGCTTTTGTGTCATCTCTTCCCTATATTTGGAATCAGCCTGATAAGTATGTTTGATAGGGGTTCGTTACTACTACCACAGTCGAAATGTCAGAGAGAAAGGGTATAAATAAATACTATCCTCCAGATTGGGATCCTTCTAAGGTCCCGAAGAAAAAGAAGCCCGCGAATCAGGTTACTAAGGTTCGTCTTATGGCTCCATATTCGATGAGATGCACCAAGTGTAACGAATATATATCAGAAAGGCGTAAATTTAATGCTAAAAAAGAAGTCACTAATGAGAAGTATATGAATTTCAAGATCATACGATTCCATATAACATGCCCCAAATGTAATAATAATATAACTTATAAAACTAGCCCTCAGACTGCTGGTTATGTTCCAGGCACTGGGGCTGTAAGGAACTACGAACCAGAATCTAATACTAATGCCAACAAAACAAAAGTAGAGACAGAGGAAGAGATATTAGAACGGTTAGAAAAGGAAGAAAAGGAGAATAAATCTTTTCAGTTGTTGAAAGAAAAGCGGAAGAAAAATCCATTTTGGCAACAAAATGAAAGTTTGAAAGATCAGAAAGGAGATCTAATGGAAAACCTTGAAAAAAGATTACAGGACCAGCAAAGGCAACAAGAAATCACTGAACATTTAGAATATCTTCAAGCTAAGAGCTCTCTGTTACAAGCGAAAGGTGGTAGAGATCAAGCCTTAAATGAAGCTAAAGATAAGTTAGAGAAGGAAATTGAACTGATGAAATCATTACGTGAAAACTCGGCGAATAAAGAAGACGAAGAATTAGCCAAAGATAAGTTTAAAAAGTTTAGACTGAACAGCCTGATCGATCTGAATAGTCTGAATAAATCTGTGGGCATAGAGGATCCATCATCTCTAAAGAGATCATATGAAAACGCATTACAAGATAACCAAACAAATCCGAATACTATCAAAAAGCAATCGAAAAATATAGTTTTAAAGAAGAAGCAGCCATTGGCAAATCCCAAATCAGATGTGCCTAGTATGGAATCTAGGTCTATCAATAGTGAGTCACTATCAGGTGCACTTGGTGATTATTCTTCTTCAGATGAGGAATAATCTATATATACTATAAATTTGCATAATTAAACCCACATCAGTTCTACATGACTACTAATATAACATTCAAATTTTCATTAATAATATACAAAGTCTAGTTGTAGAAAAATTCATTCAAAGTACCTGTTAATTGGTTAGGCACAGGAACATTTTCGTGATACTCTTTTGCGATATCTTCTAATTGTCTCACCAACGTGTTTACTTGGTTTTTATCCATATCTTTACGACATAAGCAAATTCCTCTGACGTATTCAACCGAACAGAAATAAAATGATCCTAGAATCTCATTCTCCCACATTTGTGGAATAAAGTTCATTGGATCTTCACATGTAGCTAAATCACCCAAAAATTCTATTGCCCTTAAACTATTCAATAAATAGGCAGAATCTTTTCTTGTAAACAAATGCTCTAATCCCCCATAAAATATAGTAACATCTCTTCCAACACCTTCACTAAAAGACTTGAATTTTTTTGTTGCCGTTGGATCAATTTTTTTACCACTTCCATGCAAGATATTTTCGTAACCAATACGGATATAAGCAGATATAAATGAATCTAGGAAAAGTGCAAAGGTACACGAGTAAATATCGTATGATGCATAACTTCTAAGCTCTTGCATATATTCACTTATTGTTTCTAAAATCCTTTCAGCCATATTAGGTTCATCGGAAGTTTGACTTTTGTCTCCATACCAAGTCTTAGTAAATACAGATGACAAAGCTGGATACAAATCGTTAAGTATTATATCAATGATAGCTCTAATTACCTGAGCATTTAATTCAGTACTTGGAGAAACAGTATCTTCAAAAGCAACTTGAATTCTGCTTTGATAATTGGAATGAACTTTACTTTTGTAATTTGGTAAGAATTTATCTTGCAAACGGTCCGTATTAATTTCATATGTATTACCCAATGCACACAAGTACTCGATTAAACCGGGCTTGGATACATTGGCTAATTCTTCTGGAGTCATATTTTCAATATCGAAGGTTGGCTGAGGTGCATGACGTCTGAATAGTCTCTTTGTCTTACTTTCCTTGATTAAGAACCTTTCGTTATTATAAACTGACATATACTTATCAAATTCTTCTTCTATAATTTCTTTATAATTAAGAACTCTCTTAATATAGCAGCTTGACCAGTTTTCAATCACACCCACTAGGATACTTCCGTACCCTGAGTCAACAGCCACATCAGCTTGTTCCTTAAGCATAGTCAAAGGAGTCTTGAAGTCTGGTAATACAAATACTTCACCATGGATTTCTAACGTTATTGGTTGATCTTGAATGTCTTCATCTTCAATGGTTTGATAATATGTGTAAATATCGGGTGGTGTTTCTCTTTGAACAAAGGAAGTTAATTCCAGCTTCATTAAAGTGTCAGTCCATTCATTCATTTTAGCAACAATAACCTTTAAATAATCATCTAAGACAACCTTCTTTAGTTCTTCGCCCATAATCGATTTTTGTTCTTTCTTCTGGGTAGATTTTCGTTTTCCATCACCTTCAATATCAGGAGAAGTATGTAATGCAACAACAAATTTACCATAATGGGAATCATATGCCAAAATCTTTAATAAATCTTCAGCCGGTGGATCAGTCTTAATTAAATCCATTGTGAAATTATGCAATCTGTTGTAATAGGCATTTTGTATGAAGCTATCTATATTCCAACTAGTCGGAAACATAGGAGATAAAGTATCAGAGACAAAAACAAGCTCATCTTCAAGCCAGTTTAAATTATCATAAACTAAAATCCTATCGTAACTGAAATGTTCCACACATTTATCAAACGTGTCCACAAGACTTTCCTCTAGTTTCTTGTAAAAAAACTTCTTATAGTTACGTTTTGCACCTCTAAAGTTTGCATAATCAATACTGGATATACTTCTATTTTCCATTAATTTCAAATTAGACATGAGTGCAAATTTCAAGTCTTCATTAGATTCAAACTCAATAATTTTGATTAATTTGAATACTAATTCTACGTTTCCCTCCTTCAATGCTTCTGTCAAACTTATTATAATCTCCCCTAGTAAGTCATCAAATTTCTTAATTGTCTTTTTCACCGGTAAGACTACCTTGAATACAATTGATTTCAAGTCATCTGATAAAGAATCAGAAATAGTCTCCAAATAATCCTGAAAGTTTCTTGCTTGCGTTAAGCCATAATGAATTCTGAAAATATTCAATAACGGATAAGATATGTCCTCGCTAATTATAGCAAATTCTTCATCTATTAATTTGTTTATGGAATCCAAATATTGTTTATATTTAGATATATCGTGGTATAAGTGTTGTACTTGCGTTAGGAATTGGTTTACATTGGTCATTTGCTTAATGGCAGTATACTCTGCCACTCCTGTTACTGACTCATCATGTATTTGATTTAATCTGTTCAAGCTAGATTTTATTGTATTCAATTTATTGGCTGAATTATTTAACTTCTTCAAATTATTCATAATAGAATCAATTTGTGTTTGAGTAGCAGCATTCAATTTAATGTCAACTAACGTCTTTTCCTTAGTGAATTGTTGTCGCAACGATTGAATTTTTACCAAATCATCTTCCAATTTGATCAAATGTGCTACTCTGGATAATGCAGCATCACTCATTGTGTATATATAGCTCTTAGAATTCTTCGCTAAAGAGTTCAACACTTCATAATACTCGATTTATTGAACTAAAATCAAAATACAGAATCGTCCTGTATATAGTTTTATGGGTATAAACATCACTAGTGTAGTCTTCATAGGAGTCTGAATAGAACAACTGGTTTAAAGTAGAGTTCTAATAAGGAGTTTGGTTTGTAACTCCAATTATTTTACAATTCGTGTATCTATAAAGTAGTCAGAATACGATTAGCGATTTACAGAAATAATTTTATAAGTAGATATATGTAAGGTGAAACTAGATACGCCTATTTAGGGTTATCTAAAAGATAAAACGTCAGGGTTGTACAGAATTTGTTCCGTTTAATTTTTGGTAATGCAAAGTGAAGGCATGGATATAATAAACAATTCAACGTGATCTGAACCAGCAAACCAAATCAAGCAAGTTCAAATTACCTCATCCTTATCTTCGAATCAAGCATTACTTCCTCTTTTATGGCTGTGTTGGGGATTCTGATTGTGATGATGATTATTATATCTTCTACCACCAGTGCTACCACCTTGATGGTGATTATTGTAGTTGGTATTCATTTGATTTCCACTTACATTGTTGTATGGGCTACCGCCCATCATGACATTGCCATTAACAGGACTACCCCCCGCATTAAAATTTCCTGGCGGCATCATGAATCCGCCAGGAGGAAGGAAAGGTGGCTCACCACCCGGTCCATACATTGGCATTGGCGGCTGGCCAGGTGGGACTCCTGAAAACTGTTGTTGCTGTTGTTGCTGTTGATACATCATAGCTGCATGGAATTGTTGTTGTTGGAAATGTGCTGCCATTGCGGCTGCCGCTTGTTGCTGTTGTTGTTGCTGTTGAGGTGAGAGAGGGAATTTATTGCCAGTTGGAGTCCCTGGCATGCCAGGAAACCCACTCGGCATTACAGGCGATGGGGCTCCTATCATAGGACTTGGCATAAATGGCATGCTAGTAGATGTAGGTAATCCCATTCCCGGCCCCCTAATGGTGTTTGGTGATGGGAATAATTTATCATACGTATCATCAATCGTAGAGTTCCATGTTGGAGGAGTATAGAAAGTCTTTTCAAAATTCACAGGAGCATGATCCGCTGCCGCCTTCTTCTTAGTTGTGATAAATAAATTAAAAGCGAACTTGAAATTTTTTGCCTTTTGTTCTTGACCCTCTTTAGTTGGAATTCTGTCGGCTCCTCCAAAGAAATCTGCTGGGGAAATTTGATAATGACGTTTTGAATTGGTGTTAGATCCAACACTGGAACCACTACCACTAGTGAAAGGCCTTTGATTACCCATTCTTGGAGATGGGTTATTGGGTGGTCTATTGAAATTGGCCTTTGGTGGGTTTGGCGATAATTGTTTGCTTGAAGGAGTGAAAGCAGCCGCCTTTGGATTCAACTTGAACGCAGGTCTCGTTGGATCCATTTTCTTTCTCTGTTGGGGTTGACTCGGCTCTTGAGCTACTGCATCAGTCAGGGAGCTCGTTGATTTTGCCAATTCGGCTTGTTTCTGTTCTCTTCTCTGAGCTTTTAATAACTGCTGCTCTTTTTGTTTCTTTAATATTTCATCTTGCTTCAACTTATCTTTAGATAATATTGGCAATAAATCTGTAGGCATTTGATGGGGAATCTTGAAGTTGGCACTAAACTCCCGAAGAGAATTAATTTCACTTTGAGCATTAAGTCTGAATGACTCATTATGTTGATTCGAAACCTGTGGCTTTGGAGGTATAGAATCTGGCTTATTGGCCATACTATTTACTATAGGATTAGTCAGAGTTTCAGTATCATTTTTCTGAGAATCAACGGGGTTTTTACCAGGTTGTGCTGCAGAACTAGAAATAATTGCTGGATCATCATGATATTGTGCTGCTCTTTGTCTTGGTGGAACATACTTACCAGGTGCATTCAGAATATTACTAGCAGTTGATTCAGTGGAGATATTAGCATTTCTTAACGCAGCCATTAATTCATCGCCTCTTCTATCAACACCAGAATACTTATCTTCTTCATCGATTCCGCTATCATCTACCTCGATTCCTCTTTCTTCTAATACGTGACGATTACCGGTGGTTTGATTTTCAATGTCCTTCGCGATCTTTTCCGCTTTTCTTAATCTCGTATGATAATCAGGAGCTGCAGTATTGATCCTTGTCGTATATAAATGCTCGTCATAACTGGATTCAACTCCGAATTTCTCTTCATTTACCTTAAATTGATCCCAAGTCTCATTTGAATTATTAAACGTGTCATCTTCTAACGCAAATGAAGCTGAATCTTCTTCTGGAACCCATCTTTGAAGTTCCCTCTCTTTAACCTGTAAGCGGCCACTTATATCTGTATCAGTCTTAAATTTACTTTCGTATGTAGCAGAAGGTGATGCTGTATTTGAGCCGGATGTTGGAGAAACGGAACGTGGATTCAGGTCCTTTTTAGCTGGTTCATTCAAGTCAACATTTGACACTTCTAAATCCATTAAATCCTTTGCTTGAATAACTAACTTCTCTGGGATTTCATTCGCCTTGTCCGCATTGCTTTTCTCATCTATAAGAGACTTTGAAAAAATTTGCGGAGACTGCAAGACAATCGATAACGGGGATGAAGCGTCCTGACCTTGTTGTGACGATAAATCAGCACTTACTAATAATCCTTGATAGCGGGCACCCGAGCTAACTGTCGCAATACACTTCTTACCAATAGATTTAGCTACCAAGTGTAACAATTTGTCGCTATTTATAGATTCGTCACTATTATTCAGTTGTCCTTGAGAGTAATTATTTCCATAATTGCCAGTATTATAACGAGAATTTGAACGACGATGCCCATTGACACCCGGTCTTGGATTGCTGCTACCACGGCTATTTTGATTCTGACCCTTCATTGTCAAATTAAACAATCTATACTTTTTTGGTGTACTTTATTGATGTACTCTTTTTTTTAAAAAAAATTCCTTTTATTATCCTCTATTTATTATCACGAATGCTATCTTCCACTTTCATAGAATAATCCAATGCCTATATGTGAAAGAAACTTGATGAATGTTGAGGGAGGACACGTCCGAACTTGCTCAGAATGCTATATAATTATAGGATTCAACGGAATTTACAATAGACAAGTGTATTGGAAAGGGAAAGGGACAAATTAGCTTAATTGAAAGCCAATTGCTAAGGAATGGTTATATGTAGATTTTACTTAATCGAATAAGTTGATTTCTGTATATCTAAACACTGAATGATTGATCAATTTGTTGATAATCAAGGTAAATTTTTTACACGCCACGACAATCTCATGAAAAGCTCCGGGTAACAATACACTCTATAGTCGTATGAATATTTAATAACCATATATAATAGGCTATGTAAGGTGAAATTAGCAGCATATGCCACTTAATCCAATGCCAATTTCGACGTTTTTAACTACAGAACCCCAGTATAGTAATATAAAGTCTTTGACGAATTGTAAATCTTGCTCCGAGTACGGATCTAGTTCCATATCAATAATGTCTTGGTAGGTCAACTCGATACTTATCTTGGAGTCTTCATCCATATTCATCAATAATGGTCCATTAGAATCTGACTGTGTAAATGTAGATGTACCTGTTTGAGTCTGCTCGTCCAATTCTTCACGGATAATCTCGTTCATCAAGTAGAACCATTTCTTAGTGAGCATATGGAAACGGCCAATGATCTCCACTAGCTGGATTAATTTGCGTCTGGAATCCTCATCATTGAGTGAAGATTCATCGTTGTTGATTGGCCTGGATGGATGGTCGTCGTTATTTTCTAACGTATTTGAATCTTCACTGACTGTACCGGCGGATGCAAACCAAGAAAATGCAGACCAGACATACTCTCTCCAGGAAATAGGACATGTTGCAGAATCCAACCACCACGTAGGTTCAGCTTCCAAATATGCTTCATCCTTCTGGGAATTAAAACCCCAGCCTCTGGATGACACATTTGAATTTGATGTTTTTATTGATGCCAAATCATCCGTTGACGCATTCGTTGTGTGGCTACGGGTTCTCGTCAACAACTGTTTATATATCAACTTGAACTTATAATAATCCTTGAGAGTAGCTTTGACTCTTTGGTTGAGGAAGTCCAAGGGACTTTTCATACTGTTCACTAGTGTGTCTGATTTTAAAATATACGAATTACCATACTCTTCGTTAGGTAAGAAAACTGCGTAGTCATAAAGATCCTTCTGGTACATCAATATATCGTCATTTGTAGTTGCTATAGTGGCTGGGAATTTAAGCAACGAACTCTCCAAGTCATTTAACCCAACATTATATAAGGGTTGTGAATATGTTAATGCGGCACTATAGATCTTTATGTCATTGGGGATCGTCGATAATAGCGATAATAAGTATGTGAAGGCACCCAGACTGAAATTATCAATTTTGCTATGATTTTGATGAAATATTAATACTTTCTTTCGCAATAAACATTGCTTGAATAAGGAAAACACCAATGGACCTAATGACTGGAACATTAAGGGTAATTTGCTTAAAAGATGATTGTTAATATTGACATTTGGCTTTCCCACCTTCAAATGGGTATTTGTTACAATATCAAATACTTCGTCAAATATAGTAAAATTGTCATAGTCATTTCCATTGAGGAACTTTTCAAGGCCTTCATCCAATTTATTTATATATTCCCACCCATTATTTATGAATTCGTTGGACTTCCACATGGGGTTAGGTGTGGATTCACAGAGAACCCCTAATGAATACATTTTAACATTATCTCTGTTGATATGGCTAGATTCATGATCAGAATCAGCTATCTTTTGACGAAATCTTCCTAACCCGTAGTAGACTGTATTGTCGCAAGCATGGCTGACAAAAACTGTACTAGCTGCATGCTCCTGTATCCCGGATGGTAACACCTTGTAGTCTAAACCGCCTAAGTTGATGGGTGGTCGACCTTTGGCTTGTTTGGACCATACTAGTTGATAACCACGTCTCACATCGAAATTTATAAGGAAAAGAGCAATCACCCTCGAAGACTTGTATTCGAAGTTATCCGACGTAATACTATTGAATTTAGAAAGGGGTTCAGATGCTGCCATCTTATCGTCATAAAGAACAGTATGATAACAGAGCTAAAATATTTGTTGACTTCTTAAAATGCGATAATGCGAGAAAGCGCATCAACCGTATCTTGATACTCCGTTCCCATTAATAGTTATAAAATGAATTCCCAGGTCCGTTACCTATATAAGATACTTATCTACATGGGCAAGGACTACCCTGTTCGTCTGGGTGGATACCAAAAATTCCGGCGTCAATTAAAGGCCCAGTTTGTTAACACTCCAGTGCACACCGAGCAGGACTTAGCAGCAGCATTAGCCAAAGGAGAATATATAATCAAAGGTATGTAGCAAATAAGGTTACCCTATCATCTCCTACACTACTAACTATTTCAGAATTGGAGTCATTGTACTTCCTAACCAAATATCGGGACATAAAGCGAAAGTACTACCGCGAGTAATGCTTGACAGCTGACCCTTGGCTACTTCGTCCTTATGTACGTACAATTGGCCCCTGCTAGCGACCTCCATCGCATCGCTTATCCCGCCACACCTTATTATATAATTTTCGCCTACATATAGTCCGATATTCTGTTATTCTTATTATTTCGTTGAGATGACAATGCTAAATATACATTAAACGGAAATAAATATAAATCCACTATACTAAAAATAAATATACCTTCTGTCTCAGCCTATGCTTCTTCTGGACGTTTCGTAGTGTTGTCTTCCTCATGCTCTGATTCTCAAAATGAAGTTGATCACAACCGCAACCAACAAGAAAATACACAACATCGTAGGTCCAAATCTGTCGTCGTATGGGCCTGATCCTCTCATTCTAATGGCCTTGGCTCTCCAGTGATATGTGACCAATGCGTACACCATAGTAAGCATAGCAATAAAGGTAAATAAACCGGCTGAGATCCTACCGACTGAGTCACCAAAGTTAAGCAAACCAACTCCTAGGGATCCCAAAATAACGGTGAAATTCAACCACGATAAGAAAGTTCTTTCATTGGCGAAGAACACCTTTGGTTCTACTCGAGCTGGTAAGGCAATTCTCTTATTCTGGGTTGACATGGATGAAGAATTGATGAACAAGTAAAGAATCCGCTGAAAAGTACTTACTAGTATATATATGGATAACGATTTAATGAGTAGAAAGTAGAGCACGTGGGGCCAATTTAGATAGACTGATATCCTGTATATACTAGCGAAATTCGATTCTATTTTGTGCAGTGTTTTTATCCTCCACTTGGATCCTCCACTGCAACGTTACAGCTTATTGGGCAGGCGTACAGTAATAAACCCGTCAGGCAGAAGTTTGGCACTTTTCTGGCACTATGGCATTTTACAGATGGAGTGTAATTTCACTGGAAATAGAAAATACATAGATTCGTGTAACCAAATTATGGTAAATGATACACTATAGTGATGCGCTATATCAATCCACAGTGTTGATACACAAAGGTACATGTACCTGTGATACAGGATGACTAACTCGCATCGAAAAGTGCACCGAAGAAACGTAACGAAGATTTGGCGAAAATACCAGAATAAATCAAATCCGTCTCAATACTTGCTACATCTAATAAATAAGTCATAATATATTATCGTCAGACATAATAAATAGAAGTATAAATAATTAGTCGACACCAGTGTCAATGAAGAACCCGCCTCTAATGTTAGATTGCCTCGTGCACCGCTCGTATCTCGCCATACTTGTTGTGCATACGCGGCACTGCGAGTACAAGCCGTGCTTACTTTCTGGTCAATGGGATTGGGTACGCAGTGAAGTAAGAGTTCTGCTTGTTAGCAGTACCAGCAAACGCGTTGTAGAACCCAAGGAACGCAGTAATAACCCCAGTGACACCACCGGCTCTAGTCGCACCGACTGTTTGCGTCAAATCACCTGCACCTAATAAGATGAAAGTGATGGTTAAAAAGGCAAATAAGGCGCAAAATGCGACTGTCGACTTCATGGTGGCCAATGTCAACATAAACGTAAATAAAGCCCATCCTATAAGAAAGAACCCCACTGCGTTCGTGAACATGGCTGCTTCTTCTTCTTCGTACGCAGCAGCAATCCCAAACGACTTGATGTTAATGGCTGCGTAAGACAACCAGAAAGCCCCGTAAGAGGTCAATGCAGTGGCACCAAAAGTGTTACCCACAAGCATCTCCCAGCATCCGGCAAAAAATTGCACGGCGCCCCCGTAGAAGCACGCTAACCCAACAACCACGTTAGGAGTTGTGATTCCCATTCCTTGTGCATTGTACATAGAAAGCACAAACGTGGTCAACGCGAACGCAGATAATCCTAATGGAGCTGGATTGGCAAACAGATTTACTGGAGGAGGGGCTAAACCAGGATTAAGAGTACCACCAAACGCAGTCATTAATTCGTGCTTGTAGTACTTCTTGCCTCCGATAATGAGGAATTCCTTTCCATCTCCTGATTCCTGGACATGAGCAACTGGTTCCTCGATACTAGGACTCGATTCGGCTGGCTCGTTCTTGTAGCTGTGAGCAGATTCTGATGAAGCGGGCATATTGAAAAATTATTCGTGGACTAGTGGTTATTTATTCTTGAATTGTCTAATGTACTAGCAATTTCAAAGCAAATTAATATAATAAATATAATTTAAAAGTATAAAACAGGTGAAGATAATGATATTTTATCACTATTCTATTTCTATTTGGTGATTTTTCTGGACATATATATAATATATATTTTTTCTTCTGTGTGATGACCCCACAAATCGATTATGTTCCCAGAATTTTATTACGCATTGTAGCGAATTTCTTGCACACATGTATACGAGATTGCAGATTTTTTTCTGGGTACTCGTCCCACCCGCTCGCTTATTCGCCGCATTAGGAGCTAGTACCGGACTTGTTGAGATTTTATCGTTTCTACTATGAACCTAATAACGGCATTATCGCATTAGTGCATCATAACACTAGCATTATAGCATTTTGGAGTTTTGGCATTTTGGCTTGCTCCATGGGTGCAATGCAAACTACATCCTCGAAGGTGAAACAGTCTATTTAGAAGGGGGGAGTAAAGCTGGCATGATGAACTGACCAATAGCGTGGAATCAGTATAGCGATAAATGTTGGATGATCAATGGCGTGGATGAAAAAGTGTGAAAAAGGTAAGCATTGTCGGTCCGAAAGATATTTCTGGTATGCGGTGTACAATAGGAGAAAAAAATATCACCAAATCTGGGGACAGAACTGGCCATGAACGTTATGGGCCCCACGCGAAAAATGAAGGTTGTGGACTATTCTAATTAGAGTCCGAGCCGAGTGACCCTGCCGAGTAGCAATCGACATATGACAATTGCGGGTTTGACAAAAAGTGCTATTGAAGGACCAACATTTTGGAATAAGACCTACGGTGTAATTAACGTTATGTGTTGTTATTTATTATTTTCATGTCATTTAAGTTTGGTGATCTAGTGGGCTATATCGTTGTAGAACATACCAGAGATTACATGCTTTTATCGAAAACTGGTGAAATATCAGTATCTATAATTGGCAGACTCAAATTTGATTTACAAATGCTAATTTTAGGTGCAGTAAAATAGTTTTACTATACAATATAATACCTAGATGATGAACACCACCACTTTTTCGGAGCGGGGGACAACAATACCAACATGCAGCAAAAAAAAATATTCTAGACGATGGTCCACACTATACAGTCTGTAAGTTATCTTCTGCTTGTAAATTCTTGAATGTTTTACTACTGCGTTCAAACTTATGTCTTTGAAACATTCTCTTGTAGAGCGAGGCCAAGATCTTGAACCAGTAGTGTTCACCCATCCACATGACACCTAAGTTTAATACTGCTGACACCAATATCAAACAGTAGAATGAGAACGAGAGGTTTGTGAGCTGCATAATGTCACCCCACCATGAGCGTTGGTCGATGGTGAATATTAATGTAGAAACTAGGATACAAACTCCTAAATTAACCAAGAATGGATAATTGGATAGAAAGGACTGTCTGTATGGAGGTCCAATACTCAAAACAACGGCAATTAGGATATATTGAAAGTTTGCGAATAAGAATAGCGTGGTGTTATCGGAAGACTTGACATCGTCGTCTCCTGCGGGAATTGGCTTCATGTACCATGGCTGGGTCTGAACAAGCAACCATAAAAATACCTGGAAACTCATTAACACTAGAATGTTGCAGCATAATGGAACCAAAACCTTGGACGATACAAGGTTGGCAGTAGGTCTCTTGACTACTATCTTGTCGAACGGCTTGGACCACGACATGAATATGGCCAATGGCAAGATCAAAAATAAATCAATGTAGAGAAATTGGAAATCACCCAAGTTGGTACCTCTCTTGTATAGGATGCTTACAGTAATAAACTGGATGGCCGAATACAATGACATATACTTGAAGCATGAGAAACTAGTGACCAAACTGGCTCTACCTTCTTTGATAATATCCAATACACACGAAATTTCAAATATTCTGGACGTAAAAGGAGCCGCTACTGATGCTTCCGCTTCAGATAACGAAATACCCACATCCGCTGCCTTCAATGCACCACAATCGTTGGCACCATCACCGCAGAAACCCACGGTGTAATCAATCTTCTGTAATTGTTCTACCAATTCGTGTTTCTCGTCGGGAGACATACGAGCAAATATATCACATTTCATCAACATGCGCTGAATGATTGCTGGGTTTTTGACATCAACCAATAAGTATCTGAATACATCACCCGTGATCGCCAACTTATACGTATCGTGCTTACCGTAGCTCGTTTCATTTCCAATATTTGAATTTAATGGCTTCAATAATATAGGGTCCAATTTATCCTCTGGATTGTTAAAATCTTCCCATACAAGATTGGTCTCATTATTCCCTTCCTGATATGTAGGAATATAGATATGTTCAACCCATGGCTCTATCAATTCGCATTCTCTAGCGACACTTATAGCAGTTAACACATTATCTCCGGTACACATCACCGTCCTGATCTTGGCTTCATTCAATCTATTTAATGTTGGCTTAGTGGAATCCTTTAATTTATTCTCAAACACGATAAATCCACTAAAGGTTAAGTCTGACTCAATTACATCCCTAGAAAGATCTTTGGCATTCTTCTCTGCTTTGTCTAACAGTTTATATGCTAATGCAATGACTCTAAATCCACTATGGGTATATTTGTATAATAATTCTTCATAGTTTGTTGGTAAGCTTTCTTGCTTGCAAATATCAGACATTACTTCGGGTGCACCTTTCGTAAATATAAATGTATTGTCCTTTCCATCATTGGCAATGACTGACATTCTTCTCAAGGAAGAGATAAATTCATATTCCTTCATTATTCTATAACCATCACTTTCATACTTGGGGAACACTATCGGATTTGACCCGTCAGATTGTTCTTCAAAATTCCATCCGGTAAATTCAAACATCTTAGCGTCAAGTGGATCACCCAATAATTCATCGTCTATTAACCTCAAGGAATGACAGGTTGCCATTCCACCTAATAAAAACTTGCCATTGTCTGTTTCGTGTTCACCAGCACGCACAGTGTCAGTATTTAAAAATTTAATATCATCGACCATATCTTCAAACACTATTTCCTTTCTACCTCTAGCATTATTAGCCAAGTGTACTCCTAATACATCTAAACCGTCCTCAGTTAATGTTCCGGTCTTATCAAAACACATGATATCTAATTTACCTCCGATATTTACCCTTGTAGGAGCAATACAAAAGATTTGAAATTTCTTTAATCTGTTGATTGCAAATGTGGTACCAATAGTTAAAGTGGCTGGTAAGGCCGGTGGTACAACAATGGTGATTATATCTAATGCTCTTAATATCATTATTCTCCGTGGGATACCTAACTTGATGAAATTGTATGTTGAATACGTAAAACCAATGGCCGCAATCAAGAGCATAAATCCAATATATTTAAACGAGTCTTCATAGAATTTAAATGCGGTTGGTTTAGGAAACAACATAGAACGAACCAATGACCCTTTCGTAGTGTTGAACCCGGTCTTAACTGTCATTGCCGTAACTGGTTCATCATTTGCAGACTTCATCTTCAATAATTTTGTCCCATTATATAAGAAGGACTTAGCTAACATTGGAACTGTGAAATTTTCCGGCAAGTATTGAACCGTTTCACTAGTTGCACTTACTTTAGTAACAGGAACACTTTCACCAGTCAACATTGATTCATTAATAACACATTCCCCGTTAATTAATAACGCATCACAAGGCATTACGTTAAGCGAAGGATCAACTTCGAATACATCACCAGGAACTAATTCGCTCGATTCAATTTGTTTCCAAAATCCATTTCTCCAAACTCTGACTTCACAAGAAAATTTCGAAATTTCTTGTAATCTCTTGATCGTCGTTCTAGTCTCAAGCAATGAGTTGGCAATAGAAATGATAGATATAAAAAAGATACAAGATGCATAATAATAGTAATTATCCTCTAACCAAAGAAAGATAGAGAATATCTGAAACACATAAAATGGGTGCAATACTTCATCCATCAATAATTGGACTATCGTCTTTTCGTCTATAGAAATAGAATTTTCGTCGAATATATTCAATCTTTGCTCTTGAGTTGATTGCGAAATTCCTTCTTTTGTATTTTTGATATTAAGCCAACGAACATCGTACCAATTAGAATTATTCTTGAACATATCTTCCACTGGATTATAGAAAAACTTTATGTATCTATAAGTAAATGAATGCATATAAGGAATAACTGGATCTGTTTCTTTCTGATCAAATAAGTCCAATTTCCCATTGTCTTCTGAGTCTTTCTCAGATTCATAAACAGTCAAAAAATGAGAAAGTCTTTCATTATGCTTCTGTTTAGTAACATCGACTATAATCAATTCACCATATTCATTCTCAATAACACACCACTCAGCTTTTCCCAATGGCGATTGATTCCCCCTTAAATTGACTTTGTATTTAGGAAACCATCTCAAAACTAAGTATCCTAATCCTAAGGTTGCAAAGCAAATAAAATAGTATATTACTTTTTTCCACAAACAGTTAGTATATCCCGCAATACCAATAACTAAATCTTCCTCTGCCAAGTAGAATCTCTGATACTTAGAAACAGCGGGATAATCTTTAAGAGTTTCTTCGCCTTTATCATAATCCACGCTTTTATTAATCAGCGAGCCACTCTTGTCAGAATCGCCAGAATCACTTCTATTGCGACGCTCGAAGTGCGAAGCTGAATTCGAGTTTAATGATCCGTAACTGCTTTCAAGGTCAACATTATCTTGTTGCATATACTTGCTGGAACTTCCTGGTTGGGTGTGAAAAAGTGATGGGCCTTCATCTAATTCTATAGGCTCTTCTTCTGTGTATTTATCAACTGAATAATCCCAATTAGTATTGTAGTCGATTGGATCCTCGGGATTTTCCAACGTTGATCCACCAGGTGCCAGTTCGATTTCATCAAGTGAAAAGAACTTGAAACCTCTTTGAGTTTCATGGGAATTGGCACTCTCATTGGATCTAACTGATTCCATATCGACAGCCTGATTGTAATCAGTTTCCAACAATGGTGACGTTTCTCTGGAAACACTGGATCCTTGACGACTTTTAAACCTTCCAAAATGATGGGGATAGTGTAAAGATGTGATAGACGACGGTATAATTTCCGAAGCGGCACCCGAAAACATTTCATGGTTGTTGTCATCGATCAAGAAGCTGGTCGATGAGTCCATGGAAGAAATCGAGTTATGACGAGACCTCCGGTCTATCGACGAAGATCTTCTACTTCTTGGCGGATGATGAACGTTTCTTGATGACTGTCCCATTCCAACGACCTTTCAACCTTAGTAACTTGAAGTGAAGATTCATCCTTCAATTCATCTTAGGCGGACATATTGCATATTTTATATTTGCTAATCATGTGATTTATATTTCACCTAAAATTTACAAAAACACCTTTGGGTGAAGTAGTATATTCGAATCTATGCAATATGGCATTGAAGTTGAAGCTTAAGGTGCCTTCTACAGGTCCAGGCCAATCGAATGGGAATGGGAGCAATAATCAAGCTAGTTCATCAGGACTCCCAAAACTTAAAATAAAACCGCCAAAGCAAAAGGAGAATAAAGTTACTAAGAAACAACAAGAAGCAGGTGCTAAGCATAAGAAACTAAAACTCAATATAAAGCAGAAGAATCCAGAAATAGATAATATAGGTATACGAGGAAATGGTGGACAGCCAACTAGATCTGTTCCTAAGGTTAGAATAAAACCAACCAGGGTTCCAGGTGATGGATACGATTCAGAGGCACCAGATCTTGAAGACGACCCATTGATTGAACAAGGTATAATAATACGATTTCTAAATGATGCAAACCTAGACTTTGTACATAATGCAGTTGATTCTGGAGATCTTACAGGATTAAATATTAAATGGGTGACTAAAGTGAAGGCAGTTGTCAATGTTAACGGTACATTATATTCAGCAAAGTTACTTGACTTACCAACTATCACCGAGTTGTACAAAACTATTGACAAGAAGAATATCTTTAAAACTTTTGACATTTGTCAGATATTGTTGGTGTTGTACCCAGTGAATCCATCAGATTTGAATTTGGAGAGGGATTTCGAGGTGCCTAGCGACTTGACACACGTACATCCTCTTTATAAGATGTCACCAAAACATGAATTAAAACCGACTAAGACTGTGCTTAAGAATGGTCTTATATACCCATTTGAAGAAGTGTACAGGAGATTCAAGCCACGTAAAGTTAACCATAGAGTTGTTGAAGATATAGAACAAAGGATCGACGAATTGATTAGGCTTGATGATGAAGCGGAAGAAAGCCATTTTGAAATCGTGGACTTGACTAAACAACAAACTAATCAGCATAGATTCAGTAATATTAGTGGAACACTGTCGGCTGTGGCAACCCCATCAGCAATTTCGACAGACTTACAGGCGCAATTTAATAATGGGAGTGAAGACGAAGAGGAACAAGAAATGCTCCCTCAAAGCGATGAAGGTGATTTGGAAGAAGAGTTGGCTAAAGCACTTGAAAATGACGAAACTATGGTAGGTGACATAAACATGGAGAATGAGGTTGATGGCGAAGGTATAGAGGAAGAAGAGGGACAAGAAGAGGAAGAAGAAGAGGAAGAGGAAGATGAAGATGATGAAGAAGATGACGAAGATGATGAAAATGATGAAAATGACGACGAAGATGACGAATCAAAGGCAGATAAAGAACATGTAAAGATGCTAGAAGAAGAAATTGCTGACTTGGAGAATGCTGTGGAAGTCCATAGAAAGGGACTTGCCTCTGCCACTCACAAGATGATGAAGATGAAGTTCCAAACAAGCTACAATACCTTGAAAGCTTCATTGGATACTAAGAAGAGAGAGTTGGCCAAAATCGTCAGCGATCAGCAACAATTACAACAAAAAATGGATCCAAATAAAGATACTAATACGGAAACTTTTGGCTCAAATCAATATCTTGATGATCACGACGACCAAGAAGAGGAAAACGGTACACCTGATGATAACCTTGACGATATAGATGACTTATTCTAGGTATATACTTTTTTTCACGACATTGTCTCTACTATGTAAAAATGTCTCACGAACATCGCATTGACATAATAAAAAAATCTTGACTACGATCTATTGCAGGATGAGTTTGAAGGAGAGTTTAGGAGTTTAAGACAGAGTCAAGTAACTTCTCTTGTTCAATAAAAGTTTCTCCAGCTAATTTAGTTGATTGTTGACAATACTCTCTTCCCTTGAGTTTATTCATTTTTGTTGACTTCTGCTCACTAAGAATTTTTTTATTAAATTACATTTTTGACACCTAATAACGATGTCTACAAATTCCATCAAATTGCTAGCCAGTGATGTTCATAGAGGCTTGGCTGAACTAGTTGCCAAAAGATTGGGTATGAAATTGACGCCTTCTGAATTGAAAAGAGATTCAACAGGAGAGGTTCAGTTTTCCATTGGGGAATCAGTTAGAGACGAAGACATCTTCATAATTTGTCAGATTGGATCAGGAGAGGTTAATGACCGAGTTATAGAGTTATTGATCATGATAAATGCTTGTAAAACCGCCAGTGCAAGAAGAATTTCTGTTATATTGCCAAACTTTCCATATGCCAGACAAGATAGAAAGGATAAATCCAGAGCACCTATTACTGCCAAATTAATGGCGGATATGTTGACGACATCGGGATGTAACCATGTCATTACTATGGACTTACATGCCTCCCAGATTCAAGGGTTTTTCGATGTTCCAGTGGACAATTTATATGCCGAGCCAAGTGTGGTGAGATATATTAAAGAAACTATCAACTATAAAGACGCAATCATGATCTCTCCTGATGCCGGTGGTGCAAAGAGGGCTGCAGGTTTAGCCGACAGGTTAGATTTGAATTTTGCCTTAATCCACAAAGAAAGAGCCCGGGCGAACGAAGTGTCGAAGATGGTCTTAGTCGGTGATGTAACTGACAAGATCTCTATTATTGTCGACGACATGGCTGACACATGTGGTACTTTAGCTAAAGCAGCTGAAGTTTTATTGGATAATGGTGCAAAAGAGGTTATTGCTATTGTCACCCACGGGATTTTGTCCGGTAACGCAATCAAAAACATTAATAATTCTAAATTGACTAAGGTTATTTGTACAAACACCGTTCCATTTGAAGAAAAATTACTGCTTTGTCCTAAGTTAGACACCATTGACGTTTCTGCCGTATTGGCAGAAGCTATCAGAAGATTACATAATGGTGAAAGTATCTCTTATTTATTTAAAAATGCTCCATTATAGGTTCCTCTAAAGTATGAATATTCATTTCCCTTAATTATATGATTCTTATTGTAATAATGAATAGGTAAAGTAGAAAGAATACGTAGTAACTGTTTGACCATGCTTATGTAATAAAGAGATTTGTTGAAAAGCCTGAATTTTTGGACTTTATCCCATGATTTATATTCCATATTCCTAGCACATACTATTGTATCCACTAAATACACTCATTTAATATGGCCCAATTGTAAGTATAAGTCTTCTTATTCCAGTGATTTTTCTGAAGCAAAAACTAACATTTAGTCCCAAAAACATCAAGGCATGTCTTTTCGGTAAGTAGAAATCTATTTTTCCATTTTGCAATAATCATTGATATTTTCTCTCTAATTTGACCCAATATGATATTAACATTGCAGATATGGATGGAACTATCCTTAATACGGAAGATATATATACAGAATGTACCACAGAATTATTGGATGATTTTGGAAAAGGTCCATTGACGTGGGACGTAAAGATTAGATTACAAGGAAGACCTGGCCCTGAGGCCGTTAAAATCATCATTGAAGAGTACAATTTATCATTAACCCCTGAAGAATTTTCTCAATTAGCCATCAAAAAACAAGAGAACAAGTGGCATCATTCCAAATTCTTACCGGGTGCGTTAGAATTGTTGCAGTATTTGTATGATAGTTCAATTCCTATTGCTCTTGGGACAAGTTCTAATACATTCAATTTTAATAGAAAGACGGCACATTTGCAGGATGGTTTTAAACTATTTGGTCCGCATATTGTGACTGGAGATGATGAGAGAATTCCACCTGGAAGAGGAAAGCCACACCCCGATATTTGGTTTGCATGTTTGGATAGTCTCAATAAAGAAAGGCAAGAGCAAGGTTTAGATCCTGTCTTAATAGAGGAATGTCTTATATTTGAAGATGGTATACCAGGTGTGAAATCAGGTATTGCTGCAAACTCGTACGTTATCTGGATTCCAAATGAACAGGCACTTAAAGTTTTAGATGGAGAAGAAGAACTTGTTATTGGTGATGGTGGTGAAATATTAAAAAGTCTTGTCCACTTTGATAAGTCAAAATTTTCTCTATAGCTAAATAAACGAAGAGTAGACATAGATATTGTATGTACATTATAAACTGTTATAGATATGGTAATTGTACGCACTAGTGAGCATCAGTGTTCTTAGATACGGGTATAAATCACATTATAGATACATACGTAAGACTCGTTATAGCTTGGTTCATTAGAGTCAAATAATGATAGGAACTGATTCTTATCATATTATCATTGAAATACCTGAGTCGCAAGATAACCATTCATTACTAGATTATAGATATTCTCCAATCGAAGTTACAGCAATAGATACATCAAGTGAGAACAGATCCGAAATGGCCACGAACGACATTGAACCCTTAAAGGCAAAGTTCTTGGGTGATGGTAACATTCGTTTGTATAGGGAATTTGAAGAGGATGAAACTTCGCTGGACTTTCTTTCTTCCACATCATCAGCAGCCTCAGAACCATTTTCCTATCCAAATGCAACGGAGGGTGATGATACAATGGTGTCAATAATTGCCGTACCTACCTACTTTACGGCTACAGACTTATTGGGCTTCATTGGTGATTCATATATGAAGTACATAACGCATTTACGAATTCTAAAGAGTGAAAAGCCTAATCGGTTTTTAGTTTTGATAAAATTCAATGACATATTAAAAACGGCCGAATTTCAATTGAAGTATAACGGCAAGCCGTTTAACTCGATGGAGCCAGAAGCCTGTCATGTTGTGTTTGTGAAATCAATTAGATTTGACGCAGGGGGTCAAATAGATAATGTTTCTTCAGAAGCCTCGGAGTCTTTGATACCATTCTTGTTGAATGATCCTTTTACATCTCCCCCAGTGTCTCACCCGAATAGTCCCAACCCCAAATCGTCGGCATTATTTAAAAAGCAGACCAGTGGAATTCTAATGGAATTGCCTACATGTCCCGTATGCTTAGATAGAATGGACTCAGCAGTCACTGGATTGTTAACTATACCCTGTCAGCATACATTCCATTGCCAATGTCTTTCTAAATGGAAAGATGACACCTGCCCGATCTGTCGCTATTCTAATAATGTATCCAATCAGAAAATACGAAGATCAATTAGACGGTTACTGCAATTCAGCTCCTCGAGATCACAGCATACAACACCCATACCTGGTCCTTCCAATTCATTTGGTGCACCAAGTGATGGGACATATAATATTGACAGTGCTGAACGTTGTTTCGATTGTCAGGTTGATTCAAATCTTTGGATTTGCCTTATTTGTGGGAATCTAGGTTGCGATAGATATGCGCCAGAACAGCATTCACTAAAGCATTTCATTAGTACAGGACATTGTTTTGCGATGGAACTTAACACATCTAGAGTATGGGATTATGCAGGTGATAATTACGTTCACAGGTTAGTAGCAAACGAATCAGATGGGAAATTGGTTGAATTACCAGAAAAGGAAACATATAACAGTATTAATGGGCAATTCAATGCGTTTGGTAACTCCAACATCAATTTCAAATCAAATAACGCCAATCCCAACTTTGATAAGGTTGATGAGGTTGGGTTTGAATACTCTCAATTATTAATCAGCCAGTTGGCAAGTCAAAGAGAATATTATGAGTCGCTCCTAAATGACAGGGCGGGTTCACGGTCCCATCGTGGATCCCTTGCATCAGATACTACCTCCAACCAAAATTCTATCAAGGATCTAGAAGCTAAGTTCGAGGAGATGAATGGAAAACTAAATGATCTAACTACAACCACCATTCCATCTTTAAAAAGCAAAATTGCTCTTAAAGATGAAAAAATTAATGTACTAACAAAGGAGCTAAATAATTCGAATTCTTTGAATGATGGCCTTTCGTCTAAAGTCGAATATTTATCGGATGAAAATAAACAATTGACAACACAAAATAAAGACCTAACGGAGCAAGTTAATGATTTGATGTTTTATTTAGAAAGTCAAGAAAAATTTAAGAATGAACCTGATGATGTTCGAGATGGAACGGTAGTCATACAACAAAATCAAAGTTCTAGAAGATCTAGACCCAAAAGCAAAAAGAAGAAATGAGACCAATTTAGTAATAATTTCCTTATGAAATCTATTCAGATCAATTTGGTGTTATATAATTATAATAAGGGTTATAATAAGAATCTTGAAATATAATTATAATGTGTACTTAGTACATGTAGATTTATGTAAGTTGCCGTAAATTCGCAAAGATACGATTGCAAAAATTATTTTGTGGTTAACTTACCCATACGAACAAGAATTAAATAATATATTTTAATTTAAACTAATCCATACTAGCAACTTCTTTTATGCTCAATAGTTAGTATCAGGTTAAGTATTGCCTGTTCATTTATAAACATAAACTTATGGGAATTTATGATATACCTAAATTGTATGAATATCCAATAATTATTGTACAACATAATGAGTAAGAATAAGGACGGCGACCCGACGTCACAGCATAGACGGTATGTTTAATTTGAAAACTTACAATATGTGATGAATACTAACATTCAGGCTACCATCCTTCTCAGAATTAATCCAGTCATTTGACCCTTACCTGCGACAGGAGAATACAAGGCCTAAGACATTGAGATCATCTTCTTCAGAAATACTTCCTACGATAATAACTCAACCAGTTTCTGGTGGTGATTTGACTAGTCCAAAAGACTTAAAAATAGGCGAATCGACCATTGACAAACATCGAACATATTCGTACGGGCACAGAGATTTTAGATATGGTAGCTATCGATTTCCTACCAGAGATGCTGAAGTCACATCTCCAGGAGACCAACAACGCCCTATGCATTCAAAAAGCTCATCCTTGCCAAATATTGCATTTACTGATATATCTGAAGAATCTACTCGAAAAGATGATGAAGAGAACCTATTATCGTCATTGAGCAAAATGTTGGATTCTAGTGCTCGGAGTAATGAAATGCAAGTTATTCGAAATAACTATCTGGCATTGGTTGAGCAAACACCTGAGAGGAACATCGAAGGTTCTAATTTATTACATGGCTACATTACTAGCTCAAACCATACCAAATTTATCACTCACGAATCATTTAAGCAGTTTGTACTAAATACATTCCCGCAAAGCATTGACAACCTAATAGCTGAATATAACGATAATATTGCGACATTGACAGATTTCAAAGCTATGATATTACAATATATCAAGGAAGACGAAACGGCTGCAAATAAAGCACTAACAAAAATGTCGCCTCCGAAGCTGCAACCACTATACTCGACACAATTGTCGCCCATCCGTAAACCATCTACAGGCACTAAGATATCAAGCAAGAGACGCAAATCCAGTATGGGCAACATAGACACTGGCCACAAGACAGACTCTACAGTTCTTGATATCGGTGGTAGTATAGTTCCTCTAGAAATTAAAAAGCCAACACTATATTCTGGTTCTTCAACCTCACCTCTTGATCTTGGCGCTCTAAATCCGGATTTGAGCGTACGGCAGGAAATACGCTGCAACCATTGCGGTTCAAAAAATACACCAGAATGGAGGAAAGGCTTGGATGGTAATAGGACACTTTGTAATGCTTGCGGGTTGTTTTACTCAAAGTTGACTAAGAAGTATAATGCTGAAGAGGCTGCACGGATCATGAAAGAAAGGAAAGATACGGGTTCGGTAAATAATAGAAGAATTAAATAATACTATATTAATTTATAAGCTGAACACTATAACCAACCTTTAATAAACATATTTTATAGAGAATCTTGGCCGTGTCTAACCTATGTAAGATCAATCCAACATAGTCTGGCTATTAGGATGCAAAATATACTAAATCACCAAAAACTACCTAAACCCTTCAAAAACATCCCTTTAGTATCACTAACTACAAATTTATTCAATAGATAATAATCAGTGATTGGTTTGTTCATACGTTTCGGTTACCCTCCAAGATCCTAGGATGTATAGACATCAAGGATCTACCTACTATTAGTATCTTCGATGATATTGTCACGTGATCCCAAAAAGTTTTCTAAAAAAAATCTAGCACGATGACATGGTGGTGATGGTGAAAAAATTGAACAAATAGTCTACGAGAAGTATTCTTAAACTCTTAATCTACTACACTTTTTCAGAAACATATATTATTAGATAGGACAGTATGGCGGATCCTACAACATCCAAATCTGTTATAAGTAGTAGTGATGTTGCCTTTCCTAGAGGAGGAGCTACTGCTTTATCAGCTTTAGAAATTAAGGACATCTCCAATGAAGCAACAAAAGATGTTCTCTTCGAAGCTTCTAGTGCATCTAAAAGATCCAGTTCGTCCAAGTCAGACCAACCATCTAAGAAATCTAAGAAGGGATCTAAGAAGAAGGCTGCTAAGTCGACCAACGAAGACGAGGAAGAGAAATCGAATGTTCAAATTGAAAATTTTAACTTCAAGAATTTGATTCCAGGCACCCAAGTATTGGGTCAAATTACTAATATTGGAAAATTAGACTTGACGTTGTCTGTAGGTGATAATTTGGTTGGTTATATTCCAATTACGTCTATAAGTGAAGAGATCACGGAGCAAATCGAAAAGTTCGAAGAAGCAGATGAAGACAGTGAAGACGAAGAAGAATTGCAATACGATGGCAATGAAAAGGATCAGGAAATACAGACTGCAACATTAAAGACCAAGAATGCCGAATTCCCTGTTTTGAAAGAGATTTTCAAGATTGGACAATGGTTAAGAGCTAAAGTTGTCAAGCCCTCAAGTGATTCTAAAAAGAAAAGAATCCAATTATCTATTGAACCAGAAGTTGTTAATGCCACCTTAGAGGATGAAGATCTTACCCCGGGAAACTTGTTGCAATGTTCTATTAAATCCATTGAAGATCATGGTGTTATCTTGAATGTCGGTAGATCAAACTTTTCCGGTTTCATTTCTAATAAAGAGTTGAAGAATAGTAAAGACATCGAATCTGAAGACTTGAAGGTTGGTGATGTTTTGTTAACCAGTATAGTATCAAAGCCATCGTCAAGAACAATTACTTTAAGACCAGTGCAATCTAATTCTACTTCCAAGAAAGCCTCAGTATCTACTATTTCGTCGGTAGATGCAATTGAACCTGGTATTTTAGTAGATGCATTAGTATCAGATATTACCAAAAATGGTATTATTACAAAGGTCTTTGGTTTAGTCGATGCTACTATTAACTTACCAAATTTAAATGATTTCGATTTACAAACTTTAAAACATAAGTATACTATTGGTAATAATATAAAGGCTAGAGTGACCGGTATCTTATTAAAGAGCGGTACTAAAAGATTAATGTTGTCTCAATTACCACATATAATATCTTTTTCATCTAGTCCATCGGATGACTCTAGTGCTTTAGATGCATTTCCAATAGGTCATATATTTGAAGAAGTTGAAGTGAAGGGAAGCGATCCTAATTATGTGTTTGTTAGTTTTGGGTCTTCTACTTTACATGGCCAAGTTCATAATTCTAAAATCGACCCGCTGAAAAATTTGGAAATTGACTATTCTGTTGGCTCAAAGCATAAGGCAAGAGTAATTGGTTATAATTCAATCGAAAACTTATTAGTTTTAACTATGGAACCAAAATTAATTGATTCTAAGTTTTTGACCACTGATGACATACCAGTTGGTGAATTGGTCAACGGTGGCGAAATTGTCAAGGTTTTGCCTGACTCAGCTGGAATCGTCGTCAAGATTCTCAATGATTTTGAAGCGTTAGTTCCAGGTAATCATATGTCTGATGTCAGATTAGTCTATCCTGAAAGAAAATTCAAAGTCGGTGGTAAAGTCAAGGGTAGAGTCTTAAGAAAGCAAGGCAAAAAATTGTTCCTTACTTTAAAGAAATCATTAGTCAATATTGAAGATGATGAAATTTTGACTAGTTTCGATAAGGCCACTGTTGGATTTAAGTCTCCTGCAACTGTTGAGAAATTTGTTCATAATGGTGCCATTGTTTCTTTCTTTGGCAATTTAAGGGCTTATTTACCTAAGAATGAAATATCCGAGACATTCGTGAATCAAGCAAGCGACCATTTGAAGATAGGACAGACGGTAAACGTTAAGATATTAAATGTTAACAAAGATGATCAAAGGTTGATGGTTACATTAAGACAATCCATTGACTTGAGTGATTCTCAAAAAGCCACTATATCTGACTTGTATCCAGGTAAATCTATCACCACTGCAATTGTCGTTGAGAAGGCCAAAGAATCCGTGATTGTTGAGTTGGAAAATAGCAATTTGCGTGGGGTTATCTTTAGCGGGCATTTGTCAGATGGTAACTACGAACAGAATAGATCTATTTTTAAGAAGTTACCAATTGGAGAAAAAATTGAAGTTCTTGTTTTGGAAAAGGATTTGAAATCTAGGTCTGTCACTGTTTCTGCCAAAGCATCTTTAATTGAAGCTGCTAAACAAAGCGAAGTTCCAGCATATTTTAAGGATATAAAGGTGGATAATAAGATGTTACACGGTTACATTAAATCTGTTACTAATATGGGTTTATTTATCTCATTTGCTGGTAAATTAACTGGTTTAGTATTGGCTAAGTATGCAACTGATAAGCCAGATGAGGACTTGTCCAAAAAGTTCTACAAGTATCAATCTGTTTCCTGTCGTGTTATTAGAATTGATGAAGAAAACAAAAGATTTTTATTATCTTTAAAGAAGAGTGAAAATTCTAAGGATTCCTCCAACACAGAAGAAGTTATCAATCCAATTGATGGTGGTAAGTCCACAATTGGTGATTATACTCCTGGTGTGATTACTAGTGCGGTCGTTAAATCTATTAAAGGTACTCAATTGAATGTTCAATTAGCAGATAATCTACAAGGTAGAGTCGACATCACACAATGTTTCAACTCATGGTCTGAAATCAAAGATAAAAAACAGCCCTTATCACAGTTCCATAAGAATGATAAAATTAAAGTTAAAGTTATTGGATTCCATGATGCAAAAACACACAGATTTTTACCAATCACTCATCGTAAATCCAACAAAAATATCATTTTAGAGTTGTCTATGCTTGAAAAAGAATTGAAAACTCCAGATGAACCATACCATATGTTGAACTTATCAAACACTTCAGAAGGTTCAAAATGGGTTGCTTTTATTAATAACGTTGCAAAAGGATTTGTATGGGTATCCATTACACCAACCATTAAGGGGCGTATCTCATTTATGGAATTGAGCGATGATGTCTCGGTATTTGATGATATAGAAAACAAGTTGCCTATTGGTATGGCTATAGAGGCTACAGTTAAAGATATTGATAATGACCATAATACTGTTGTTTTGAGTGCAAGAAACACCACTATGGGTACCATTAAAGATGTAAAGGTCGGCGATAAGTTGCCTGCAAGAGTTTTAAAGGTAAGAGACACTTTTGTATTGGTTGAATTAGGCAAAAATCTCGTCGCTTCTTCGTTTATTACTGATGCATTGAACGATTATACTGAAAAATTAGATAATGTTTTCCATACTAATGATTTCTGTACAGCTACTGTTTTAGCTGTTGATGAAGAATCGAAAAAGATTGCCGTCTCTTTGCGTAATAACGATGCTACTGATAAAGTCATTGATTCTATAGAAGATTTAAACCGCGGTGATATCGTAAGGGGATTTGTTAAAAACATTGCAAATAATGGTGTTTATGTTGCATTAGGTAGATCGATACATGCTTTGGTTAGAATCACTGACTTATCAGATTCATTCTTAAAAGACTGGAAGAAATATTTCAAACCTCACCAACCAATCCTTGGTAAGATTTCATCCTGTAAGGAAGAGGGTCGTATTCTTATGACCTTGAAGGAAAGTGAAGTTAATGGTGAATTGAATGTCTTGAAGAAATTTGAAGATTTAGAGTTAGGTGAAATATTTGAAGGTTCCGTTAGAAGAGTTACTGATTTTGGTGTTTTCATTAAATTGGATGGAACGGTGAATATCAGTGGTTTATGTCACCATTCTCAGATTGCAGATAATGATGTTGAAAATGTTTCATCCTTATTTGGAGAAGGTGATCGTGTCAAAGTCAAGATTTTAGCAATTGATCAAGAAAAGAAACAATTATCATTAGGTATGAAAGCATCCTACTTCACTAATGCTGATGCTTCTTCCGAGCAAGATGATGTTGAGATGTCCGACGCGAATGATCAAAACGACTCTGGTTCTGAATCTGATGATGAACATGAAAATGCTGAATCTGACGATGAAGTAATGGAAGATGTCTTGGAAAATGAAAATGATGCTAGCGAAAACGAGAGCGACAGTGAAGATGATCAAGAGAATGATAATGCCAGATCGACTGGTGTATCTGGATTATCTACTAATGGTTTCGATTGGACGGCGTCTATATTGGATCAAGCTGAAGATAACTATTCATCATCTGACGAAGAGGATTTTACACATGAAAAGAAGAAGAAAAAGAAGACTCTGAAAGTTATTGAGGATAAGACTGCCGATTTAAATACTAGAGCGCCACAATCTGTATCTGATTTTGAACGATTATTGGTTGGTAACCCAAATTCCTCTATCATGTGGATGAATTACATGTCATTCCAATTACAATTAAGTGAAGTTGATAAGGCACGTGAAATTGGTGAAAGAGCATTAAAGACAATTAATTATCGTGAAGAACAAGAGAAGATGAACATTTGGATAGCATTGTTGAATTTGGAAAACACATTCGGCACTGACGATACATTAGAAGAAACTTTCAAGCGTTCATGTCAATACATGGACTCATTAACTATGCATCAAAAATTAGTGAGTATCTACACCATGTCTGAAAAGTTTAGAAAGGCTGATGAATTATATAAAGTCATGTGTAAGAAATTCGGTAAGAATGTTTCTATTTGGGTTCAATACGGATCTTCCTTGTTAGATCGTCAATTAAATGACGAAGCACACGAAGTTTTGGCCCGTTCTTTACAAGTTTTGCCTAAGAGAGAACATATTGAGGTTGTTAGAAAATTTGGACAATTAGAATTTACAAAGGGAGATCCTGAACAGGGTAGATCATTATTCGAAGGGTTAATTTCTGATGTTCCAAAGAGAATTGACTTGTGGAATGTTTATATCGACCAAGAAATTAAACAAGATAATAAGGCTAAGGTCGAAGATTTATTTGAAAGGGCCATTACCAAAAAATTATCTCGTAAGCAAGCCAAATTCTTCTTTAGCAAGTGGCTCTCCTTCGAAGAAGAAAAGGATGATCAACAATTTGCTGCTCGCGTTAAAGCTAAAGCTGCTGAGTACGTCCAATCTCATCAAAAGGATGAATAAATTTTTTATACTTTATGAAAAGTTTGTCTTCTTATTTGTTATTATGACTTGAAGGTGTACTTTTTCTACATTTATTTATTTCTTTTAATTTTATTTGCATCTATTGTATAGTTTTTATTGTCTTGTTTAATAGAATTTTGATATCAAAATCGAGCATGTATTTGTGGCTGCGAAAATTTGGTTTAAACCATATAAGCGTCTAAACTATTGTTCTTTATACCCTTTTCTAAGACAATAAACAATAACCATGCAACCAGTCCAAGACAAGGCGGTTGCTTCAAGATTATTTAAATTTAATTATTCTACTGGCATTCATCCTTTGTTCTTGTTAATTTTGGTATTTCTTTCTGGAAATTTTATTTATGTATCAACATCAACCAAACCACGCTTCAATGTCGATAAGCCATTATTCCAATTAACACAGTCAAATGCTTTTAAATCAATTGTCAAATGTAGTGATAAATCGGATAGTATACAATGTTTCAGACAATACCGCAATGAATTGAGTGGAGAGTCAAGAAATGGAATGAGTACAGTTTCGTTTACTCAATTGGAAAGGTCCGTTAAACTTTTTTTGAAAATAATGAATGAGCATTTACTAACATGTGCATAGCTGTCTTAGTATGGTATCTGATAATGCTAATGATTTAGCCGTGTTGTTGAATATTCAAGCTTGTTATCATCAGGCTGATATTTTAGATAGAGCAGTTGATTTCAATGGTTCATCAACCGGCTCTAGCTGGTTTGTAATAACCGGTGTGGTTATTAGTCTATTTATTCAAGTGTTTATTGCTATTCATTCGATCGCCACTTTTATTTTTAGAAATAGAGATTTTGAGCATTTTGGAAGAAATATTCGATACTTAGGAGACAACTTTGAGATTTTAAATGAAAAACAAGTGGAACTTTATAGCACAGTTTCCTCGTTAATTGGCACCATTAAATCTGAGACCAGGAATCTACATGGTAGACTTAATCGAGGAGGAGACGTTCGAAGAGAAATCGAAACCATTTCTGAGAATCTTGAAAAAACTATTATCGACTTCTCCCAATTGAAAGGTTACCTATACTCAAGCTGTGGTCCCACTGCTGCAATTTTGCCTCCACCTCCAATTGAAAATTCGGCATATTACAAAAAACTGTCTCAAGCGAGAAAAGTTCAAGGTACCTACAAAAATAATGAAAACTCTAAGATTGATAACAAAACAAATGTGCAAAAATCAACAGAAGAGACCAATAATTCTCACTCTAAACTTTCTACTTTAGCAACTAATTCTAAAGTAGATTCAAGTATTGCCATTGGTTCTATTCGAAATGAAAATGCTGATCCAAATGGTTCCAACTTTAGTAAATCATTTGATATTTCTACCACTGAAGGAAGGGAAAAATGGAAAAAATATATTAGGGAACAATTGGTCAAACCCAAGTTTACAGAGCCCTCGACAGTTCCTTGTAACGGTAATGGTAATGTCTTAAAGCAAATTGATCCTTGTAATGGCAATGGCAATTCTGTTTTAAAGCAAGTTGATATTAACCATCTTCTTAATGAAAATGATTCGAAAGTGCTTAATATAAGGTACCAGGATGTATTAAAGAGAGATCAAAATAATAATAAATTTAGACGTATCTTTATTCTTGGTAGAGGGTGGGTGTCATCCAAGAAATTGGAGCAAGAAGAAACGAAATATGGACCTTCAAGTTTTATAAAGCTTGAAGACACTGAAGTTTGATTTTGCAACAAAATTTTCTGTTTATCTACAAATTTTAAAAATATTATTAGTTGATTATAAATTGTGCTCTACTAAATAATCTAGTTATATATGTCATTTACTATATAGGGTTGTCAGAGAGCGTTTTATAACAAAGTATATGGCTTAATTTGCATCTATTGGTATTCCCTATACTCAACATTTCATTTTTCTAGTGCAGTAAAAAAGATGCCAAAAAAAAAAAATAATCACATGCCTTGACCCAGAAAGTTTTACTCTCAGAATACGAAAGAAATGATAATGCTCCTTCATTCTCCGACTCTATATTACGACAACTACATATTTTGTGTTAATTAAGGCCCTTATCACAGTGAGTATGACTAAAGGGAATAAGACTGCGAAGAGGAAGTTCTCAGAGCCGTCAATTTCTTCGCCATGTTCAACCTCATCGTCGTCACCACCACCACCATACGAAAATAAAGAGAAGCCTGGGAACCTCAACTCAAATGATAATGATCTATTTTCTGCAGCAGAGGCATTAACACAGCTTACTAGAAGCTCCACACCTCCTTTAGCGATAAATAATCGTCAGCCAAGCATGCCAACTCCTGTTTCATCGGTTTCATCATCGCTCGATGACAGAAATAACGAGAGAAATACCGAACATAAGGCAAATCAGGGTGAACATCCGTTAGTGACAAAAGTTAGTAAAGTATCCAAGCATCCTATTGTGACAAACGCAGTTAAATATTATGAAAACTCTAAAAGGAACTATGGTGCCTTTAACTATGCAGCTGGTATAGTGGAAAAGGCTGCTATTCCTGTTGTCAACAAAATTGAAGTTAATTTAAATAATAGATATCAAGCTAAACAATTAAAACTCGAAGGGGGATCAGGCCAGGATTCGTCCGTGACGGTTAAAAAGAGACGATTAGGTGGTGCAGGGGACTATAATAAAGTAGTTACGATGGAAACCAAAAAAAGACTTCAGTTTTGCTTACACCTTTTACGTTTGGCCAATGATCGAATTAATTATAAAGTTAACTTTTTGCAACAAAAAGTTATTGATAAAGAACGTTCAATCAAAGAGAAAAGGTCACTTAATAACTCTTCTAACAAAGCGGATGATATAAATAATGAAGGTGTTGCCGAATCACAGGAAAATACCGATGCTACCACTGACAATACACTCAATGCGAACAATGCTACTACCAATAATGTTTCCACGCAAGATGCGCAGTCGGAAGCCCAACAAACTAAAACTGAAATAGTTGCAACGGTTAAGAAAATTATTCACGTCATATCCACATTCAAGCCTTCATCATTAAATACGAATACAATTTCTCCGGATATAAACGAAGTGGATCCTGAAACAAGGTCGGAGGACTTGGAATTTAAATCTACCATACGTGATATTATATTAAAGTTACCAACTACAATCCAACAGGCAGCAATAACGAATAACACCTCTGCGCAACAGGCTAACGATAGGATATTCGTATTTGCCAGAGAATCATTAGAAATGATTACGAGACTAACGAATGTTTTCAATGGACAACTTGAACATGCAGAGCATTGGCTCGCTGGAGAAATGCAGAAAGAGAGAGAGAGACGCAAAAAGTTAGAATCTAAACAAGAAACCAGCAAACAGCTAGCAATAGAGCAAAATGGAACCAACGCTCCTGGAGATTCTGACTTCGATAAAGGAAAAGGAGAAGCAGAACAAGTAGAAACAACAAAAGGAGATAAAGCAGTAGATGTATTACAGAAAGAACCAGTTCAAGAAGAAACAAGCCATGAAGCAGAAGTTCGTCGAGCTGTACCCGCATCAGACGAGGAATTGAAAACAAGTTGCTAGTGTATGTAATTATGTCATTTAATACCCAACGTCTTAAATTATTGAATTGTAAGTATGGGGGCAAGTCACGATATCACTCTGCGGAGTTTTTACTCCTCGCAATATAGAGCCAATCTACATTCCTACAATGAAGATCCCTAGACAATTTTTCTCAATAGCTGGTGTTAATGGTTATCAATTAGCCATATTATGATTAAACTAATTATCTAGCAAAAAGTCTTCTAATACACCTTCATTAATGAATAATGGCTTTACCCATGATTTGCACTACTCACTCGTCTAACACTAGATGATGTATCCAGCGAATAAAAACCTGCATTCAAGTATTATCTTGGTTGGGTAAATCGATAAATATTTATCTGAGTCTTGTGAACTTGACTTTGTCCTGTGAACTTATCCAAATAGGAGCAATATTGTATACTAATATGCTTCTATCAATTAAGAGCCACACTCGTTGACTTCTATATTTGGAAGGAAGTGCGAATGTTGAATGTATCTAGTTATACTGCTAAAAATTGTCCGCACAGGCTTCTATTTCCCTGCGAAAATCACTAATTTACTACTTTGGGTAAAGAAGATGTAAAACTTCCTTATACGGTAAAGACTATTTACGACCTCTCAAAAATTACCTAATTGGGAAAATTGATTAAAATATTTGAATTTACTGCAAATGAAACTATGTCTCCACTATCTGTTATGCCCCTGTCTTTGATTAGCAGCTCAAAACTACCAAAATAGGTAATGTAATAATTAGGTCGAGGGAATTTATCATAAGAGGGTTTCTGTATAAGGGAATTTTTAAATTAACGGATAGAGTTAATGCTACAGAATAGGCATAAAATAATTTAGTTACCTTTTTGAATATATTTCAAAATATAAAAGAATTCAAATCCCATTTTTTAAAACATTTGAAAGAATAGGCAGTTTGCTGTAATATAACGAAATATACTTTACTTATTCTTGATTATATTGGGAACAACTATACAAAATGTCTGCTCAGTTAAATTTATCTGGAGAAGATATTCAGAAGCTTACCACCTGTTGGTCAAGCTTACAAGCTAATAACAAATACCATAAAGATGATTTTATTACTAGGTTATTTTCAAACTTGGTTGCTGCTAACCCTAAGTTGAGAAAGGTCTTCCATTCAGAGTCTATTATTACTGAACAATCTACTTTATTTGGGGACTTGTTGAGTTTCACCATGCTATACTTGGACGATGAATACACTTTAAACCAGTGTATGAATGCTTTCTTGAGGGAAAACCCAAAATTTGTCGAGGTTGGTTCTGAATACCTTGAGCCAATGGGTTCGGCCTTAATAGTTACTTTCCGCCAATGGTTGGGACAAGGAACATTCAATGACCAAATACAATCCTTATGGGTTCAAGTCTATTTGTATATTGCAAACTGTATATTACAGTTTGAAGAGTCCTTGAAGGAAACTCGCTCGCTCGAAGAAGCCCCAATCGAAGCATTAAGACCAAGAAGACGTCCTCCAGTAGAACAAATAACAAAGGAAGAGGTTCAACAGGAACAACAACCTGAAGCGCAGTCAACTCAACCAGAGGAAAAGAAAGAAGAAAACGATAATATACATAACGAGATACAACAAGAAGCTCCTCAACCAGAGATTACCCAAGATAAATCCATAAAACCACTTAATACCAGCACCATCCAATTCCAACTTTCAAACAATGAAAAGTACAGAGGATTTAGAAGAAGTGTGCAATGTTCGGAAGTTGAACCAATTTCAATTCAAATTCCAAATACGCCTACATTCCAACAAGTCACACCACCACTTAGCCCACCATCCGCACCTTTTGACCCAAGAAAAATGAGGAGTTTATCTCGTTCGCCAGCTTCATTGAATGAACAAGAACTGACCTTATCAAATGAAAATTCCTCCTCTTTTGATCCTCGTGGATCAAGAAGAAGATCACCATCTACTGAAACTGAAGAATGTGAACCAATACTTACTCCTCGTTCTTCAAGAAGGGGTTCATCTTTGAAGGAGCTGATTCCAGAACCAGTACAACAACAACAAGTACAAGCACAACAAGCACAACAAGCACAACCAAAGCAACAGACACCTAAGATTGATCCCCGTAAGATGGCTTTTACAAAACCATCGAATGTTATCTCGGATGATTCTGACGATGAATTTACTGAGAAGGAAAAAGGTTTTGGATTTGATCCTCGTAGACTTTCTAAAAGAAAGTCTCAATCTCCAGTCATCTCAGATGAAGAATCTGAATTTGAGCCTACATCCCCATTATTCAACAGTCATTCTAGAGAGACCTCTGTAAGTGATGTTGAGGATGATTCTTACAATTTTGAAGTGAAACAAGAACCTTCAGTTGAAAGAACAAAGCCTTCTGCATTTGACTACAATAGCTTTGGTATAAAAGGGTTAGAGCCAATCGTCGAATCTGAATTTGATGACACAGCTTCATCGAAATATGAAAGCGATGAAGATGTCGATAACGATAATGCTTCATCTCGTTATGGCACTCGTTTATCTTCGGACGGGGATGAAATAAGCTCGGGTGCATCTACATTGTCTTTACATAATAGTGACTTCAGGTCATCTATTAATTCTGGAAGTGATGCCACTTCAGTATCACCATCTCCAGACCTTAATAAGTTTCAAATGAGCCATGGTGTTAGACAAACATCAACATCAAGTGACGTAAGCTCCATGAATGGACTCTCTGCCCAATCGGCTGAACCTATTCCTGCTGTGGCAAGACTTCAATCATCATCTGCATCATTATCATCTACCTACCAAATGTCTAGAACTAGTAGCCAACAGCAATTCAAACAAAGGGCATCGCTTGGTTTCATGAGAAGTAGTTTCATCTTGAAAAAGGAAATCTCTGAACAGGGTTTCAATGAACCTGAAAACGTTCTTCTCAAACCTCCTACTATTCCAGCAGCTGTTAGCAGCTCTTCCAATAGTTCGGCTAAGAATAGCACAGCATCTCTCCAGAGTACCATTAGCTCTGGTACAGGTTCTGATGGGTGTTACGACTTGTTAAATTCGTTTGTTCCTGTGACAAACCTTTCTAACGACAAACAAGCTACCAAAACCATGGCATCTTCAACAAGGGCAACACCAAGGCACGTTAGATCAAACTCAGACTTACAAAGTACTAATTCATATGCATCAACTGAATCAAAGAGAAAGTCGTTAAGATCGAGATTGTCTTCAATTTTCTCATCTTCCTCGTCTACTACTACCACCAGAAAATCCTCATTAGCATGTGATCTGACTTCGGATTTAGCATCTATTTGTACCACTGATACAAACAGATCTAATATTTCGGGCTTCTCGTTCTTCAAGAAGAGAAATTCAATCGATTCAAGATATTCCTCTTCTCAAAAGAAGGGCATGAAATACAATGTTAAAGCTGTTCCTTACGATGTTTTTGCTAAATAATCTTAATTATTGTCCTGGTGATGATATTAAATTGTTTGATTTATGATTACATTTTCACAACATTTTCACAACCGCTATGTATCTTTTCGTGGAGCTTTCTGACTTAATGTACCATCCATGATTGTGGGCTTTCTATGCTACATCGATAATTAAACTTTAAAGTTTATTCGGTGCATTCTGTCTGGACGCTCTTTATATTTATAATTACCCTTTAATTTAATTTCTGTAATTAACTCTTTAGATAAAACCAGAATACAACACGAGTTGACACAAATATCATTTCTTGTACTAATTGTATAATAAAAATAAGAAGCATTTGAAATAGCTGCTACGCATACAATTTATGCGTTTTTGTTCGACATTACCAATAAGCTTTCGACAATACCAACTGGATAAGCGCATCTTGGCTTGGAAGGTTCGGAAGTGGAGATTAGAATAATTCTGAGATTCTTCTGAACTGTATAGAGTTATCATATCTCTATTGTGTTGCCTGGGACATTACCGCGGACGCATAAAAGGAATCAATAGACTTTCCTAAGAGGGAAATATGTATCGAAAACTACAACCAGTTCTCTTGAACATGCCTTAACATTAACTCCGAACAATTAAGCGAAGACATATTCTACAGCAACGTACTTCCGAGGGAAGTATTTTAACCTAATCAGCCAATTAGCTCTAACATTTCTGTATTAGAATCTGTAGCCGACGTCTCTGGGGAAGAACAGGTTTTCGAAGGGTGTAAGCTATATTTAGGGTTACCCAAATCAAATTAAAGAAATAGTATTAGTTTTCTTTTTCATTACAGCATGACAGCGGTATACATTGAGCGGACGTCAACGGTTCTGTCATTCGATGATACAGGGATGAATTTCAGTCGGAATGAAATTGACGCGATTAAAAAGATATGGAGTCTGTTAAGGATAGTATTGGCTTCAGGGTTTGCCGGTTCAAACTCTCAAGTTAACAAGTCTACTATACCAAATATAAGACAAGAGGATGATCTATTACTTGCATTCATGCCAATGGTTGCTAGACTGAATGTTATAAATATGAACTTTGGAAGTTCTGTGGGAATCGATGATGAGAGATCAAACGTGTTTGTCTTTAAATTAAAGTCTAATTTATTGCAATATATAAGTTTAAATCATGACTCTGAAGGTGGCACTTACAACAATTTCGATGTTTCCAAGTTTGAAGATACAATGTTTGACCATTTACCAGAGTTAATACGTTTGATATCTAATATTATCTACGATTTAGAGAACATTCATAATAATAGATCAGGACTATTAGGGATGGGAAAAATATGTTCTCGTATATGGAACTTTGATGTGAACCATTACAACTTGATTGGTGAAGCATTGGTGTTAACTATTCTAGAACATGTTGGACGAAACGAGTTTTCAACTGAACTGGAATTCACATGGCTCAAATTTTATAATAAAGTATCTCAGTTATTGCAGTCTGAGGGTGAAGATTCATTTTTTGATTTACCTGTACTAGAAGAGACACCTAGAAGTAGATTCACAAGCGATACTACTACATTGTCTACTATAAGTCCAAAATCTTCGATAAATTTTCCTGATGACGACATATATTCCGTTAGGGAACTACCATCAGTCGAGCAAGATCTTGACGCATTCAACCTGTTAAATGGAATAGATGAGGAAGAGGAAGAGGATGATGACTCCTATGATTTAATTAATGTGTTTGGTTATAGCCAACCTGAAATCAAGAGCCCAAAAAAGAAAGGATATACTTCACCAATTAAACGATTTAGATCAAGGAGCAAGCCTCGATATTAATCCCAGTATATATACTTTGTATTTACAGATGATTAAAGATTTGAATGTTAATTAGTAGTGAAGTCCATATTCTCTAATACATATAATACAATTAATGGTCTAATGATAAATCAAATTATAATTGGTTTTATATTCTAAAGTTCATATAATCCATCTTAACTACATATGGATACACTAAATAAATCATTTTAAACATTGATCATTATCACACCCTGAGGCACCATCAACAATACAATTATCGATGTTGGTTTGACCATAAGCACTTACTTTCTTATTCAATTTTTTGGAGTCATTAGAAAATTCTGGTTGAATCGTAGCACTATGGATTCCAAAGCGATGTAAAATTTCTCTCACTTGTGTGACAGCGTTGACAAATGTGACTCTATCAATTTGATCTATAGTATCGTTTGAAGTATTGTTTACTTCTGGTCCGTGGTTCAATTCAACATGCAATGAAGCGATTAAAATGTCCTCATTCAAATTCCAAATATGAAAATCGTGGACAGATTTAACTGATTCTAACTTAATTATCTCGTTTAATATCAAATTTGAATTAACATGTGCTGGAGTTGCTTGCAAAAGAATCTTGGATGATTTACGACATAATGATAATGCAGAAGTAAAAATAATAACTGTTATAAGTAAAGAAATAACTGGGTCAAAATAAAATCTCCAAGAATAATCAGTCTTCCAAATAAATAAAGCCGTCGCAATGACCCCAATATTTCCTAACGCATCACCCAAGACATGTAAAAAGACACCTTCCATATTCATGGACTTTCTTTTAACATTGTTCTTCGTTGCATTGTCATTTTTAATTAATGGGCTATTCTCATTGTAGCGACCAACAACGTTATTTGGCATATATTCCATAAAGTCGGAACTTGATTCATTGTGATCATGGCTCTCATTAGCAACACCTGATTCACCCGCTTCGATATCGCCATGGGAATGACCGTGGCCACTTTCTGAACCACCATGAGAGTGAGAATGGCCATGCTCATGGAACAATACTAAACCAACACCATTACTAAGTAATCCGCAAATACCAACGATTAATATCAACTTAGGCTGTGTAATTTCTTGTGGTTCGAAAAATCTTTGTATTGCTTCAAGAACAATTGTAAAACATAACGCCAAAAGGAAAACAGCATTAATAAGTGCTCCTAAAATCTCAGCTCTTTGCCATCCATAAGTATACTTACCATCAGCAGGCTTAGTATTCTTATATCTAACTGCCCATAATGCAATAACCAACGAAATAATGTCATTTAGCATATGAAATGAGTCAGCAACTAATGCAAGTGAGTGGACACTATAACCTACAATAGCTTCCAAAAGGAAGAAAAATGTATCCAAGACTATAAGAAATGTGATTCTTGCTTCCTTACCGGTCATCATACTTCTATAATTCAATAGTTATGTGTCGTTGTATACAATTTGTAAACATTCAAAATGACATAATTTTTCTCTTTTCCTAGGACCAATTTTATCGCGAGAGAGTAAAAAGACGTAACCACAGTTATTTATTACTAATATAGAATAAAGATACAGACCAATGTTACTATATATATATATAACTAGCCAGTATATTCAAATGCAGATAAGCTAAAAAAAATGCCATGTATAAGTATTAAAAACAAATAAAATAAACTAACCCAATTTAAAATCAAAACATGAAAAAAAACTTAAATCTGTAATATGGTGAATATTCATCTTCTAGACGAAGTGCTTAATCGTAAAAGCCGCATTATATCACTGTAAATAGGTATATTCTGCCCTGTAGAACAACTATTCATGCAATACCATGATATGATAACTCCAAATAGCTAACTAAGAACGGTAGGAAAACCAAATAACAAAATATAACAAATTTGTACATAGTTCAACCAGCTAATTTAACTAAATCCAAGAAATAAAGTTGATAAAAACAAACATAACAGCAACAATAAAATTTGACAACAAAAATATTAATTGATGAGAATTAAAATGACTAGTTCTTAGACGAACCCAACAATTCATTAAAACTGATTCTGTGACCTTGCTGCGGAGCAGCAATAGCAGGAAGATGATGTGGGCGATGATGATGTTGTTGTTGTGGTTGTTGTTGTTGTGGTGGTGGTTGTTGTCGTGGTGGTTGTTGTTGCGGTGGTTGTTGTTGTGATTGTTGCTGATACTGAGGTGCAACCATTGGGAAACCACTGCCCTGAGGTGGTGGTGGAGGTGGTACATGAGGGTATTGATAATTGATGTAGCCTTGGGGAGTAACATAGTACGAAAAACCAGGTTGAGCGTAATGGTTTCCAGGAGGAAAGACAGTTGGATTCGAAGGGGCAGTAGGAACATTTGGTACACCATTCCCTGCCGGATAAGCAGTAACAGGATGTTGGGGTGGTACATTGACAGGAAGTTGAGGTGGTGCTCTAGCTTGAGGGTTAATGTGATAATCTGGCTCAATTGTATGTTGCTTGGCATCGTTTGCCTTAGGAGATGTCTTGAAAGACGGCTTTGGCAAATTTAATGCTGCCGGGGAGGAATGAAACGAGGAACCAGCATACGTATCTTCCGTGATGAGTGGCTTCTTTTCCTTGGGCTTCGTAGCTTTCTTAGACGACTTATCGTTGGAAAAATTAGGCTTTTCTCCACTAGGAAGGAACGAGTCGTTATTTTTCTTTTTCGAATGGGACTTGGAGCCTTCACCAAAGTTGGGTTTCTCACCATTAGGTAAACATGGCTCATTATTCTGTTTTTTATGATTACCTCCATTCTGATGACTGGATTCGTTACCGAAATTCGGCTTGCTTCCATCTGGCAATAATCTAGCCACCCCTTTGTTATTAGATGGGTTTGATGACGTGTGCTTAGATGCCTTTTTAGTCGATTTCTTATTCGTATTCGAGCTGGATTTATTCCCAAAATCCACCTTGTCACCGTTAGGCAATCCTCTTTCATCACTACCATTTTTCAGAGGTTTGTGCTTGTTGGTTTTTGCACTTGGAGCTTTGGATTGTGGGACATTATGATTAGATTTCTTCGTATGAATCAGTAAGGGTAATTCATGCGCCATCATATTTTATGAATATTATTCTTCGTAGAACTTTGTGATATTAATAGAAATTGTCTAGTAGTATTATAGCAGTATAATTTTAAACATATATTAGATTAATACTTGGATATTATCACTATACTGTTCTAATGGCAATATTTTAATAATGTTCTTCAGACCACATGATTGATGATTCTTTTGTGTGTACTCAAGTTTACACGGAAGTTTTATAATAGAAGAGAAATAGCGCGTATATTTGAAAATAGATGCAAAATAACCAATATATAGATGTATAAATGTCCCTTAATGACTAGCAATTGAAGATAAGCCAATTATGCACATGCCTAGGATGCACCAGAACAAAAGCAAGTTCAGCATTCCACCATTAAAAGAAATGGCGGAGCCATACATCGAAAGGCCGATCACAGTCAAAAAACCACTTGTCACGGCCAAAGCGACACCGAGCACAAAACTAAGACTATGAATATTGAATGAATCACCTTTATCATTGTATTTCAAAAAAAAGTAGCCTACGATAGCACCTAAAGGCTGGGACAAGCCCCCTAGGATGGAACTGATGGCAACAGCTTTAAGCTTTGCAAAACCTTTTGGGGACGACGAAAACAGAAAGTATAGTGGTAGACACATCAGAAAACCTTCGGTGAAGTTATGCGCCGCTAGACTTAGGAATATCAGAAAGCCTAGGTCGGGGTTTGCCTCTGATGTAATAAATGTAATAAACCCTTCTGGGAGCTTGTGTAAGGATATTGCCAAGGTGGTCTGGATTCCGATTAGTAATAGACGAGACAAAGGAGTATTTACGTGGTGGTGATGGTCTGGTTTGTGAGTGCTATGGTCTTCACCTTGCAGATATGCATGGTCCTCGTACGGATGCGCATATTCGTCGTTGTTCTTGTGGGAATGGCTGGAACCAGCAGCAAAGTGTGACAGAGGAGAATGTATAGCATGTAGTTCATCGTCATTAAGATCTATCGATTTGGCGAGTGTTGGAATCTCGCAAAAATGCAATTCTGATGCCTTGTTTTTGTTAAACAAGCACAATTCGGCCGAAGAATACCCTTTACATTCTCCAAGAGCCGTCTCGTCGCCATCATGTGTCATGAAATATTGAATTAGCGACGGTCTTTTCTTCATTGACGGTTTATGTTCGTCTAACAAAGGCGTGGTTTCTATAACTGCATCAGGGATATCCCCTGTATTTGCATGCGTATGAAAATGATTATGTTCTCCCTCATTAGAGCTTAAAGAGTCATTATATTCATCTTCTCCATGGCCCAGCTCCAAATCATTACTATGCGAATGGTTGTGCGGACGTTGTTCGCCGCCGTGATTACAATGCACCACCGATTGACTAGTTATCAAATGCAACACTGCATTAAACAGAAAACATAATAAGATTCCACTTATAAAGGATATAATCAAATAAAAGTTAAGTTCCTTTTCTTGCATCTTATCTGATTTGACTCTATCATGCTCATTGAAATCGTGGAAGTATTCCAATGCCTCCGGTAATAATTTGAAAAGCGCCGTGAATAATAAGCATCCAGAACTAAATGCTAATGCTCCGTTTAAGAACAGATAATTCTCCTTTAACTGGAAATTATATTTCTTCGTAACCGATCTTGGGAATACAAAAGTATATATGTCATCAAAGTATATCACAAAACATCCTAAGACACATAGCGATGACGATAACAACGTAAGGTACCATCCCTGATTCGATGCAAAACTTAAGTCTACCATATTCAAGAGATACAGGTAGATTTTACAATAAAATAAACAAGGATCAACCCTAGAGAAGGAGTAATTTAAGTAGGATACTTTGTATGGTGATGAGATTATTACCTCGATAGTTATTTATTAGTATGATCACGTGGATCGTTATCGGAATTTTTAACACCTATATACTGTCATATAGTCTATAAACAGGGAACAATTAATCAGCCTTAGCTCCAGTATCATTCTTATACTGCGGTAATTCAGAGTACGGAGTCGCCTTCTTTTTGAAAGGAATTCTTCTGTGGGTCGTCTTCCTTCCGGCAGATTGTCTTTTCTTTAAATGACTTAAATCAATATTCTTATTGTTGATCATGACAAAGATGTACATACCTAGACCAAAAAGAGCAACACATGATGGAACAGCCATCATGATGTAGTACTTTTCATAGGGAGATGAGTCTTCGTATTCAACATTTAAACCCTTATTTCTCCATTTTTCTTCTAATTTCTTAAGATCCTGGAACTGGCCCTTACTGACCACTGCACCCTTACTGATCTCAACTACCACTGAATCCTTGGTGTAATCGAATTCCTCATTGTCAACATTATCTGGTTGAAGAGAAATTAAGACTTTTCTGTACCAATCCTTTTTTCCAAACCATTCTTCCAAGATTGTGATCGGGAGCATTCCCTCTTCTACATCAAGCCAGTCAGAGTAGAAAAATGATGATTCTTTGATAGTAGCCCCTTTTTCGAGCAGGGATGATCTTTTAGTAAGATTTTGTTCTCCTTCCAAATCATCTTCGAGCGAACGCTTCAAACCTTTTTGCCTGACAGTTTCCTTAAGGTACGATAAATGGACTCTAACTTTTTTGGCGTCCTTGAAATACCTGCTAAACCACGTAATAAAGTATGTCTTGTCCATTTTCAATTGCTGGTTATCATGTGGGGTACAGAAAGGCTCAGAATTAATGTTTTTGCCCATACCCTTCTTGAAGTATCTATCGGGCGTACATCTAATTATAGGGTTCAATTCGTGGTGGGTTGGGTCTTCTGGGATATTTTCCTCATGTTCATAGACCTCGCCTTCCTCCATATTTTCAGCTTTGATGTCATCTTTCCCCATTGGAATTATGGTCGCAGTACCGAACCATGTTCCATAATCTGGTTTTCCATTCTTTGTTTGCCCACCCTTATTTTGTGGTTTTATGGTTTTTGGAGAACCATCTTTATTCAAACTGACCCATTTTTCCATTCCATTGGTCGTCTTTGGTGGACGGGTACTAAATGTAACACCAGCAATAACTGTTGGCCTAACGAGCACAACCTTGGTGGATGAAGCAGATATAATTGTTCTTGCCCAAGGCTTTGGCATTTCTGTTGTACTAGGTTCACCTTTTCCTTCTTTTTCAGCCTGTTGCTTCTGATAATCCTTACCATAGATCTTTTCCTTCACCCTGGCCCTCTTTGCTAGCCTTGGAGCCTCTGTGGCCTCCGTGGCCACTAAGACCTCTATGGCATCTGTGGCTTTCGGTGGTTGAGTGATAGTTAAAGCACTAGATTCAACTGCTAAAATAGCAAGCGTAAATAATTTCAATAACCTCATCGTTATCCTATATTCAACTTGAAAAGAGAGGTAGTTTTGATATGTTTTTCATTTTGATCGGTTTTTATAATTCTCGCGCTTTTTTAAATCACTCAGACCATTGACCAGAAGTCATCGAAGCGGATTTTCCGGTAAATATACCTATACAGACTAGGGTGTTTCGTACGTATCTTAGATAGACACACACAGAACCCCTAGGACTGTCCACTGAACAGTGTACTGTGGGCACCGTCTTACTTAAGTGGTGTGAATCAAGAATTTGCTCACGTGATGTCCAACTTTTGGATGCTCTCGGTTATTACAGATGCCGGTACTAAATGGATGCTTACGAACGGCTTATTACCCATGACGGAGGATATTATATGGATGTAAATTCTCTAAATAAGCAGTAAACTTCACATTCTACCAGGAGAATAGTGATACTTAAATAGTATGGATTGAAATTGATATTTGGCAAGTAAATTCCATCATTAGATACATTGACTTTAGTATAAAATGAAACTATGCTAAGATTGCCAGGGAAACGTTCATAGATATGAACTACAGAGAACATACATAAAGTAAATAAATTCAACAAGCCAAAGATCGCTTTTGAGCTAATAATAATAATAATAATAATAATAATAATAATAATACTAATAATAATAAAATACGCTTGATATCGCGCTTCTTTACATTCTGCAGTTGGATTTCGATATAAGATGTATATTAATCTATATTCTTCGAAGTATTAGTTAGTTGTGATTAAAAGAAATCAAAAGTAAATAATTCAAAATAGTGATAAAAGCGAGGCGATGAGAAACAACTGCCTATGAAAACCGGGTAACTTTATGTTAGCCAAATCTCTATAAAGCATATAAGATAGGGCAAAACTGAATGGATGTTATCGATTACACTATGTACAATATGAACTTTAGTATATATGTTAGTATTTAACATATCCCGTTGAATATTTCAACTCATTCCATAAGTTAGGAACTTCAATTCCTTCGGGTTCACGGAATATCGATTTTTCTTTGTATAGGCTTTCGTTTAACTTGGAGGTAGTGTCGTATATGAATGTGAGGAATTTCGGATACTTCAAAGTAAGGTAGTTAGCAATAAACTTGTCAGGAAGCTCTGGAAGACAAAGCGAATGTATGTAGGCGAAAAATAGCAATTCGGAGGAAGATATGGCATTGGAAGCTTTATCAGAAAACAAATACGAAAATTCATCAGGCTTGTTAGATGAATTGAGTTCCTGGTATAACAGCACAACGTAGTCTATATATTCGTTCACGAGATTCAAGCACTTTAATGAATTTCTTGATTCCTTCAACAAATCCTTACGTTTCGATTTTGCTAATAATTGCTTCTCATGCAAGGAACTTATAGCGACTGGATCAGCGTCAGTATCATCATCGTCGTTATCGTCGTTGAAATATTCTGTCTGAGCTACTGCTTCAGTCCCCGATATGCTAAAAAACCCTGGGTTGTTGGAGTTCAATCCTATAACTTGAACCTGTCTCTGGGCAGAATGGTAAAATTTTAATGGTTGGTTGTACATCATTGGAAATGGGAAGAATTTCTGAAATAACTTCCGGGTGTACTTTTCATAGTTCTTCGTGTTTATATACAAATTATACTGACTTATATTATGGATCTTATTTTCAATAAAGGATGTCAAACTACTATTGATTAGCTTCTGTTCAGACGAAGACAAATTGTGATTTGGTAAATATTTAATGTCATTTCCCGTGGAGTATTCGGTATTGAAGGTTTTAGAAATATATTGTGAAATATTATGGAATCCCTCATATTGTTCATTTACTGATTCTTTGTTAGATACTAGTAAAAGTGGAAGCTTATCAGTTTCTGATAAATTTGTATTTGATGAAGTTACAATCTTGAATGGTATGTTTTGTGGCTTCAAATGTAAATTGAGAAGCCATGAACTTGCTAAGCATTCAGGAGATATAACAGATATAGTGGAATCATGTCCCCATACATGTAATTCAATCATTATTTGTTAATGAATTGCAGAATAAGAACTATTACTTTGTCAACTATAAGTTGTATTGAAGGAATGAGTACGACATTTTAATCACTGCGACAATGTCGCAGTCAATATCAGACTCATCGTTGACCATGAACTAAGTAATTAAGTACACTTCTTTTTGGTTATTTATTCATTCTAAATACAATATATCGGCATTTCACATAACTACGACCAATCCTTTTCCATGCCCAGCAATATGTTTATCCAAGCTGATAAGAAGAAGAGATTGTCGTTGGATGTTATCGGGCAACTAGAAGATGATTTAGAGACTGATCCATTGGATTATAATAAATGGAATAAATTAATCCAACAGGTTCTTGCTAAGGATAAGGAGGAGCAAGTGAAATCTGTATTCAACAAATATTTGAGTATTTTCAAGTTTGACGTATGTATCATTACCGTGAAATACATTTGTTGATAGATTATGTATAGATTCATGTTTCGATGGTTTTCATCTGTTCATTTCTTTTTTTGCATTACTACCAGTTACATTATTTTGGAATTCTTAATAAAATGGCCAAACGTTTTGATTCTCCTTTGTTACATTAGACTAATACATCGAGGAAGAATGAATTACATAGATAATCTATTAGAATAAATTGTATTTTTGTCGATTTCAGCTTAAACGCATAAAAGGAACAATACTAACAAATTTTAGGGTAAGCAATGGTGTAATTATATCAACTACCAATTGAATAGAGGTGAATTCCAAGAAGTTGAACAATTATTCTCGAAATGTCTTCCTATAACTGATCACGTTGAATTGTGCCGTCTATACGTTTCGTATGTCCGTCGTACCAATGATGTGGTTACTGGAGGAGAAAAAGCTCGTGGTATCGTGGTTCAGGCTTTTGAATTCGCAGTTACTAAAGTTGGCATAGATATAAGTAGTGGTGATTTGTGGAATGATTATTTGGATTTCTTAAAGGCGTGGACTCCGGCCGCAACTTGGGAACAACAACAAAAGACAGACTTGATAAGGAGAGTCTATAAAAGGTTTTTAGTAATCCCAACAGAAAAAATAGAGCAAATCTGGTCCACATATACAAAATGGGAAAATGAGGTTAATGCTTCTACCGCTAATAAATTCATTGCGGAAAAGTCTAGTGAATTTATGGACGCTAGATCGTGGAATACAGAATGGCATAATGCAACCGAAAGGATGTTACGTAGAGAAGTTATACCTATTGGGATCCATAATGATAATAACAACTTAGTACATACTCAACTTCAATTATGGTACAAGTGGATTGCACTTGAACGGGAAAATAAGTTGAATTTAAAAGACGATTCTTTGGTCCAGCAAAGAATCGAATATGTCTATAAGCAAGCAATTATGGCTTTGCCATTTGTTCCAGAATTGTGGTTTAAATTTAATAAGTTTTGGTTGCGCAGTAACGAAGAAGCTAATTCTAATAAATGCATTGAACTTTTAAATGAAGCTTTAGTATTAAACCCTAGAAGTTATTTATTAACTTTTCAATTATCAGAAATGTATGAAAAAGATAATACTATTAATAAAGCCACAGAAACTTACGATAATTTAATAACTTTTTTAACAAACGATTATAACAATATAAACAATCAAATTGAATCAATTACAAACAGAGAACTTAGTAATAAAAGCCAAGAAGAAAATAATGGAGAAAAGAATAATAATGAAAACGATGATAGTGATAATGATGACAATGACGATGATGATAGTTTTAAAAACCCAACATTCCAGCTTAGTGAAGAGGATGCTTTACTTTTATCAAAATTACAGGAAAAGAAAGATGAATTGAATAAGGCAATAACTTTGGTTTACACAAAATTGATGATGGCTTGTAAAAGATCAAGGGGCATTAAAGAAGCCCGTGGTATATTTAAACAAGCAAGAAACAGTTTTGAAGCTATAGGTTATGAATTTTACGTTGAGAACGCTCTAATGGAATATCATTCGGATAACTTGAAGACAGCCAGTAAAATTTTTGAATTGGGAATGAAACACTTCAAAAAACAAGGCGAGTTCTTATTAGCATATTTAGACTTCTTAATTATGATCAATAAGGGTGAAAGTATTAAGGTTTTGTTCGAACAAGGATTGACAGCCCTATTGCAAGATGTGAATATTGAGAACGAGAATCTGAATGGTGATATTGCTTCAGGCGCTAATATGAGGTTACAAGAAAGTAAAAATAGGGAGAATATCAAAAAGAAGAATTGCATTAAGAAATTGATCAAAAAGTTTTCGAGATACCAGAGCGTGTATGGAGATTTAGACTTGATTAAAAGTTTGGATAGTAGATATGAAGAATATTTCCCAGATGATGACTCTATAGAATTATTTAGTGACAGATACCGTGGTAATTCTATCGATGTAATTAAACATTTCGATTTAGGGAAAGAAGATACTAGTCATGAAGAATTCGATACCGCTCAAGAGACGAAGAGACGGAAGATTCAAAATCCTACAGTAGATGAATTTACTCCGGAAGTATCGAATAATAATAATCAACCTACCAATAATAAGGATGTTGTACAAAATCAGCAACAACCCCAAAATTTTGTTGGTAATACCGTCTACAATTTGCTTCGTGTATTGCCTAACTCATCGTATTTTGGCCCACCTTCAGATCACTTATTCAATAATAGTAAATTAGTCGAGCTTTTCGGCAATTTACCAAATGTACCTACCGAATAGGATTAATGACAAATGTAAAAAAGATTATGAGTGGTATTCATATAGAGTGTATAGTATAACGGTATATCTTTACATATAATTTCCGCTTATTAAGATCTTATGTCTATTCATTTTCTTTTCATATTTGCAGATTTTTTGTCTGATTATTTAAAATTCTAAATTTCAAATTTATATTGTTAGCTTGTTTATACTGAGAATATACATATTTTATAAAACTTGATGGTATTGTAGCTTTAATACATTTCAGCATTGCGTTGGTTCATATACGGCTGTAAAAAATTGCAATCTAGATTGTTAGGTGTCTATATAAAATTGATATTGTTAAAAATGGCCATGTTTCTATGGATAAATGGAGCACAGATAAGTGGCTTGAATTAAATTACTTATATTTACAAGGATTTGGAAACGATATATACACGGAATAAAAGTTAAGATGATTCAAAATACTCTTGTGTCTTCTTGAACTATACCAATCGTATCAGTTAATGACGGTTTGAATGCCCACTTATCAAAAACATGGAAAACTTCCCAGATTTCATCAGCTAAGAGGTCTCTCGGGCATTTATTCAAAATTTCTTTGGAAAGCTTTGGTGCTAAATCTATTTCTGCACCAGGTGCTAATTGGGCTAATGCTTCAGAAAGTTTACCAGTAGACTTATACATCAATATTTGAAGAATATACTCCATCATTTCAAAATCTATTTCAGGTAAATTTTTTGGATCGATTTCCACAACTGCAAGCAGAGCACCAGCTGGTAAAATCGATCTTGATGGGATGAGACAAGGTTGGTCTTTCACTAGTAAGTTAGGATCAAAATCTGTCCCGTCTGGAATAGAATGATCTCCACTAGACTCCACAAGGCCAATCAACTTGGAATCGGTAAACAATTCCCTCTTGATAGCAGATTTGTTTCGTTTAGGAAAACGAGGACCTGACAAAAACTTCTGCGCTGTAGAATCAGGAACAAAGCAGACCATTTTTATACGTCCATATTTCTGCAACCAATTCTGGAAAACAGAACACATGATCCATTGCGCTAGTAAGGATTCACCGAATTTTTGAGGTGTTAAGTTTCCAATGATCAACAATTCATCATGAATTTCGTCTCTGGGCTTTATGCTTGGTTCAATAATTTTATCATTCTTAATTAAAGATTCAAATGTAGACCAGTTATAGCCATTATGAGGGTATAGTTCAAAGTTTTCTGCATTACCAGTCTTCTCCTTCAAATACTTAATACGTTCTTCCCAAATATTTACATTTTCTTTACTATCTTCAATAATAATATGCTTCCTTGGTTTCAATTCGTAGTTAATCATACTCGAAAATAAGCCATAACCCGAGAATACATCTATAATATCAAGATTTTTATGTGAATTTGGGTATTTTTTCTTGAGGTTTAATTTATCTATGATATCTTGACATGGTTGTGGTCTTACAACATGTCTATATCCATACTGATATTTAGGAAACCCAAACTGTTGAAAGTTTTCAATTAATGACGGATTCAATGACCTATATATTTTACGCATCACTTCTTCGTAGACTTATGTATATAAGTCTTAATGCTAGATTGCCCTTTGGTTTAGAGATGAAAAAAAATTCATGGATATATTTTCTCGCGTGATCATTACTTACTCATCAATAGATTTAGTATGATAGCTATTCCCATCCAAACATTGAATATAATATATTTATTCCAATGTCCATAAATAATGTTGAATTAGTTGACAACTATACCAAAGAGTTGGGTAATAGTCAGGAAATTCCATTTTTATTGGAACCGGCAGAGGTTGTTAAATTTTCCACTCCAACTTCTAGACAATCCTTATCAATATCACTGCGTGATCCAGTTTCCAGAAAGATTAATATCACGGCTAATGATGGATATATATACTTAACGAATTTACGCTTGATATATATAACAGCCCTCCAAGGTGACATCAATAGCTTTCTGGTGGATATGAAGGGGGCTCAAGATTTGCACTTTTCTCATGCATTGAAATCACCGTGGTTTGGCCCGAACTATTGGGAATTCATGTTTTTCAATGCAAGTAGACCAAATGTTATAACCGATGGATTACCAAAGAATGAGTGGTTTAAGGGCAAGATCGCATTTAACGATGGTGGGATATTTACGTTCGTAGAGATAATTAATCAGGTATTAAATGATACTGCTAATAATGCTGAGATCGACGAAGAATTGCCAAGATATACCCCTACGTAATGAGATTCTTTATCTTGTTATTATATATTAAAAACTAATGAAATAATATACACGAATTATATACCCCAGCTCGAAATGTAGATTTAAAATATTAGTTAATATCTAAGGGTGTTTCATCGAAATCCAATCCGTCTGCTCCAGAAATGGACATTGGACTTTCAAAAGATTCGTCTGCATCTAACTCTTCAATTTTGCGGTCTATAGGCTGCTTGACTGCAGAATTTGATGATAAAGGTTTTAAATTAAATATCTCGTCAAAATCTGTGAAATCAAGCGTCTTCTTCATCTCTTCGGGCTCCAAGTCAGAGCACAATTCCTCAAACTTTTCGACCACAAGGTCTTCAAGTGATACAGCATCCTGGTAAACAATTGATCCTTCTTCATTGTAAATTTTTGCATTACTGAACATTAAATGGAAGTCTTCTAATGTTTCTCGAATATTTGTATAACTTTTACCTTGTATTCGTTTCTTGATTATATCCAAAGCTATTGGATGTTTGATTAAAACGTAGTAATCAGGGTATAACTTTTTCGACGGCTTTTGCAAGAATAAATCACTTAATCTTCTTCCTTGATCATCTGTATGATTAATTATTGAATCGTATATAGTAATCATATTTCCTTGTAAAGTTTGTCTTTCATCAGGAGACAACGGATCAATTGCTGGAGTAGCACGATATAATAAAGATCCTCTTCCGCGACCACCGCGTCCTCTACCCCTTCCACGGCCACGAGGACCAGAAGATTTAGGTGTACTTTGTCTTTGTCTCTTTGCAGACGAATCATCACTTAGATCATCATCTATAAACGCTTTACGTTTCTTAGAACTTACAGAGCCGGTCTGCGAACGAAATTCTCCATTTTCATCCATATCTGTATCATCATTAGAGCGAGGCATTCCACGAGGCCTACCTCTTGCACGTTTTGGTTTGGAATCTCGTTCACCATCACTATCATCCGATACAACTCCTTCGATTGTTTTCAACCATTGTTCCTCAGTCAAATTGTCATCATATAACGCTGTTCTACGTTCTCTATTTCCTCTTCCATACTCTTCAATAACTTCATCCTTCTTTAATATAACTTCAGGATCTTTTTGATAAATTTCAGGCAATTCTTGATCACTGTATAAACGACTTGGATAAGAGGCTTCCTTAGTCTCGATTGATCTCTCTTCATCTAATTTCCTAAATGCAATTAACTCATCATCATTTCTTGCAATAACTTGATTAAGTTCATCATCATCCAAATCATCATTGTCATCAACAATTCCCTTTTGTTTACGTTCTTCTTCCTTTTCAAGCAAGGCTCTTAACAATGCTTCTTGTTCTTCGGCTGTTGATTTATTGTCAAACTTACCTGCCTGGATAACCTTACCGTCAATCTCCAACTTAGCATGCGCTCTTTCTAAAATCATTTCTTCAACAGAATCTTCAGTGATCAATCTTAAAATTCTGACTTCATTCTTTTGACCAATACGATGAGCTCTATCTTGAGCTTGTAAATCCTGATGCGGGTTCCAATCAGTATCAAAGATTATAACAGTATCAGCAGTCTGTAAATTCAAACCTAAGCCACCTGCTCTAGTAGACAATAAGAAACAAAAATAATCTGAATCAGGTGCATTAAATAATTTAAGTAATCCAGTTCTATCATCTGCCTTTGTACCACCATCCAACCTCATGTATTTCATGCCACGCAATCTTAAGAAATCTTCCATGATGTCCATGATTTGAGTCATTTGAAAGAAAATTAAAACTCTATGACCGCTATTCTTAAACTTAGGTAATACTTTATCCAACAACTCAAATTTACCGGCAACTCTCCAAATTTGATCATTAGTTTCAGAAGCGGGATTGATTAGATTTTCCACCTCTTCATAAACAAATGGATGATTACATATCTTTCTTAACTGCATAATTTGATTATTAGCATTTTTAATTAAAACAGGTTTATCGCCCTCATCAGGTTTACTCGCATACAATATGTTATGCTTCAACATTTGTTGATACAATTTAGATTGTAAAGAAGACATTTTGCACTTCACAACTTTTTCTACTTTATTTGGTAAATCTTTTTCAACATCTTTCTTCAATCTTCTTAAAAGGAAGGGTCTCAAAACCTTATGCAATCTTCTAATAACCAATAATGTCTCTTCTTCGCTCAATTCAATTTTATCTTGACCACCTGTATTTGCAAATGGCGTATTAAACCATTCATCGAACGACTTAACTGAGTTAAAAATCTTTGGTAAAACAAAATTTAATAATGCCCATAATTCTGGTAAGTTGTTTTGTAATGGCGTACCAGTTAAAATCAAACGGTAATCACTGTGGTAATGATGAGTCAAAGTTTCTGATAATTTCGAATTGGCATTTTTCATACGATGTCCTTCATCAATAATCATATGTACCCATTTGACTTTGGATAATAAGTTCCTGTCTTTAATAATGTATTCAAAAGTTGTTAATAAAATTTGGAAATTTCCCAGCTTAATATCATGCTGCAAAACTTTACGTTGAGTTGGAGTTCCCTTATAAGTAATCTTTCTAACTCCTGGTGCCCATTTTTCAAATTCTATATTCCAATTTGTCAATGTTGACAATGGTACGATAACTAGAAATGGGCCTGAGATTTTTTTAATTTCTATTAAGTACGTTAATAAGGAAATTGTTTGAATGGTCTTACCGAGACCCATTTCATCAGCCAAAATCCCATTCAAATGATTGTTGAATAAGGACACCATCCATTGCAAACCTTTTATTTGGTATTCCTTAAGCGTCCCACCAACTAATATAGATGGTTGTTTAGTCACCTCTTCCTTGATACGATGCGCTACGTGATAATAGTCCATCTTTTCACGTTTTTCTTCATCATTAGAAACATCTACATTATTATCCGGAACGGCTCTTTGTGCTCTATCATGTGATTCTTGTTGTTGAGATTGAACTGCTTGAGCTAAAGAATCTAAAAATTGATTAGTTTGTTTTAACAAGTGAGTGATTCTAGTGTCTTTGGTATGATCTAATAATTTCAAGTATGCTTCTTCATCATTCAGTTTCAAGGCTTGTAAACGTTGCTTGGCCATTTTCTCTAGCTTTTTCTGTTCTTCTTTAGCTGTTTGGCTATGGAAACTACTGATTTTGTTAGAAAATCTCTCAATCTTCTCCTTTTTGCTAAACTGTCTTCTATTTCTCATAGCTTTTGCCGATAATATCTCTTTGATCGTACTTTGATGTTTTTTGTTCTGGGCTTGAACCAACGAATGTAGCTGTTGTTTATAGAGTTCATGCGTCAATGTCACATTATCGCTAGACAAATTATTGAACTTTGCTAGAAAGTTAGGGTGTGAATTTGGTAATAAAGATTTACTAAACCAAGCTTGCGATAAAATTTTTCCACGTAATTCTTTTTGATAAGGCAACAATTCTAATTTGCTTATTTCTGCCTTTATTTGATTACTCTCATCTTCGCTATCAGATTCCTTTAATTGATTACGCAAATATGTAATCTTTTGATCAATCTGAAGTATGATTAAAGCTTCCCTATTATTCATGATATTCTCCATGTCGATTCCTTCTGGCAAGAGTCCTGGAATTTGGAAACGACTTTGAACTGTGTATAAAGCAGTGTAAGGGATATCCTTGAATTTATCACTCAAAATGTCCGGCACTTCGAAACAATCAACTTGAACATTAGGCCTATTTATAGGAACTATTGTCTTAGTCGTAGTAGCTCTATCAGGTACCAATTCATCAATGTTGACTGGTGGCTTAGGTTCAAGACACACGGGGTTGAATGAATTATTCGTTGAAGGTGTTAAACTACGATCCTTCATAGAAGGCTTAATGCTAGGTTGTCGCTTTGGTATTTGCTGACCAGGTACTTGATTTGCAGATACTGTATTAGAGTTAATGCCTTGATTCAACATTTTTGGTTTAGGACCTCTTTTATTTTGTTTCTTAAGACTGTTCAGAAGGTCTTCCTGCAGGGCTGTAAAAGGAATACTATTAGGGGGCATTGGTTTATTCACTTGTGGCATATTTTGCTGCATCGGCATCATAGGTGATTGCGAGTTAGGGCCCAATGAGCTTTGAGTTTGCGACGGATGTCTAGATGGTAATTGCAGTTGGGCAAACTGTGGAGTTTGTGTATTAATAACTGGTTGTTGACCAATAGATGGTAGATAGTTTCCATTCGCAAAAGCTAATCTATCATTTGTAACGAAGTCTATCACATTCTGGGGAATCAATGGACTACCAGGTCCAGGGCTTTTCAAAAGAAACTTAAACGCCTGAAATTGAACCTTCAACATCTGTACTTGTTGTGCTGAAAACGCTGATTCGGATGAAGTATTTACATTATTTTGCATAGTTGGTGGTATATTGTTCGAGTTCACAGGTGCTCCATTCTGAAATGGCATTTGTTGTTGAGGAACCACTTGCGGTGCCTGGGTCTGAGGTGTAAATGTCGATTGCTGCGGTGGCTGAAATTGTTGTTGTGGAACTGTTCTCTGTGTATTTCCTCCCATATTTCCTGGAACTTGTCCCATCATTGCATTTGGAACAGATGGGGTACCATTTGAACTATTAATTGGTTGAGCGACCTGAGGCAGAGCTTGAAACTGCTGCTGTTGCTGCTGCGGAATCTGGTGTTGAGTATGTGACTGTGTTGTGTCCTGTGGAGTAGTCTTTCTCTGAAGCGACTGCTGGTTTTGTTGTTGGAGATACTTAATAATTTTACTGAGGTGAGTAAACTCCGGTACATTAATCGCTTGGTCACCAAACTGTTGTCTAAGCTGGTGCCAACGTTGAAGTATCTTCTGAATCTCCTCTCGCAGAAATTGCCGATTCATCCTATACTTCTGTTAGTCAAATACTATGATTAAGAATAATCTACGTGCTTATACTGTTTTGATGTCGTGAATTTTGAACTTTAGGAAAACGAGTTTCGTGAGTCGTGCTTTACACAATTTCTTTAAACATGCAAGACATATAAGACTATTAACTCATATATATATATACAAATATACACCATGAATACGAGATATCAAGAGCTAATGAAGCATCATGTAGTGTAATACTAAGGTCTTTATCTCAGAATTACGAAGATGCCGGGAAAGCCTATTTCGATGCTTGTCTATGCGAGGAAGAAGGTTGAAAGAATGAAAAATCGAATATCATGGTTTCCACAACTCACCAGTACCTCTTGGTGCATAATTAATGGCATCAAATCTCTCTTTCTTGACAAAATCACCATTTGCACCTGTACATCCGTCACTAACTACCCCGTTGATTTGCTTTGGCTTGGTAGACTTCTTTGCGTTTTTGTTCTTGTTTTTATTTTTGCTTTTGGAAGGACGGTCAATCTTGGTGTAGGAATATAAGGTAGTATCGATAGTGTTCTGCAATATGCTATTAGGTGCATGGCTTTCATCGTCGACACTAAAGTTCTGGCGCGGGTCATATAATTGATATTGGTTGATGTCATACGATTGGAAAATTAAAAGCTCTGCTTCATTAACATTCATGCAGTCAATGCCAAAGCTTTTAGCCCAAACCTTGGTAATTGGATCTTCGGTAACAAGTTTCCATTCCTCGAGAGGACTACTGAAAGATCTTCTTTCTATGAATCTTTTGTAGATACAAGACCTGATTAAGTATCTTAAACGGGTTGGCATTTCTGCAAGTTCGTCTGCATTTGCCAAAGCATTTTGATATGATTGGGAATTCTCATACTGAATATCGTTCAACTTATTATTTTGTTTGTAAGCCGAAGAGTTATTATAATTGGTTTCGTCGAAATTATTATGGCTTTCTAAGGACTCTCCCTGTGGAAGTGGGTGCTGGCCGATTAAGTTGGAGTCAAATTTTGTCTTGAAATTTGGAAATTCCTTGATTTTCGGTGAATGTGCTTTATAATTTAAGCATTCAGACCAAGATGGACCAGATTCATTTGGCGACTCAATGTAAAGATCGTAAATGATTGGCTTCTTTCCCGGCTTGGAATCTGGGTTCGTTGTATCGGTCTCCTCTTCTCCATTGAGTTCTTTTTCAAATATTTTATCAATAAATCTAATGGCCTCTCTCGCATTAGTTGCCATCATAGAAGTCCCCTTCTTCACATAATCAAATTCATGCAATGTGTAGCTTGGAATGTAGATGTTCAAATATATTTCTTCGTCGGCAACATCAGGGTCAATATGTGCTTTAACATATTCTTGGTTAAACCAACGCTTTATATTACCAATTCCTCTTACAAATGCAGAATGATCCAAAATTACGTTGATGTGCCTTGATTTATGCCCTGGAAAAGTATCAGATGGTTTAGATGCATTCTCGAACTCTTCTGAAGGTACTAACTCATCAAAGTCGTGATAATTTGAATTTTTTCGAGCTTCATCTTCATCTGAATGATACGGATAAAGTGACATTCTATTATTAATTAATATGTTACCTCACGTCAATAATGAAGGGGCATCAATCAACAATGAAGCTTTAATCAAGTATTAAATCTGATTATTGAATAAAAATTTATTCTAATTGAAAATTATCATTGTCATATTGCGTTTGCGCTCGGTCTGTGATTTTCAACTTGATGTAGATAATTGAGATTCAGGGCATATATTAGATACTAGATTTTAAATCAAAAAATTTGCTATCTATATATTTTAGTATTGTAAACTAATTATATCGTTTGAATTGCCACTACAGGGACTACAAAAATCAATTGTAGAGATTGAATATTTGATATATCTATTTAGATTGTAATGCGTAGTCTATAAATGAATTTTTGGAACCCTTCTTTTCGCTTTTAATAGCCTCATTATTGCTTTCTATCGAGTCATAATCAGACTCGTTATCAATAACGTAGCCTGATTCTAGGTGGGCAATTAGGTCTTGTAATTTGATAATCTTGTTATGAAGTTTTTCTATATCATTGTTGAAAATATTCTGCTTTTCGATTAGGGCCTTTTTCCAATCTTTAAATCTTCGTTCTTGGTTTGCAATTATACCGGCAAATTTTTCCTTCATTTTAATTTGCTTATCTAAGAGAATTGGGTCTTCTTCCTTCGTAGTATCGTTATAAGATGCCAATATCTTTTGGTGGAAATAAATCAGTTGTTCTAAGCCATCCATTCTCTGTATATATGTTTCACTAATAGACTGTTCCTTGATTGCTTCCTTAAATCTCTCACCCAAGTACTGGCTACGGAAACTTTCATGATGCATGTCTGTTGATAATATAAGATCTAACATATTCTTACCCATTAATACTTCTCTCAAATGAATGAAGTCACAATGCATAGGGTTTTCCACCTCAGCAAAGCCCCATTTATACTTTCTTCCTCTAACTAGCTTTCCCTGCGAGTTTTCATGATACTCATTGGAGCCTATGACTGCAAATGGCATATGGGAGTATATCTGGTCTTTCACATTCTGATCCAATATATTGCCACAAATCGTAATATTATTTAATTCTAGCGTTTGCTTAACTATTGACTTGAAACTTTTCACCTCTTCTGTACCAAAGGTGTCACTTTTTGAAATTACTGGAATAAGGTTGACACGCCTGGATAATTCCTTCATTGATAGAATATCTAGTTGGTTCAAACCCTTTCCATTGGGAATAAGAAAGTACAAGCAACAGTGGACCCGGTTGTCGATCCCAATTTTTCGAACAGGTTGTTCTTCTTGAAGTAAATGTACTTTCAATTGTTCGTCAAGATATTTTGTTGCTGGCACCCAAGCAAACAGGTTATCGACTGATTCCCCAAATCCAGGAGTATCGATAACATTGACCTTCAACGAGAATCCTTCCTCGACCACCTCAAAGCCGCGTGTTGCTATCTTGGCAGTGGAGTTTGTGTCTTCCTTTCGATCGATACTAATGAGATCAGTTCCAAACAACGTATTTATGAATGTAGTTTTACCACTACCAGCCAACCCGACCACCATCAATGAGAAAATACCTCCATTTCTACGGCTTATGGCTGCTCTTTGTTCTGGAAGGAACGAAAGTCCAACCCTTGTGGTTGCTTTGTTCATGCGTATTACATTTGTGACATTTGTGGATTCGCTATCCATGGTTTCTTGGTTCCGACTTGTAATCTTAAACCTTTGACTTGAAATTGGCTCCAGGAATTCTCCTAGCTTTTTAAACAACTCTGGATTAGGCAGCGTCACATTTTGACGTAGGTTGGTGCTATCATTAAAGATTGTCATACCTTTCAATTTGGTATCGAGAACTTCCATTTCACTATCGAAAGAAGAAAATTTCTTGCTTATATCTGAATTTTCACAGTCCATTTCCTGGGAAAAGTATTACTGATGGATATTCACACTATTATCGTCCTATAATACGATTAGGATTCATGAACCACAAATAAGCTGCAAAAACCTACTCAAGAACAAATATATGTGTGTACTGCACACAAGAATCTTGTTCCAATAGAAGAGTATAGCTTCTATGAGCCAAGAGGTATAGTATTTCATGAACTCGGCATCATGCCTATTTCGGTATTGAAGACGTATGGAAAGGTAAATTCTGATAAGGCTTCCTTATGCGAGGGCATCAAATGTAGAAAATGTCATTATGCGACAGGCCCGAAGAAAAATATTCCAGAATCATATATAACCGTTTTAGGACAAGATGTAAACAGAATCAATTTATTTCAGAATTTCATACATACAAAATAAGTAATACAATAGAACATCATTAATTAGGAAGAAGCACGGTTTCCTTAAGATTGTTCATAATTGATATTCGTTCGTTTGTTTAAAGTTTTCTTTTCTTACGTTTAACCCAGCCCAAACCAGAAAGATAAAAAAGACCAGAAACTGAGATATACTTCCTGTAAGTCGGTGAAAAATTATTATGGAAGTTCCCTTGAAAGCAAATATGTCAGTTGATGATATTAGTTTAGATTCCAGGCCTGTGGTTACACCGGAGAGAAGAGCTCGATCGAGTTCACCAATTAAGAACCGTCGTTCTTTACCATCAAACTTCTTTGACATGAAACTACCTTCGCTACCATTTGCTAGTGAAGAGGATATCAGATCAATGACCTCGGGACCAAATTCGTCATTATCTCCAAAGCAATTGAAGCTGTTGTCAAATTCTCCAGCTTTCAGTCGTTTACATGTCAGTACTTCGCCTGAGCGCAGCCAATATGTAATTCCAATTCCTTTCACCCTTAAACTACCCCCTAAATTGAGTTCCCATAATCAAAATCCACCTTCTTCAAGATCGATTTCTCCGGAAAGATCAAATGTGAACGAAAGAGAGACTTCTCCAACAAGATCACGTTCGCCTAATAAACTAAGTAGACTCGTATACAATGGGAATAAATATGAAAAGTTGGAATCACTGTCTGATAGCGAAGATGGAGAAGATGAAAGGAACCACAGACTTTTAATGCGACGCCCTGCACCTCCTCCGGTGACAACTAATAAGAGAAAATCAAAGAAGCAGAATACTCAAGCAAAACAAATGTCTCATGATGAGTTGAGCACAATTGACGAAACAAGCAACTGCGCTAATTCAAGAACTCCAAGCGATAGATCAAGAAAAGAAGGAAAGTCATTACCATTACCTCCATCTAATGAAGGCATTAATGTTGAGAAAGGTGCACCACGAAGCTCGCATAGAGCATCATTGTCTACTCCCATCTCAGTTGAAACTCCAGATAAATTCACATTCAGAGTTCCAAATACTGCTACTCCGAGAGATTCATATTATAGAAATTTGATGATACCAAACCAGAACACATTCAGTATAGATCATACCCCAAGAATGATCAATTCTTCGGTTACTAGAAGTTCAACGGAAGATAATATTCGATTACTTCAGTCGAATGCTCCAACTGAATCTAATGATACTGTATTGAGAATTCATAAAAGGAGTTTTAGTGATGAATCTAAAGTTTCGTCTCTCAGTTCGTTTAGTTCATTCGGTGGTATATTAAATACCTCTCCGTCGCCCAATCTATTTATAAACAATCAAGCCGGGCCACAGTTATTAGAATCAAAAGTTGACGATCAATTTAGAAACATAGAACGCTCTAGAACGATTAGCAACGGATCATCAACATCTTGTGCATCTGAGGTTTCCAGCAATGCATCATGGAATTCGTTACAAAAGAGTATTGATATTAATGATTCAAACAGTCTTTCAGAATCTGATGTCGTACAGGGCAAAGCAATGTCCCCATCAGGAATATCCACTTCATATGAAGATAAAACTTTAGGTTCAGAGAATCCAGACAACAACAAGCATTTACAAATGACTTTGGGGGCAAACGAGGAATCCATTTGTAGCGATACAGACGAATCGGAAATTGCAGATTTGTATTTGAATGAGTCCGAAGTTTCCATAAATGATAAAACTGAGGTTGATGTACCTATTTGTCAAAAATTAACTACTTATAATGAGAGCGATAACGAAGGAGCTGGCACTAGATTCAATTTCCCAGCCGGAAGCCGCAATATCACTAATAGCAAAGAATTGAAACAAAATATAACACCTGGCTCAAGCATAAGATCTAGTGCTTATATGGCGCAATATAAATCTCCTAATGGTCAGATTGAGATTCCAGATCTAGATGATAAGTCGGTGACAGGGAAATATTCTATTCCAAAGTCATCTTGCTCGTTTAACGGTACAACTTTCAATGACATTAATTGCGAAAATTCTGATGACTCCGGAATAGATAGTGGTGATAGTTCTAAATTAGAGCCGATTGGATACCCTAGCAAGGCTGCAAGAAACGTGATTAAAGAGCAGTTCAAATCTATGCATGGAGATGATGATTCTGACACAGACATAGAATCGGCTAAGTATTCGAATTACTCGACAACGACGCCTAAATCCAAATCAACACCATGTCTTTCGTGTACTGAAAGACAGTTACCGCTGCTCCCTGATAAGACTGATAAAACAAATTCTATTAAGCATCCGCGGCCTAAATCTCCAGTTAAGCATGCACGCCATAAGTCTATGTTTAACATCGATTTCGATGCAACATCAGTACCAAAGTCAGCACCACAAACACTGGGACTTCATAAGAGATCAAAATCTATGGACTTGAATGGTATGATTCCTAAATCACCGTCTAAATCCTCAAATGTTAATTCAGAAACCTTACCACTAAAAACTAAAGACACTAGGAAAGTAGCTACACCTGAAGAGATGAAAATCCTGGTCACGGAACCTCCAAAACCTATTGATTATGCAGTTGATTTTAAAGAGGCTACATCCAATGATAACTTCCCAGTATATCCAGTTGCATCACCTAATATCAAAGAAAGATACCGTGGAAAGGAACATAGCTCGAGGAACCATGAAAGTATTCATAACATTTCAAAAGACTTAAACGGACTAAACATAAGCCAAAAGGATGATAACCCCTCTTGCACTCCTTATGTTACGAACCAGCCTCAAAACTACGGATTTGGATTACACCCTACACCTTACAACATTCCCACATCTAATCTTTCTAATATGACCTCATCTAGTTCAGGTTCAAGTTATCAATCAAGTAGAAGTACTAAGAACACAAATTATACGTCAATGTCGGACAGCGATAGTGTCGTAATTGACTTGACAAAGGACAAGTATGATGTATGCATGATACAAAGAAATAGTTCGACTCAATCGTATAGATCCGTTACGGAGAGAACGAAAGAAGGGAAAGAATTTGAAGTAGTATTGGTAGAGGATGAAGACGAAAACAATGACGAAGTGGATGAATTGGCCAGTATTTATTCGAAATACAGAAACAATTGGATCTTTAGAACAGGGTCCACAACATCGTGTACTTCTAACACAAGTACAGCTTCATTTGAAAGTGGTGTTGCTTCAGAGTCCCAATTAAAATTAAAGCCTAGTGTAAGCTTGGCATCTAGATACAAAAAAATACAGTCACCAAGAAGTATAGATAGACTTTCCTCTCAAATTCAAAAGCAACGGTTCAACGAAAAGCAGAACTTACCATTGAATGCTTCGAATGTTGGATACAAATCTACAAGAATTCAATATCCAGGAGTAAAGGAGAATTCAAACAATATTAAACCTCTGACAAATGAATTACCCAAGGTCCAAGCATCTTATGGTAAACCCGAAGGCATAGCTTCTTCAAATTTAAATTCGAAATATTTTGACTATACATCGGACAATTATGATTTTAACAGCTTTATGAAGCAGCAGGTGAGTCCCAACTAAAGTTGTTGAATGTTGTTTAAATTGTTATTCCTAATTATATTTTTATATTATTTTCATATTCTTCAATAATAATTTACGCTCATGGTTTTATTTAGTTCATTCTATTATTGTAATACACTAATCCAATTATTAGTTTATTATGTTAAGTTATATATATGCAATTTAATTACTCGTATCAAATTAACGGACTATCAGCTTCAGAAATAGTTCCCAAATTATAGGAATCAGTACTTTTTGAATATAGAGGAAAATTAGGCCTAAAAGTGTAGGGACCATTAGATATTTCAGTAAGTTTAGTTCGTTCTGAGTCTTCATTTCTCTCTTCATTCAAATTATCACTATCTACTGAAGTAAAAGATTTTACTGACCTAGAAGATGGACCTCTACTTATGCCACCATACATGTTAAAATCAGAATGCTGGCCTGTACTGTTGCTCCTGTAGAAAGTGATTGTTTTATTGATTGTCTCAATTTTGTTGGAAAGATGGTTATTATCTGCAACACTTTTAGAAGGCTTTTTATTATATGAGTTAGACCTAAAAAATGTTGCATCATTTATAGGCGAGTTTGTAAATCTACTATATTCATAGTCCTCAAAATTATAATCTTCAGGCAATTGATTAGCTTCATCAATCAAATCTTTATCAAGGGTTGAAATTGTGGTCTCAAAATCCACCCTTTCTGGTTCAGTGGGGGTGTCTGCTTTCTTCAATACAGTCTGTTCAGGTTCAGATTCAGATTTTACATTACTCAAATTTACAGCTTTGAAATCTATCTTTTCGTCATTATCATACCAAGAATATCTCTTACTTTCCTTTGAAGCATCTACCGCTATCCTCTGTAGAGGATTCTTAGATGTCTTACCGGGGATCTTACTACTTGTGTTCGTAGTATTTCTAATATCTGGACTATTTTGTTTATTGGTATTTTCTAGCACTGCCAACGTTGCCATCATATTTGTTACTGAATTCCTCTTCGTATTATTTTCTTCCTTATTTTGAGATTCTATCATTGCTAATTTGTCCATCATGTCAACTATGGAAGCCCTTCTCAGATGATTTAAATCCGTGGGTCCCAGTGAGCTGTCATCTTTCTGATTGATAGGCTCTTGATCTTTTTCCAAGTTAGCTAACACATTCATCATCCCTAGAATTGACAGTCTAGAATCCTTATAGCCTTGATTATTTAAATTTATCGACTTATTTATATCCTCTTGTAGACCACTTGATGTAACCTGGTGATCTGCTCCAGAATCCAATGAACTATTCCCAGTTTCTAATGTTCCTAAAATACCCATAATTTCATTTACTGGGGCTATTGTATTTGTCTTAACAGATGGTTGAGATCCATTATTTTCCATCTGAGCACCCAGATCAAATAGTATACCAAGTCCAACGTCATTTTCTTTGATTGACTTCAAAGAACCAGCTTCATTTGTATCGACTATTCTCCTCTTATTGAAAGATTCTATTTCATTTAATTTCTCTGAAATTTTGCAATCAAGGTTATCACTAATAGAACTATGGAAACTTTTAAGAGCCCGTTGTTTAAAAATATCACGGTCATCCTTTAGTATATTATCTTTTTGACTGCGATTTGTAATGTCACCGATTCCACTTTCGAGTGAAGCCTGCCTAAAAATAAATAGTTTGTTTGTATTACTATCATGATCCTCTTCCTTAAAATCATTATCTTTCCGTAGCCTATGTCTTAAATTATTACCTATTGTTAACCCGTTAATCATAGGTGAATTAAGATCATAAAGCTCCAAGTTACCTGATGATTGTAAGTCAGGAGTTTTTCTACAATTATTCAAGTTTGCAACATCAATTGATGACAGCCTTCTAAGATCCATGTAATTTTCAAGAATATCTTCATTAGGAGTATTATCTTCAGACATTGATTCCAGTGATTTGGATCTATCGTCAAATCCTTCAATCGATAAATGATAAGAATGATTAAATGGTCTATGGTTTTTGAGTTGAGCATCAGGAAGTTTTAGATCTGTCGACGTAGTTTCAATTTCTATTTTATCAAAAGGGTTTGAACTGATAACAGAACTTTCCTCAAAATTGTTACTGGCAGAATCCAAAGATATCTCGGTATTCAGCTCCTTTATATTATTTTCGAGGCCCGTACAATGTTCTTGCTCATCACAAAAAATGTCATCGTATTGTCCATCAGCATCCTCTTCATCATCATCATAATTAAAGTCGTCGTCATCCATTCCATTATTTTCAAAATCATAATCAGAAAACTCATCAACTTCATATCCTAAATCATTTTCATTAAATTCATTCAGTTGTGGAAATGAATTATTATTTTTTGGTGGATCTGTATTTGTTTTATAGTATTTCACCGACGTATTTCTGCCGCCAGCATTATCTTTTACAAAAGAAAATTGTGAAGATGAATCCGAATCAGAATCAGAATATTCATCGTCTTCGTCCTGCGTTACATCTTCTTCAATATCTGTAGAATGACCGTGCGGTGAGGTGCGATATTGTATAGAATCATTAATTTCACAATCGGGCTGGAAAGATACCAGCTTTGTCTCAAAATTCCTACTATCTGCTAGTGAAATGCTTGATTGGTTTGCGTTTGTTTCCTCCAATTTATCATGCACTTCTGGTAAATTCAAAGGAGGTGCCAACATATTTTGGTTAGCCTTATCTTGATCTGACGGAGATTGTGAATATGGAGATTGTGAGTAAGGCGAATATGATGGAGGCATCAATACCTCGTGGCTGTCATAGTTGTTCGTATGATAAATATCTCTAGGCAGCGCGAGAGCAGGTGATGACCAAGAGGCTCCAGAATTCATGTTGGGAGTATGCATTTGGGCTAATGTGCCATTCAGAAGTGTGTGTGATTTTAACTGGCTGCTCCATGCGTGCAGCTGGGTCTCTCCAGGTGACCTTAAGTTATCAACATTATTGCCATTCCCGTTCTGTGGTAATGTCGAAACCGGTTTTTGTTCATATTTGCGTGGTACCTGGGGCTTTTCCTTATTTGGGCCCGATAATGCACTGTTCAACCGATCTCCAGACAGTAACACATTGTTGGGTTGTTTCGTATGGCTTGGCGAAGAAAATAAGTTTTTAATAGGCGTTAATAGCTTTTTCGGCGTACTCATGGATTTCTGGGGCGACGTAAACTGAGGTTTCTGTTGAAAATTAGGTGACAGAAGCGCTGAACTGTTACCATGGGTTATTCGCGGCGGGTTTTCGATCTCATAGTCATAGTAGTCCGAAGTAGAAGATTCACTTCTTATATGACCCTTTATAAATGACCGCATACTGGGCAATAAGCATATGAGACAGACAAACTAATCTTGTTGGCTAACGGTTTTCTCTTGATAACGATTCCGTTGCGCGATAAAATAATTTTTCAATGTATTAACAATACTTGATCTTAGACACCAAAGGGTATGATCGAGTATGATAAAAGTTATAAATAAGATGTGATAACGTCTAAGTCTTGAAGATGATAAGGATTATCTTACAATAAGATGCAATCTAATTTTAGTTACGTTTAGTATGTAGACATGGCTGGCATTTTGAAATCTCGACCTTTAATGCAGTCCTCGCGACAGCAAACGAGCACACCGGGAATAAGCAGGAGTATTGCAACCAGCGACCATCCGTTCCACCAGTACCTTTGAACCCCTACACCGGTATTATCAAGTCAGATGTAACCCATCGATAGTTGCGGCAAGCATTCTTGCGATATCCCGAATAGGCAATTTGTTCCATAGGTCGCAAATAACCCATGCGTTCCCATGTTTTTCATGGACCACCCAGGCCTTATACAACCCCAGGCGTCTGATATGAAAGAAATATGTTCAAGCGATAACAAATACCACCTATCAGTCTGCGTTGTGTGCTCTTTGGTCGCCAAAACTTACATTTCGAAGTCGCAAGCTATTTCCAACAAAACCTTAACACGGGGTCAAATATATAATATAACGTGGTCTACAATTGAAGGCTATTTTTTGTTTCAGTAATACTGGCTACATAGCTGCGTCTGAAATGTCTAACGTTACCACTGGGTTCAAAAGGTGCCTCCCCCTCGCAAACGCCCACCAATACGTCTGAATGAGAGGATAGCTATGTATGTAAGATTTTTACTGCAGTAACAGCCTTCGAGCAGTATATTCTTTACCCTGCAAACGTCCTATAGAATCATTATCCAGCCTGTCATCCACCTATATTAGTGGATGGGTTTGATGTCACATGCCAAATCACATGCCTTCCACCATCCATCCACCAGCTTTATGGGTTCAGCCCTTGGTGTGTGCACATGCCTTGGGTGACTGCGAATACAATCCACTCGCACCAAACCCGCATCTGGCACGACCGGTTCCTCCAAAAATATATTGTGATGACATAATCCATAATTATGGTGCGAAAAATTGAATTTTCACTTTGCTAGTAGCACTCCAGACGAAACAGAATTTTCACATAGTGGAAAAAATTGATTTTTTATTGAAAATCGGTTAATAGTTTTGAAGGACCTTTTGTTATTCGATATTCAGAAATAGTCTTATAGTATTAAACATGCTTATTCCAACAGAAGACAGAAAGAAGATTCACCAATACCTCTTCCAAGGTATGTAATGATTGTAACAGAGTACTAAGTTCGGTTCAGATTCAAAGATGGATGAATGGTGAAATAGGAAATAGAGGCCACAGACAGTCGAAAACAAGTCGAATGAATGAATAATAGGAATAGAGACTCCGTGAGAGAATGTAGTGGTAATTTACAAAGAAATTAGGAAGATTGGAGTGATTAGTCTGTTTGGATACGAAATTTTCTTAGGGGTCGTAGGGCCATAGGAGGTTAAATTGGCCTCATGCGATGACAGGACAATAGCTGGGAACAAGAGACAGTTTGAAAATGAACAGAGACAGAGTTGACGATTTTTGATGATTTTGAATTTCGTCAGCATGATGAGCCTTTGTTCATTTTTGACCATTTCTGGGCCTGGTTGTTGGCCAGGCATTTGTCTATGAAGTGAACTGATACCGAACATTACTGGAAATATATCGTGGACATATACTAACTCATTTATAGAAGGTGTTGTTGTCGCCAAGAAAGATTTCGATGCTCCAAAGCACGACGAAATTGACACCAAGAACTTGTTTGTCATCAAGGCCTTACAATCCTTAACCTCTAAAGGTTACGTCAAGACCCAATTCTCGTGGCAATACTACTACTACACCTTGACTGACGAAGGTGTCGAATTCTTAAGAAACGAATTGAACATCCCAGAAGGTATCTTACCATTGACCAGATTGAAGGGTGCTCCAGCTGAAAGACCACAACGTGCTTCTAGAGGCCCAAGAAGAGATGGTGACAGTTACAGAAGAAGAGCTCGTGATTAAATTACTCATACTTGATTATTTTACTTCATATTTATGATCTTAGGTTAATTTAATTGTTGTGCTTTATATATATACTATTTGTAAACTCTATCTCTCTTTTAATAAAAGAAACCACATTTATTGTATCATATCGCATGCATCTAACCGTAGTGGCTTTTAATTCTGACGTGTCTTAAAATTCGACATCGAGTTCTCTACACACACGATCATTGGTAAACCTTCTAGCCTATTCCAGAATTTTTTTTCGGCAATTAATACATGTCTACAGCTACTTGCGTCAGGCTTGGTACCAACATTGATTCCTGAGACACATCTCTACATTCCAATACATTGTATCTTATATAATTCTCTTACATAATTTAGCATTATAAGTAGGCTTCGTTTAAAACGTTTGTCAGAATGACGCTTGCGACACGCTCGCGGACATTATTTAAAAATTTAAGCAAACTGTCAACAGTCTATTTTTACTCTACTTTACTAAATTGACCGTATCTTTTTTTCAAGTCAATTAAAATTCATAGAATGCCAGTCGATGAATTACCTATGTATCCGACGCCCCAGCAAGCGGCTTATACTGTTGGGAATCAGTCGCAGGGTAGTTCGAGAAAGCAATCACATCCAAAACAATCAAACGTCGTATATAGGCCGGCCCAGCATCTGAAGCCAGTTCCATCTCAATATTCACATTTGCAACCCCATAATACTCAGGCATACCAGGCACAACCACCAGCAGATTATCAAGGACAATATCAGACGCCATCGCAACCTCCACCACCACCTCAAGCACAGCAATATCCGCAATATCAACCTCAGCCAGCGCAACAGCAATATTATCAACCCCAACCTGTTCCTGTGCCTGTGCAGCCTAGCTATGGGACATATGGAGCTAATGAATACGCGAATTCGCCAGTGAATCTGCATCATCCACAACCTCAATCTCAATCTCAACCTCAACCCCAACGTCAACCTCCCCAGCAGGCCTATCAAGTCCCCCCACAACAACATCAGCCATATCAACCTTCTCAGCCACCTCAACATCCACAACAGAGATATCAAAACTTCAATAATGCTCCTCCAGTAGTGAGTAACCTGCATCAAAACCCGCACAAGAAACCACCACCATCCAATGCAACACCTGCTGGGTCTAAAGAGTCATTGCTGATGCCTAATTCGACACCGCCAAAACAACATGTATCCTCCAAACAGAAATTGGAAAATGAATTGAAATCCGTGTTTAACAAGGTGGATACTAATCATTCAGGAAAAATATCGTCAAAGGAATTATCATTAGCTTTACTTAACTTTGATCATACAAGGTTCCAAGATTCTACAATCTCATTAATGATCAAGTTATTCAGTGGTTCTAATGGTTCAAGCTCTGGAAGCCTGAAATCTTTGACATTTGAACAGTTTGTTTCCTTATGGAAATATTTGTCTGCTTACAAAAAATTATTTATAGCTGCTGACTCCAATAAGTCAGGGGATATATCATTTGGAGAATTTCAAAAAGTCTTAGAGCAGATTGGCTATAAATTAAATATAGATTTAGTCTTGCATCTATTCCAAAAGTTTGCACAAAAAGCTAGAGATGATGGATATGATGATGGATCTGTTGGCAAACTTAAATTCGACGCTTTTATTGAATTATTAGTCTATTTAAGGAAATTAACAGATATCTTCAAAAAATATGATAAAGACTTATCGGGTGTTGCAACAATTAACTTCCTGGACTTTTTATTCGAAGTTAGTAACCTATCTTAATTAGTGACCAATACTTGTAATATTATCGGAATTATTATATAATGCGATTCACTTGTTCTAATTATTGATATTTATTTAGTATGTATAGTAAAACAAGTTAATCTATATAAGCTACCTTTCCATTTCGACTATTTTGCTGCAATACTATTTCTTATTACGGCATGTAACTTTCATTGACTGCGATTTCAAATTTTAGAAATTTTGCAATAATTACAAAAAATTCACAAATTACTTTTATTCATATATTTTAGATATATCTATACGAAATAACTCTTCCAAAGAACACCTTCAAGGTCTTGCATTTGGCTCTCATTAAAGACCTTGCTATCAACATGCCAGGTATCCTGCCTATTCTTTTTAAACTTACCTAGGGTATCTTTGGCTGTTTTTCCTACAATACCAGGTAAACCAGACGACTTATTGGCTAGCATTGTCAAAACGTTCGGAACCCATATTGGAGGAGGAGATAAAAATGGGAAAGCATGAACCAAAGCCCCAAGGCCTAGAGTAGCTCCATGAAGTGTTATATTGTCTGTAATGGGGATATTCTTATAACCAGTCTTTTTATGCTTCCTCCTAATTTTATCTAAATCTTGAGCATAAGCCTTACTATATTCCAAAACAATCTCATTGACATCGTTTGGAGGAGAAATATGAATCAATCCGGACAAAGTGGAAGATGCAGCTTCCCGAATTTCAACATTCTTATGATAGAGCAATTTATTCGTCAAGCTAATAATTCGTTGTCTCTGTGACTTACTGAAGCAAAAAAGGTTTTTAAAGTATATGGTTTCCGTAAACTCACCGACAATGATTGATTGAACTACTGTTAAAGACTCAGAAGAATATCTTTCAAGCATGCAAACAATCCTTTCTAATGTGCGCGGGTTATATGGGATTTGGGAAACTTTCTTGAAGACAGTTATTGGATCTATATTTCCCAATTGACACACATCTTTCATATTGATCAATTTAAGTAAGAATGGCACAATGTACGTATCCACGTCATCCTGATATAACACCGAAACACTGGTATTCAATGCTTGCCCTAACCAAGTCAATACGGTTGTCGCAGAATAAATGTAATTGGATTTTAAAATTTCTTGCTGTGTTAGGTGTTCGACCTCTAATCTCCATGTCTCGATCTTGCCAAATAACTCTGGAATCAATTCAAGAAGAGTATTTTTCTTACTTGCGAGGTATAAAATGTTCCCAGAGTTTGTATTACAAACGGTTGCAAACTCTTCTCCACTCGCTACTGATTCAGTATAATACGCAAAAGACAAAATCGCAATAAGTGACCCAATTTGATCCCTAATTGCTTGATAACGATGATTGATATTATCAAAGCACATCTTAAGTGTAGCGTCAGGGTCTGGATACGTCCATGTGACAGCCGCAACAAAGGATCTGATATAACTTAACCTTGTTGCTTCTTTTAGAGCAGAATCTGATTCTGGGTCGACGGTGAAGCCGGTGAGTACTTTAGTTACTTTAGGAAATCTTCTGCAATCGATATGTGAAGGCACCCACCAAGAGAATATATTCCAAATCCCTCTATTATCTGGAGATAAATCATGTTCAAAAATTTCCATCAAAAGCAGGCAAATAAAACTGTCACGTTTATCCGTCAACGATGGGTTGATAAACTTCGATCCGATTAATATTCCGGCAATTAATTCACAGACAACTATATGGGAACTCTTATCATCTTTGACGTAAGTATCGCTAACAATGTTTAATAAATCGTCAAAAGAAAATTGTTCAATATACCCGTTGGATATCAAATGTACTAAAGTTGCAGTAACAAAAACATCCGTACCCTGAAATGCAGAATTGGCATCATTATCGGTAACCCATAACTTCACTATATTTTGGAACCATTCCTTCGTTACACAGGTACAGAACGATTTTAAAGCATTGGCATCATGTGCCTTCAAGTCAAGTTCGAAACATGGTTCATTTGTAACTACTTCCATATTTTTATCCCAAAATAACCAACCAGTATTCGCCTTATGATCAATAAAGTAGCTTGGAGAATTGGAATTATTAATTTCCTGAGTCCAAACATTAAAATAAGACTTACCTGAAATAGGTGAAGTATCAACAACCTTGAAATCGGTTGGAACAAAACCTAGATTATAAGCATTCGAAAGATCGTATTGTAACACTTGAAGAAGATAAAGTTTATTTACCATCTTTGTTATACCCTTCAAAGCTAGTCTCGAGATAAGAGGATGATCGCTTGAAGCCTCTTTTGCTAAAAGCTGTAACACGTCGTGATTCACTGCCATCTCTAAATCGAGTTGCAAATCGATGAGTAAAAATAAATTAAGAGAAGTTATCTTCCAGTGTGAATTTGTTTTTTCATCTAACAAAACACTATCTTCTAACTTCCTTAGCTTTTCAAAATAAATTTTTCTCTTCTTTTCTTTAGCCAACCTTACTGCCCGTATTTCTAAATCAATATATTCGTCAGGTGGTCTAACACAATCTACCTCCGAATGATCAATCAAGCATACACTGCTAGGTGGCGTAATGCTATTATAGACTCCTTTGAATAATCTTTGAGAGAGTTCATTTACTTCAAAATTATCAACAAGCAAACAACGATGAATTAATTCCACATATTTCTGAAGATTAAAGTAATCATTTTGAATCTTATTTTTGATTCTCTTTAGACTAAAAATACTTAACCCACTTTCTATTTTCCTATAGTCATTTTCTTCTAAAGCTTTAGCAAGGTATTTAAACGATGAACGAATTATTACATTGTAAGACCCATTCAACCTTTTCATTGCATCCACTAAAGTTGACTGGGCTGGCTTAGCGATTGCCAAATATGTTGAAACAGATAATTTTACAACATCTTCCAACAAAGTCTTATCGAGATCAGTTTGTGTCCTAGCAGTAGCATGAAGTGCCACTCTAAGCAGATGATAAGATTCAATTCTACTACCAAGCGCAATTCTGGTATATGGCTTGCGAACCCTATTTATGTGTTGAATACTGCTAACATAGCCAAAATTGATTTTTGCATGACTATGGTCCAATAAGCGTTCACGGCCAACATCTGCAAACCACATGTTCATCAAGTATAAGAAATGTTTGAAAAGTTTCGTATTATCGTGAAAATGATTTGTTAGAAATTTGCATATAATGTGTAAACTCTTCCCTATCAAATTACGAGTTTTATGTAATATAAGGTACAACTCATTTGACCTTCTAGTTTCCATGTCATCTCCAAAAAAGTATCTTGATGTATAAAGCTTCCTTTCTCTGAATGTTATACCAGGATTCATAGTAGACATGTCAACACCTTCAATATGTGGGGTACCCCTACCAGAAGCATCAACTGATGGAGCAGGCGATTCAGATTTACTTAAAGACTCAAGGTGATGGTTTAAGTTTGAAAATGAATCACTAATATCATGATGACTCGAAACTTCCTTATTTTTAATATCATTGTCTTCATCAGCAATATTATATTCCGTCAATTTATCAAAGTCTAACATATAATTTATTAGATCATCACTTCCTATGTCTTCAACGATCTTTTCAAGATTCTCGTGAATATTTTCAATACGTAATTCGTCCTTACCTAAAGACCTACTGTTTTTCATCCCTCTTATTTGATTTAACAAAATTAACCTTTGCTGAATGGATTGTGTTTCATGGTGATTCAATTTAGGTATATCTTCATCAAAAGATGGATCCAATAAGAAAGATATACCACTAATAGAATAGCTCAAGTACAAAAAGTACAGTCTAAGCTCATCAGAAAGTTGAAGAGCAGCATTGGCATCTCCACTTTCTACTTCAGAATATCTTTTCATTAATTTCAGAATATTCTCCAAACTTTTAGAAACATGACTCCTAAAACACTCAACCGCAAATTTAACTTCCCGTTCAGTTGGAATAAACCATTCAAAATTTAAGTTTTCTTTTGAAAATCGTTCTTTATCGAACTGAAAGCCTCCCCAACATTTTTCATCAATTCCATACTTCTCAATATACTGTGGAGAAATTAACCTATTCTCCTTAAGCCTTATTTTCGTTGTAGACTGTAACATTTGATTCAATAAGTAAGAACCAGCAAATACCGTAGGACCTTTTACATTGTCCATCAAGAAGAAAGACAAGTCAGTAAGTTCCTTTGCACAGTCCACAACATAACTTCCAGCATTTCCGATACATTCGTTTAATATAACTAGGTTCCAAAATAGAGGCTGGTCGCGAGGAACAATTTCCACACCTGTTCTTGATGCACCTGCACCGTTTTCTTCAATGTCCTCTTTAATCTTATCTATCAAGATCCCCGCAAATCCTTTGAAGCTTTCTGGATCATGCTTTATAAGACCACCACAAATTTCCGCTGCTACATCTGCAATCGTGTGGTATGTGTTATCCGTGACAAACTTGAAGAAATCATCACGAAATTGCGAGAAAATATCATCAGATAAAGATTCAAATACAACATACAAGAATTTTGGTAAAGCATCTGCCAAATCTTTTTCAATACCCGTACTTTTCGAAGGATCCGGTAAATTCTCCATAAGTATGAATAATCTTTCACTTAAAGTTTTCATTATTATTTTGAAGCCAGCAGACGATGACTTCAATGCATCTAATTCCAATTGATCATCAATTTCAAAGCTTTGTACGTCATAATCATTATTATTATACATTTTTCTTTGCAAATATTCTAGGTGATCTTGAGTAAATTGAATGGCAAAATTGGGGTCACCATTACCATCAGTTAAATCGTGGAAGGGGACGAAGTTTGCAACTGAAGCAAACATATTTAAAGTATGAATTGTTTTTTCTAAGTCATTTGAGTCAATACCTGGCAAGGCTAACAGTAATATCCTCGTTAAGTGTATTCTTATAATTGGGGTTGATGCAAAATATCTTGCTAATTCTTCAACAGAACGTAAGGCAACTGTCACTCTATGTGTTGATATAACACCTTCGAGAGATTCATATATATCTAAAAGTATATGCTCGGATACCATAAGTGGTCTTAAATATGCCAATAAGTGGAAACAGGTAAGATAATCATCTGTAACATTATGCTTTTTAGACTGAACACCAGTTCTAATTAAAGGTAAGAATATTTCTACAAACCTGGTAGTTATTTTTTCTGTCAATTTATAGGCCTCTGGCAAATTTTTCAAAGATCCATGTTCTTCAGTTTCCAAATTAATTCTTTTATGGTATTGATAAACCAAACTTAAAATTAATTTCGAAATTGATCTAGACCATTCACCACTGTTAGAAGGATGGACGTAACTTTCTATCGCATTTAGTAATGTTTCAAGGTATTTTATTATTCCATCAGGCTCCAAACATCTTTCCCCATTGATAGAGAATATAATCATCGATGCAAACCCTTGGAAAAATTTTGTCTTTAATGAGGAATATTTTTCGTTCATAATGCTTAGACTATTAATCAAAGTGTTAATAAAGAATTGCATTTGCTCGTCAGAGAAGACACCGAATTTTCCAAGATTCATATAACTCGAACTATTTGGATTACGACTCAACTCCAACAATGATGCCATTGCGATTGTACCGAGCCTGGAAGTAAGATGTGAGTCAATACCTGAGCTCTTACTTAATTTCGACCAGATGTAAAAGAAAGATGCAATGTAATGACGAATATCCTCTGTATCATTCATACCACCGTCAGTAAAAGGAAGCGGCAATAAAGACATAGATGAAAGAGATAATGCTGCATTAGAAATTGAAAACTTACTACCGAACTTAGCGTAGATCAAAGGCAAGGATTCTTTAGAGAAGAAATTGGACGCCTTCTCAGCCAAACGTATCAAATGCTTGTGGTCCTTTTTTTCAAATTGTTCATGAGATGAGTCTATTTGCGGAAACTGGTTTTCCAATTCTTTGCACAAACCTTCCCATGGAAGAACAAGACCCTGAATTTTAAGCAATTCCTGGTCTTTCGTTAATAATTCGAATGCTTTCACATATATCTTCAAATTAATATGTTGTCCCCTGGAAAGACAAATAGCATAATATACCCTGGCCAAGTTCATTCTCAAACTCAAGGGCATGTCATATTTCATTTTGAGCCAAACGAGTAACTCATGTGTCCAAATACGAACACCCACCACCGCAGCTGATTTGGGCGATTTCTTATGTTGGACCGTAGATTCGTTACCTTCGCCTTCGTCGCCTTCGTCTCCCTCTTCGTCTTCCTCCTCTTCTTCATATTCGCTGTCCGAGTCAGCAAATTCTTCTACTGCGAAATAATTACTCGACTCATCATCCATACTAACGTCGTCATTGTTGGCATTATTCATCTCAAAGAGGTTTGTTTCAAGGGCTAAATCAACATCAGACAAGCCGCTAGCATTTTTCAACGATGCCAAATCCTTAGCAGTGATTGATAATGAACCCTGGATATCAAGACTCTTGATAGCGATGTAGAGATGCGATACAATATGACTCAAAAATTTTGCCTGATCCTTAGGAAGCTCAGTCTCATATGGAAGCAACCTAGGAAGGTTCAACGTTCTGGGCCTAGCTCTGGCAAAAAATCGGGATTTAGGATCCAATTGCTCCTTTTCTATCTCGTCCCATCCTTCAGGATAGTCCAAGTTGTAGTGAGACTCTCTGGTGAATTCTACACTCGAGTATGATGGCCTTCTCGTGGTGGTTTGCTGAACCCGTTTCGCTGTATTGGGCGTATATGACCTCAATGAATTGTCAAATTGTGCTTTGTCCTCTTCGTGCATCTGCGAGACCGCTCTCTCTACGATGGGGTTTTGCTTTCTGATAGGAATTGGTGCGCTGACCTTGGACTTTTGTCCCGAATCGTGTGTACTTTCTGGCTTATTTTCCAATGGAGTCATCGCTTAGCTGTATTCTGGTCCTATTACAAGCGAATTCAAGACCAATTGGACGTTTTAGCTGTTTAGTTCTTTATAAATCATAATCAAAAGTCGTCTTTCGCCGTTGCCACTACATATCAGCCCAGGTATCACAAAACCACTCAGTATCTTTTTCCATCATTACTCTTGTGACATCATCCCCCTACGAAGTTTAGGATTCCTATCCCCTGTCTGTTTGCCCCCCAACGTCATAATTCTGTGATGTACCCTTGATATTCTTTCCATGGCCTTCTGTGACCTGTGCAGCAATTGTAGATATAAGAAGCGCCAAGTACTAAACTACGATTTTACAGTTATTCTATACCTAATATACAGCGAATACGTGAAAATGTGCCTTATACCATTAAATACAGTTATCAATCTCGGTTGAAGCCAATACCGCTTCTCCTAGAACTTGTAGATAACTATGTCTACGAACCACGATGGACCATTCCAGAAGGTGCATTACGTAATGGCGTTAAAGTCTTTTTTTGATGGTTATGTTCCCTTCCCAAAAAAAATTCTCAGGTCTTCGACAGTGCGTATTAAAGTGAAAAATAGTAGATATAGTTTTTTCCTCTTAATCGTAGCAATTTGTAACATATTAATTGATTTAACCAAAGATGTCTGTTTCATCTTCAAAAGCTAAGAGAGAACAAAAGCGTTTGGAAAGAGAAGCCCAAAAGTCAGCTGCTGGTAAGGCCACCAAGAAGACCAAGAAGCAAGCAGCAAAAGACTCAGAAGAAAAGGAAGTCGATGACACTGAAGCACAAATCTCTAAAATGCAGTTACAAACTGATGAACATGGTATATCGGATAGAGTGACTACTGGTGTTTTGGAATCGTTAAATACGTCGAGAGATATCAAGTTATCATCTGTTTCGTTATTGTTCCATGGTAAGGTTTTAATTCAAGATTCGACCATCGAATTGAATTATGGTAGAAGATACGGGTTATTAGGTGAAAACGGTTGTGGTAAGTCGACCTTATTGAACGCCATCGCCGCCAGAGAATTCCCAATCCCTGAACACATTGATATATACTTGTTGAACGAGCCAGCTGCTGCTACCGACTTCTCAGCTTTGGAATATGTTGTCAGAGAAGCGGAAGCTGAAATGAAAAGATTGGAAGACTTGGTTGAAGAAATTATTGTCAAGGATGGACCAGAAAACCCAGCATTGGAAGGTTTATACGAAAAGATCGACGAAATGGATCCATCTACTTTTGAATCTAGAGCTGCTATTATTTTGACTGGTTTAGGTTTCAACGGGGTAACCATTAAGAAGAGAACCAGAGATATGTCTGGTGGTTGGAGAATGCGTGTTGCATTAGCCAAGGCTTTATTCGTTAAGCCAACCTTATTGTTATTGGATGATCCAACTGCCCATTTGGATTTGGCTGCTTGTGTCTGGTTGGAAGAATACTTAAAGAGATTCGACAGAATCTTGATTTTAGTCTCGCACTCTCAAGATTTCTTGAATGGTGTCTGTACTAACATGATTGATATGAGATTGAAGGAATTGCAATTATACGGTGGTAACTACGATTCCTATGTCAAGACTAGAGCTGAATTGGAAACTAACCAAATGAAGCAATATGCTAAACAACAAGAAGAAATCGCTCATATTAAGAAGTTCATTGCCTCGGCTGGTACTTATGCTAACTTGGTTAGGCAAGCAAAGTCTAGACAAAAGACTTTGGATAAGATGGAGGCCGCTGGTTTAATTCAACCGGTTGTTCCTGATAAGGTTTTCACCTTCAGATTCCCTGATGTCGATAAGTTGCCACCACCAGTTTTGGCGTTTGATGGTATGTCATTCTCGTATTCCGGTAAGAAAGAAGATAACTTATATGAAAACTTAGATATAGGTATTGATATGGATTCAAGAGTTGCTTTAGTCGGGCCAAATGGTATTGGTAAATCCACATTATTGAATTTATTCCAAGGTAAATTACAACCTCAACAGGGTAGAGTTATTCAGCATACACATATTAAATTAGGTGTCTATTCACAACATTCTGCTGAACAATTAGATTTGACTAAGAACCCATTGGAATTCGTCCGTGACAAATTTTCCCACATTTCTCAAGATTTCCAATACTGGAGACAACAATTAGGTCGTTATGGTTTAACTGGTGAAGGCCAAACTTCTCAAATGGCTACTTTGTCTGAAGGTCAAAGATCTCGTGTTGTTTTTGCATTGTTAGCTTTAGAAGCTCCTAATTTAATTTTATTGGATGAACCTACTAACGGTTTAGACTTGAGTACTATTGATTCTTTGGCTGAAGCCATCAAGGCTTTCAATGGTGGTGTTGTCGTTGTTTCGCACGATTTCAGATTGTTGGATAAGGTTGCTAAGGATATTTATGTCATTGAGAACAAGGGTGCGACCAGATGGGATGGTACTATCTTGGATTACAAGAAGAGTTTAGCTAAAGACGTTGTCATTTAAGTTCAATAACTCAGCTAACTTATCTATTTATGTATTTTACTTCGAACTTATAATATGTAACTCATTATTATCTTCATACTGTAGACTAACTTGGATTGTAATCTGGATATGGGTGCAGCTGAACATATGCATGCTTCCGAATCTCCTCCTATAGCTCATCCACCATCAACATCCCGTCCGGTAGCAAGTTTCGAACGTGTTATGCTAGCTTCTCCCACACCTCAACTGATTTTACAATAGAACTATAATTAGTAGGTAAATGTGCGAATTTTATAATAAGATAGTTACTACGACACTCCGTTGTAATAGATAATACTCCGCCTAGATAAACTGCTTAGATAGAATTCAGATAGAATTAAAGTAAGTGTCTGAACTTGAGTAGAACTATTAGTAAACTAGTATACACTCTGAATTGAAACGAATGTCTGTGTTTCATCACATCTATCGAGTGTTTAAAGAAGTGGAATCTTGTTCTTACTCACCACATTCTCTTTGTGTTGGATATTAAGGCTGCAAAATTGTGGATATGGGCTTATAAAAAAAAATTGGACGAGTCCGGAGTCGAACCGGAGACCTCTCCCATGCTAAGGGAGCGCGCTACCAACTACGCCACACGCCCTGCGTGATTTCAGAAATGGTCCCTAGCAGGATCGAACTGCTGATCTTGGCGTTATTAGCACCACGCCTTAACCAACTGGGCCAAGGGACCAAATTTCTGATATATTGTAAGAGATCACATATACATATACTTAATGTATATGTATAGTGTTGCAAAAGTTATACATCATGGTTGCAAAAGTTGGTGTATAAATAGAAGTGATTATCAGGGTCTGGATAGACGAAAGGAAGGAAGGAAATTAGGAACTAATTATAGGTAGTTAAAGTTAGTTAGTTAGCTAAGAATAAAGTAAGNAAGTTCTATTTGGTCTATTAGAACATATATATAATATACAGATTATAAGTATAAGTAATTACCTTATTAGTACCCAGTTTCCTTACAATTGGTAGCGCCGCAAGTTAGATCCGAATAACAGAATTACGAAAATCAAAATGTCGAGAAGTCCAGATACTACAATGGAACTTATTAAATTCTTACGTGAAGAAGCTCGGGACAGAGAAAATAGAGAATTTTTAATGAAAGCAGAAATCAAACCATATTTTGGCGGCAGGAATCCTGCTCAACTTAATAATTTCTTTCAAGAACTTCTTAGCAAAGCTGAAGGGTTCCAATTAAATGAAGAACAACTAATCATGCTAGCAGGTAAGAATTTAAAAGGACCAGCATTAGAATGGTACAGGGAATATAAAGAAACCAGTACTATACCACTCAATGATTACCAACTTTTTAAAGAAGATATAAAAGCTCAATTTATAGATGATTTTGATATTAGTATGTTAATTTCCAAATATTGGAATCTTAAACAAACAAAAAGTGTTGAAAAATACAATAGGCAAGTTAGTCAACTTCGTGAGGAATTACCCAAAGGAATAATGCCTGAAGAAGTACAAGTAAGTGCATATCTTGAAGGATTAAAAAAAGAGGTTCAAAGGGAGGTTAGACTTAAAAGACCAAAAGGTCTTATGGAAGCTATGAGAATAGCAATCACTTATGATGATGGTATAGAAATAAACAAAAGTAAGGCATACTTTAATGAAAATTCTGGGAAATACAATCAAAGGTTTAATCAGACCGATGATATGCAAATTGACAATATAACATCAAGACCAAGAGTGGTAAGACAACCGAAAGTATGTTTTAATTGTCAAAAGGAAGGCCATTTTGCAGCTAAATGTCTAAATAAATCAAAAAAAATGAAGCAGTCAAATAGCCAGGTCGGATTTGACGTGCTGAAAGACCTGAAGAAAACGACTAGAACGTCAAAAAGGAATAAAATAGTAGATGTTAGTCAAATTAAGTTAGAAAATAAAGTTAATAATAAGATTCTGAAGGAATATGAATCAAAATCAATCTGCGAAGAAACCGTAGATGATAAGAAATATATTACTAAAATAGAAGGTAATATAAATAGATCAAGGAATAGTTTAGAAAATTCATGCGATGTGAATTTTGTTGGAAGCGAGAAGTTAGATAAAGAACCCAAGGAAAGGTCCGTGATAAGAGACAAGGGTAAGAGTAAACTTCAAGAATCGTTGTTCATCATCCCAGTAAAGATAAGGAATAAAGAAAGCAGAGCTTTAATAGATTCCGGAGCACAAAGTAATTTCATTACCTCAGAGTTGGTAAAAGAATTGAAATTAGAAACAGAAATAGCACCAGAAATAGTATTGACAACGGTAACCGGTGAAACAAGTAAAACAAATAGAAAAGTTTTATTCGAATTAGAGATAGGTAAAGAATTGGTAGAAGTTCAGTTTAATGTCGCTACGTTTGGATATTCCAACTACTTCAAAGAAACACAGAATTGTCAATTCGAAGTGGTTTGGTAAATTCTATGAAAGATCAGAATCTTACCCAAAATAACCACCAAGAACGAACTTAGAAGCAATTGAACGTGCAAAAAATAAAGAAATTATTGCTATCGCAGGATACAATAAAAAGAAGCTGATTTTCGATATATATTGGCAAGATTGTCACCCAGGACATTCTAGTACCATGCCTAAGAAATTATTCGACAAATATGTACCTCAAGTACAAAGAAATTCGTTACTCGCAATTTAAAATCCTTGAACCCGATTTAGTTTGAATCGGGACGATTCAATAAAAACCGGGGGAGAGTGTAAGAGGACACAAGTATACATATATGGATTATATATATGTCGTGTTGCAAAAGTTATACATCATGGTTGCAAAAGTTGGTGTATAAATAGAAGTGATTATCCCCTGAGTCTGGATAGACGAAAGGAAGGAAGAAAATTAGGAACTAATTATAGGTAGTTACAGTTAGTTAGTTAGCTAAGAATAAAGTAAGTAAGTTCTATAAGTTCTATTTGGTCTATTAGAACATATATATAATATACAGATTATAAGTATAAGTAATTACCTTATTAGTACCCAGTTTCCTTACATATAGTAAAGTAAACCCGTTCACTATGAGGCAAATATATATGTATTAAATATATTCAAGGTTGTTATATTGTCGCAAACTCCACGGTTTATATGAACTAAAAAATCATACTATTATTGATTCTATACAACTAGATAATATAAATTTGCTATAATGCATGTCTCACTCTTCATCTTCTTCCATACCATGAGCACCATCAGCACCATCAGAATCAGAATCATCTAAATCACCAGCTTCAACAGTCATAACATTTTCTTTGTGAGAGTCATTTTGATATTTTCTAGCAAGTCTCGAAGCTCTGCCTTGCTCTCTTGCAGATTCTCTAGCTTGAATTTGCAACTGCTTTAATTCATCACGGAATGAATTACGGACCGATCTATTAGAAAATGTATCCATCATCTTTAATGCACCACTGACACCACCAATTGTCAAATTACCTGCGACTTCAATATCATCTGCAAATGATGATGTCAAAACATTACCAACACCGAAATCACGCGATAAAACCATCGAAGGACCCTTGTTACCTTCTGTTGGACATTTCCAAAGCTTTACAACTTTTTCACCCATAGCAGAAGTTACTAACATGCCAGGAACATGGCTATTAACATCCAAAGATGAAATCCCTGCATCATGGGCATGCAAAGTCCATAATGGCTTATCAACTGTTCTGACATCAAAGCAGTAAACATTACCGTTATCAGTACCAGCATAGAAAATTTCTGGCGTATGTCCCCATCTAACATTTTCAACTTCTTCGCCATTAGCCACCTTATAATTCTTAGTCATTTGCGATTCATCTGAAATTCTAACATCAGTTATGCCACAAGTACCATCGTACCCACCTGTCAATAAGATAGAAGCTTCTTGCGAGTGCCATTGGGATGAAGAGACAGTTTTGTTAGCGTGTATATTGTTCAATGATCTGACAGCTGTACCGGTATTTAAATCCCACAATTTAACAGTGTGATCAGCTGAAGTGGATGCTAATACATTTCTATGAGTTCTATTATGTGCTAATGACAAGACAGCATCAGTGTGATGAGTAGTAACATGGTTTTTTGACTTCTTCTTCTTCTTATTCTTTTTAGATAAAGCCGTGAACGAGTTCTGTTGTGGTGGTTCACCTAAAATTAAATCTGGAAATGCCTTATCTATGTAATCCAAGTTCCAAATTTCAATTTGAGGATCAAAGGTACCGACTGCAGCAAAGTTACCAACATTACTATCGTTTTCTGCGATATCAGTTTGACCTGGTTTATAGTTGATCCACTCAACACATAATGGAAATGAAGGTAACATTATATCGTGATGAACATATAAGTTGGAATCCCTAACTAAGCCCTTTGCTACATCTGCATCAAACTTATCTTCCTCCTCTTCATTAGATCCTTCAGGGGCACCTGCACCGTCATCGTAGACATAAACATCAAGATATGAAATGTCGTCCTCAGTTCTTGTAGCCAAAACTAAGTTATCAGTAGGATATATTTGGGATTCTTGTTTTTCTTCTTGGAGATCAATATCGGTTGGCAAACTTAAGTATGCATCGTTTTCACCGTCTTCACCTTGATGGTATTTAGCATCACTATTCGATAACCCTGGGAACATTGTTATGTTCTCACCTCCAGTTCCATCGTCTTCATTATCATAGTTTTCCAAATCGTATTCTTTTAAATCATCATCTAATTCAATCTGGTCTCTCAATTGACCAGACTTCTTTCCCTCAGTTTCTTGGTCTTGAGCCTCCTCTAATCCCTCTTTAGCATCGTTCAATTCAAGGTTAGCCATTGCAGTAATCCTTTCCATTTCTTCATCATTCAACTCGTATTTTTCAGGAAATTCAGAGGCAAATCCTCTTGGTACCCAACAACTTGAAGAAATCATCCTTTTTACTAAAGTTTATAATTAGGTTTTCTTACAAAGGTTATAATGATCAGGAATCTATTCATCTTTTTGAGATGAGGCTGCACAATATTTTTCAGCAGTAAAAAAAAAAAAATTCGGTAAACCGGTAAACCTGTAAACTCTATTAAACTGTAATATAGATTCCTACTGCAATTCTATAGTCTTAACTAGGTAGTAGTAATAAATTATAAAGGAAGCATGTCAAAGATTATCAGAATATTAATAATTAGAGGTTACAATAAAATAACACCAACTCCACTACTCTTATCTTCAGCAAGTTCTTTAGTTTGGGGATCAATTCCCCCCGTTATAGGCCATGTCTTGTAATTAAATAAGTAGTAATTCAAGAAACCATCACCACTTCCAAACTTACAATTTTTGATGAAGTATGGATTGTCTTGAGAAGACAAACAATTGAAAACATCAACATTGTACTTTTTGGAAGTAACGAGGGCATCGCTCATCAAAGATGTTAATCTTTGCTTGTAGGCGGATTCATCATCATTTTTGAAGGCAGTATCGGAAGCGTAGTAATACAAATAAGCAATTCCTAATTCATCATGCGATGGATTATCCAATACGGTAAATGGTAATAAATAGTATGAAAAGAAGTCGGTTATAGTACCATCAGAATTCTCAACCACGTATGACTTGATAACATTCGATGACGTGTCTGTTGATTTACCACCCAATAACCAATGTGCAAGTTCGTCCTTTTCAAAAACCTGAACAATATCAAACTTTTCTTGAAACTTATGTAACAAATCGTAAACTTGGTCTAAGTCCTCAATCTTCATGGAACGCAACCCTTGGGTTTTAGTGGTATTTGGCAAAGCGTAGTTAGCAAGCATTCCAGACTTGGTCTGGTTTGCAGGCAAGTGGGAGAATCCAACATCGTATAATTTAGACCAGTTTATCGGACGATGAGTGTAGCGACAAGTTGCGACGGGTGATGGTAAGACGACACCGCCAGTATACAATGCTTGCCAAATATCACACTTATTGACTCTACGGGTGATTTCTTTAATCATGACAGGTGCTAGTCTTTTTGATCTTAATTTTTTGTGCACACACAAGAAATTAATCTCAACACTAGGGATAACCTTTTGGGATTTATTTAACTTCAAAGTGATAGGAATCGCAGCTATGAATGCCACCAACTTGCCTGTTTCCTTAACACGAACTCCTGCATGCCACTCCGTACGCCATCCCGGTGGCTTCAAAGCCCAATTAAAGAATTCATGAGAATACTTGAATCTGAAAGTTGCGTCTTGATCTTCAACATAGTTCTCATACAAAAGCTTATAAACCTCGTCTAATTGATCTGTCTTTTCCAAATCAACTGTGCTCCATTCGAAATCATTGAGTAACGGTAATGGGGTATCTGGAATATCATCTGGTGTTTTTGTCTGATCAATTGGTCCCTCGGAATCAATTTTTTCATCAAAACTAGGAACTGGTTGGGTTTTCCAAAATTTATAGTCTTTCATTTGTTTCTGTTGGGGTTCGGTTAACGACTCCCCCATAGATAAAAGCTTCATCAAGTCCTCAATAGACTTGGGCGGGTCTTTCTTATCTTCTTCAGACATTTCTATCTATCGAGTTATAGTATTTGGCTAATGATTACAGAAATCGAAGCACATTTAAACGACGGCGAGCATAAATTTTGTGTGAGCCCAATTTTATTGAGATCTTTAGTCTCTAATAACGACATTTGATGAGCTACTAAATTACAAGATATGGTATTGAAAAACTCTAAATGGGATAGGAAAGCTAAAACTAAGTACTTGAAGAAACATGGGTTGAATAAGAAACCTGTTTCTATTGAGCCAGAACAAAGACCTAAATGGTCCTCGAAACGTACTGGTTCAAGTAATCAACAAATAATTCTTGAAGACAGTGATAGTGAATGGGACTCGGAAGAAGACGAACAGCTCTTAAATCAATATTATCCAGAAATAGGCAAAGAAAATCTAACTCGAGAACAGAAAGAAAAGATTAAGCAACAAATCTTGCAAGGGCTTATCGAGGAACAAGAGAATCGTAAGGACGTAGATGAAGCAGAAGGAAGCAGAGAGGAACAGGATGGCATTTACCTTGGATCAGAGGAAAATAGAATCAAAGACAATAGCGCAGAAGAGCAGAAGACAAAGCTTGATGAATATGTATCGAAAGACCCAGTATTAAATAAGACCAAAAAAAATAGAAAGTTACCGAAAAATAGAATGCAAGACAATCTTTTGGAAGAATATGGCATAGAAAGATATTCTGATACCGTGACGAAAGATATAGATGATTACAACCTGTCATATTATTCGCAAAAGGAGCGTCGTAACATTGATAAGATCCCTGCTAATGAGCTTGATGGGTTTATTATTGGAGAGTCGTCCTTGGTCAACAAGTCAAAGACGCCTTACCAAGATACTCACACCGTAAGAAACTTAACTGAAGGCGAAATTGAAGAAAATGCAGAAAGAGCTGTAAAATCGGAACAGAATAAATTCTACAACCAAATAAAAACAAGATTCAACGTCTCAGAATCTGGCCCCAATACCAAATCAAAAGTGATAGAGATAAATAACTTTAATGAAAATGATGCAGGCCAGCTAAAGAATTTGAATTCCAAATTGATAAACAATAACCTGGGTGCGCCCGCCGTTGTCGATAACGAACTAGATGACGATATAGATATATTATTAGGGGATTTCAAACGTAAGAATGAACCACAAAAGGTGAACAGCATGCCTGAAATTGTACACCATAATGATAATATAGATAGCTTCTTATCGAGTTTGAATATTTCTAAGGATCAAAAATCCCTATCTTCAAAGGATGATAACTTGAATCAGAACACAGGTTCAAAACAGAACTTTAGACCCAATTATCAAGAACCAAAAACGTTACCAGATCAGGATTTCCTAGATGATTTGTTAAGTTAAATACATCTTGATGTACATAGATAATGAAAAATACTGCATATAATACAAATCTCATATAGATAGTCGAATGCTAATTATTTAGGAAGACTCAGCTATACTGGAACAATAGTTTAGCTTGTGAAAACGGTCACTTGTAGCGAAATGAGCAGTGGGACTTCAATAATTGATAATATCTTACAAAATGATGTTAATTCTCATACTTCGTTACAAACAAGTTTATCAGCTGAAGATAATGAAGCAATAGCATTATTTGAGAGGGGAATTGAGAAAGAGTCTCATGGCTCGATGTCGGATGCAGTGGAATTCTACAGAAAGGCTTTTAAGATTAATGAAAAGGTAGACTTGTTGTATAGGGCAAAACGGGTGCCTCATAATGTGTATAAGTTGAAACAGGAAGGAGGCAAAAATATTGCTAAACGGGTAGATGAAGCGAAGGTACGATCCATTAATGTCGATAAGCTACTTGAATCATTTGCAAACGCAGAAGCTCATGCACCAGATCCTAACAATCCAGATCAGCAGCATGATGATATGGTGACAATCAAATTTCAAAATTTAGATTTGGATGCGGATACGATAAAGAACTTAAAACCAATTTCGGCTTTAATGCATTTACCAAACGATATATGGATGCATATATTTGAAATACTACTTATAACAAATCCAGAATCATGGTTTAATTTTTCAATAACATGTAAAAAGAATGCATTCCTAGGTTTGGGATCAAAAAATATTTGGAGAAAATTATGCTATTTGGTTTATCCTCAACAGGTCTACTATGAAAACAAGTTATACCTAGAATCAATGCAGACACCAGGTTTGTCTGATTCTCTTTCATTGCCTGTGCCATATGATCAATTGATGATTTTACCCCAATACCAGAACTCTTGGAAGTACATGTTACGCAACAGGCCATTTATTAAATTCCATGGCTGTTACATAAGTGTCGTCAATTATTACAGCGAAGGAGGAAAGGCAGAGTTTTCCTCAAGTTGGTCAAATCCTGTAAAAACTATCACATATTATAGATACTTAAGGTTTTATCCTGATGGAACATGTGTCAAGGTTTTATCAACCTTAGAGCCTAACAGAGTGATTCCAAACTTACTGAAATACAACTCACAAAAAAGCCTAATCCCAACTGTTGTAGATCCGAGTGCTAAAGCAGTAATGTCAAATACCCAAGTCCCCACAAAGGAGAGCCACAACATTTATCATGGAAAATGGACTATCTCGACTAATGGCGAGATTCACATTGAAATAAACGAAGGGTCTGTTCCATATTACAATTTCCATTACCATTTCCAGATTAAATCTTTGGGTGGTATATTTAAACATAGCAAGCTTAATTGGATTACATATTACGCTATCCGCAAAAAAATGAGTCAAGATGATGATAGGGAAGGTGAGGAAACGGAATTTCCTCTCAAGAATGAAAAGGCATTTAAGTTTCTGAAAGTTAGAAGCTACAAAGTTGACAATTAAGTAAATATTACTCCAATTAGTGTATACTAAGTAGTAGTTAGGACATAATACAGGGTAATATAAGGTACATGCGTGTAAATAACAGTATGCACACGAAAATTATCTCTGAAATTTTTTTGTGCGTTTTAAACCATCGTTCGTTGGAAAATTTGATTTAAAGGTATAAGCCGTCGAATAAAATCAAGACAACGGCGTTTTAAATCATTGAAATAAGTAAAATGTCTCGTTTCTTTGTTTCAGGCTATCCTTCTGACTCGTCATCGGAAGAAGAAGACTTGTTGAGTTCTTCTGAGGAAGAATTACTTTCATCTGAATCCGAAGAAGATAATTTCTCATCAGATTCTGAGTTTGGGAATGACTCTGACAATGGCTCTAGTGATTCAGACTCCGATGGAGCGCCATCTGGTCCAACCTACTTTTTAAAGAAAGATTTCATGAAAGGTTCTGGAGATGGTTCAGATTCAGACAGTGACGACGAAGGTAGAAAAGTTGTTAAGTCCGCAAAGGATAAATTGTTAGATGACATGAGAGATTCAATTGAATCTATTAATACCGCAAAGAGAGTTGGAAATTGGACTAACATTTTAGCAGAATTCGAAAAGTTAGGACGTTTATTAATAAAAGTAGGACAACAAAAAATTGGTACTCCAAATTTTTATGTTAAGTGCTTAGCTAATTTAGAAGATTACATTAATGAAACCGTTACCAATGAAAAGGAATCCACCAAGAAAATGAATGCCACATATTCCAGAGCTTTCAACACCGTAAGACAAAGAGTTAAGAAACAAATTAAAGAATATCAATCTCATATGGACTTATTCAGATCTAAACCAGAATTATTTGAAACAGAAGAGCCATTAGAAGGTATTGCAAGCACAATTGCTGGTGCACCTCAACTTAATGGTGATGAAGACTCGAATGCCTTTACTTCTGTAGGTGCTAAGACTTTCAGTCCAATCTTCACAACTTTAAAGCAAATTTCAGAAACTCGTGGTAAGAAAAACATCGACAAGGTCGAGCAAATCCAAACTTTAGAGGACTTGTTGAATGATACCGCGTCTACCGGTACTCCATTTGAATTAATTTCTATTTACCAAATGTTATTGTCAATCAGATTCGATGCTTCTTCTAATCAATCATTTATGCCAATTGACCAATGGAAGAAGAATGAAGCTGATCTTAATTCATTCTTGCAATTATTGAAATCTAAGTCTAAAGAATACCAAGTTTCTGAATTAGGTACAGTTACGGATGATATTGATATCGAACCTACTGCCAATGCTGATGGTGTCAAGGTTATATTTGGATCTATCGCTTCCTTGATTGAAAGATTAGATGACGAATTCACAAGATCTTTACAATATTCCGATCCACATTCTATCGAATATATTGAAAGATTAAAAGACGAAAGCATTATCTACAAATTGATTGTGAAAGGTCAATTATACGTCGAATCTACTACTCCATTAGAGATAAGATCGAAACATGAAGCTGGACAATTATTTAGAATTGTAATGAGAAGATTAGAACATATTCATTATAAACCAAATCAACTAATCGCTGCTAACGAAACTGAAGCATGGAAGAATATTGACACAAACGTTGATTCAACAATTGTTCCAAGAAATTCTGATCCAAATGATTTAGTTGTTGGCTTAGCTGAATTCTTGACCCAAAATGCCAAGTCCATCTATGGTAAGAATGCATTGTTAAGCAGCATTTACTATTATGCAATTAACAACCAATATGCCAAAGCCAGGGACTTGTTTTTATCATCCCATATTTATAGTACTATTCATAATTCTGAATCTTCATTGCAGGTCATGTATAATAGAGCATTGGTGCAATTAGGGTTAAGTGCTTTCAAAGCTGGTGTTATTGAAGAATCTCATCAAGCATTAAATGAAATTGCTAATTCTCAAAGATTAAAAGAATTGTTAGGACAAGGTTTCAACTCCAAATATCCAAGTCAAGCTACTACTGCTGAAAAGCAAAAGTTATTACCATTCCATATGCACATTAATTTGGAATTATTGGAATGTGTTTTTATGACCAGCTCCTTATTAATAGAAATCCCGGCTATGGCTGCAGTCTCTAGCTCTTCTAAAGATTCTAAGCGTAAGGCTTCTCTTAAATCTTTCAAGAGTAAGTTGGATTTCCATGATAGGCAATATTTCACTGGCCCACCAGAAAGTATTAAGGATCACGTTGTTCACTCTTCAATAGCATTGCAAAAAGGTGACTGGGCAAAGGCTTATAAATTGTTATCTTCAATTAAGATTTGGAAACTTTTCCCAGATAACGAACAGTTATTATCTATGATGAAAAAACAATTACAAGTTGAAGGATTAAGAACTTATATCTTTACTTACAAATCCATTTACACCAAATTATCTATTGCAAAATTATCAGCTATTTTCGATATTGAGAAGGAGTCCGTGTATTCTATAATCGATAATATGATTCAATCTGGAGATATCAGTGGTTCTATAGATGAATCTAAGAGCTTCGTGAACTTCACAACTAACGAGCACCAAAGAACGAAGTTACAAGAATTAGCTATTGTTATGAATGAAAAGGTTGGCTTATTAACAGAAAAGAACGAGAAGACCGCTTCTAACGGTTACAGCAGAAAGCAACCAATGCAACAACAACAGCAACAACAGCAACAACAACAACAACAAAAGGAACAAAAGGAATTATTGCATGAAGAAAACAATAGATTCAGATACGCTAACGTTAACGCTAACAATGATGAATTCCAAACTACTGCTTAAGTTTGAACCTTTGTACAATTGACTTTTCTTTCCTAACTATCATTCCTATTTTTGCATGGCTTCTCTGCATAGAAAGATTAGGGTGTACTTTTGATTCATAGATTTGATGATCATGATAACGATGAATGGTGCTTATAAAAGATGCTGATGATTATTACATATCATAGTCTAATTTTTATTTAATTTATAACCCAATATTGTTCTAGTTTTAATTAAATATACAGAAATTTTATAGTTTTTTCTATCGCTAAAGTTCAGCCGCAAGAAATGAGGTTCAAAATTTTTTTCTTTATGGCATTATAATCAAAGTGAGATAAAATACTATCAAAGAATACTAATTATAAGGCCAAGTAATAATACATAAAGCGAAAAAAGATGCCTGAAGAGAAATTAACAACCAAGAAGATTAAACTTTCGGCCTTGTGTGAACTTTGCAATGGTCGTAAGGCAGTAATGAAGAGACCTAAAAATCTTCAAAAATTATGTAAAGAATGCTTTTACAATGTTTTTGAAACTGAAATACATAATACTATAGCTAATGCTAATTTATTCCAACCCGGAGATAAGGTTGCGATAGGGGCCTCTGGAGGGAAGGACTCTACGGTGCTTGCATCTGTTTTAAAGACATTGAATGAGAGATACGACTACAAATTAGAGCTCGTTCTTTTGTCTATTGATGAGGGTATTAAAGGCTACAGAGATGACTCTTTGGCTACAGTTAAGAGGAATCAGGCTCAATATGGTATGCCATTGGAAATTATATCTTATAAAGATTTATATAATTGGTCTATGGATGAAATCGTTTCGTGTGCCGGTATTAGGTCCTCATGTACATACTGTGGTGTTTTGCGAAGACAGGCCTTGGATAGGGGTGCAGCAAAGTTGGGAATAAGTCATGTTGTTACAGGTCATAATGCAGACGATATGGCAGAGACAGTTTTGATGAACTTATTGCGTGGTGATACAGCAAGATTAGAGAAATCATGTACCATATTAACACAGTCTACAGGGTCTCCCATTAAGAGATCCAAACCGTTTAAATATTCATATCAAAAGGAAATTGTTTTATACGCTCATTATAAGAAATTAGATTATTTCTCAACTGAATGCTCTTATGCACCAGAAGCTTTTAGAGGTACAGCAAGAGAGTTGTTAAAATCGTTAGAAGCTATAAGGCCTTCTTGTATTATGGATATTATTTATAGTGGAGAGCACTTGGCATTAGCTCCTAAAAAGAAGAAGGTGACTCAGCAATATAAAAACAAGAAAAAGACTCAAGTTGATAATGAGCAGGAGATCAATGCTGATGGGTCAATTACTATTGGCACAAGGGAATTCAAGGACGGTAATAGGTGTGAGAATTGTGGGTACTTAACATCAAATAAAATTTGCAAAGCTTGCGTATTATTGGCAGGACTAGAAATGAATAGGGCTAAGGTTAGTGTTGATAATAACGCTGCAGTGGATGGTGCTGCAAAGCTAACAAAGACCTTGGAACAGTTGAGTTTCTGAAATTAGAGTATATAGAATATTTAGTACTAATACATTTTGCATTCATATTTATTATTCAAGAGGGCCTTTATAAATGTTTGCCGATCCTGCTTGGTAAGTCGGGAAAACCAAGGTCTCAGCAATAACGGTTTTTTGCTTCCTAGTAATACCGAAGACAATTACCTCTGCGATATCCTCAGCTAGAAGGGGTTCAACCCCTTCATATACTTCATTAGCTTTAGCCTGGTCGCCATAAAATCTAACCAAAGAGAACTCAGTATTAACAGCACCGGGATCAACTTCAAGAACTCTAATCTTGGTGTTAATCAATTCCTTTCTTAATACTTGAGAAAAATACTTGACACTAGCCTTGGTTGCACAATAGACACCACCTCCTGGGTAGGTTTCTCTCCCAGCGACTGAACCAATATTCACAATGTCTCCACTATTCTTTTCCTTGAAACGAGGAATGACGGCTTGAGTCAATCCAATTAACCCTAAGACGTTTGTTTGAAACATCCCTTGAATGTCTTCGTCTTTGATCTCACCAATTTCATCCTTCCCCAATGCTTTACCCGCATTATTGATTAAAACATCGATATCAGAAAACTCTCCTGGTAAACCACTGAGGAATGGTTTAATTGAATTGACAACTGAAACATCTAGTTTAGCCAAATGAATTTTAAGCGATGGAAAATCATTCATTAACAGACTGGATAATTTCTTTAATCTGTCCTCCCTTCTGGCAGTAAGGATAAGCTTAATGTTTCCATTTGCAGCGGAAGCAAGTTCTTTGGCAGTTGCAGAGCCAATACCTGAAGAAGCACCTGTAATTAAAATAACTTTGTTAGCTAAACGTGCAGCAGCCTTGGCTCCAAATGACATATTGTAGTTAGAATTGACTAGAATAAATAATATATAAATACTGGGGTTAGATTTTAGTTTTTCGCACTTAAACACCCCATAATTGTCCATGACATTAACGAATTACCACTACTACTCTAGTACAATTCATACGCTATACTTAAACTGTCTTGTATTCTCTACTAAAATACTAAATCTGAAGTTATTTATCGCTTTCATGGTATAAATGAGAGGAGCGGGCTTGATTGGTTGAAAAGACTAATGTCTCAGCAATAACGGTATATAAATACTGGAGCTAGATAACTTAAGTTAGAAAATTACATCCAGAAAACGAATAGGTTATTTGTATGTGAGTTCTACTTCTGAATCATAATTTTTACTTTGCTCATAATGAGTGTTGTGGTGTGTCCGTGTGTACATAACTACACCCCAACTCGTTAGTACCAGATTCAGCTTTAATGACATTACCTGACAGTCCGCTGAATCATGTATGGTGTACCACCACCCATCACATTTTCCTGATAATGACAAAAGTGTCATCACCATCCCTAATTTGATAACTCCAAGCTTCTTTAAATTCATTCTCCAATCTTATTAACAACTCGTCAGTCAAAATTCCTTCTTTATTCGCTAAAATTATATAATCTATAGTATGTCTAACCACTATTAGACCTACTAAATTGCCAATCTTAAACTTACCAACCATGAAAATAATATAAACATATATAGTAAATTATATATTATAATACTGTTTAAAAATAGTGTATAATTAGCCCCTGAATTTGACCTTCTTATATAGTACAATATAAGAATTACTCAATTAAGTCATTAGCATTAGTATTAATATTCTCAGTTTAATTACTTAAACTAGCAATATTTATAACCCACTTATTAACCCACTTGGCTTAAACTAGAAATATTAATGGGGGCTTTTCATTTGTTAACTTGAAATATTTAAATATACTTTTGCAACCAGATTACATGTTCTTAATTACTTGCTCATTAAAAATATTGCCATATGAATTTCATGCTCACTAAAATATTTCAATATCTCCCTGCAATCCTAATATTCTTCACGCTAATGAACGTAGATTCGGGAACTTCACTTTGTTCAACCCTTTGGTTAAAATAGCTGCAACTTAACTATTGGTATCAATTTCACATAATTTAATTTCATCTGAATAATATGCTCTTGGACAGAATACTTCAGCTATTATTGTTTTAAGTAATTAGGTATTGTTCAGACCTATTTAGGTAATCCTAATATTCTCCTTATACGTAACTGGATAATTATAAAGTCTATATAAGGGATAAGCAATAATAATGATTTATTTCAACTAAACTGATTGGAACTTGTCCTAAGTTAATTACATTGACATTGACTGAATGAAAGTAATTGAAATTATCATTAATTTAATTGATTATATGTAGCTGAAATCTAAACTTTAACAAATGATGGTCAACTGCTATAAATAAAGTAATAATGGTGTAAATTACTTAAAATAAGTTATGAGCCCTTGATTAATGAATTACCCTAGTTCAATTTACTTAAACTGTCTTGTATTCTCTACTCAAATACTAAATCTAAAGTTATTTATCGCTTTCACGGTATAGGTGAGAGGAGCTGGCTTGATTGGTTGAAAAGACTAATGTCTCAGCAATAACGGTATTTTGCTTTCTTGTAAGTCCGAATACGACAACCTCAGCTACGTCTTCGGATAATAATGGTTCAGTACCCGCGTAAACCAGCTTTGCCTTTTCCATATCGCCCTTGAATCTGACATTTGAAAATTCAGTTTCAACATTACCAGGGTCAACCTCAAGAACTCTAATCTTGGTGTTAATCAATTCCTTTCTTAAAACCTGCGAAAACGACTTGACACTTGCCTTAGTTGGACAGTAAATTCCACCTCCAGGGTAAGAGTCTCTTCCAGCAATTGAACCTATATTAACAACATCTCCGCTGTTCTTCTTTTTCATGATTGGCAAAATAGCCTGTGTGATGGTAATTAAGCCTAAAACATTAGTTTGAAACATCGATAACATATCATCTGTGTCAATGGTTCCAATTTCATCACGACCCAAAGCCAAGCCTGCATTGTTGACTAATACATCCACGTCAGAGAATTCTTTCGGTAAATCATTGATAAATGGCTTGATAGTCTCGAGCTTAGATACATCTAGTTGAGCAACATGAACCTTGATGGATGAATATTTGTCAGTCAATTCTTTAGATAAATTATCCAATTTCTCTTTTCGTCTAGCACACAACACTAATTTTAAATTACCATTAGCAGCTGATGCAATTTCTTTGGCAGTCGCTTCGCCAATTCCAGATGAAGCACCGGTGATTAAGACAATCTTATTGGCAACACGTTCAGCAGCTTTAGATCCATACGACATAATAAGAAACAATTGATAATTACTAGGTTATAAGCAATTCAAATTAAAGGGGCGAGAAAGAGTTGATGTAATCTATTTTGTCCTACCAAATTTCAGAGGTGAGCCTTTATCATACAAACGAGATCCATGAAAACGGAGTAAATATTTAATATAAATCACATATATTTTTTATATAAGTAGAGTTAAAATTATATCCAAATTTCAATAATTACAACCAATTTAAAATTACAACCAGCAAGTAAAAATAATAAACAACATTACAATTAGCTTAGTAGAAAGTAGATGGAACTTGAGCTTGGTATAACTTCTTTGATTTTTGGATTCTGTGAGGTAATGGGAATTTTAAGTCTTTGGTTAAGTATTGCTTAACGTATTGTCTCTTAACATCTTCAGTCTTTTCTAATTCAACAACCTTTAAGATGTGAATGTTTCTAAATCTAGCTCTGTGTCTAGCAGCTAAATCTTGGTACATGGTTTCAACAGCACCAACTCTGGTAACGTCACGGTATTCTTTGTACATGTTGTGAATACCGGATCTAGATTCGTATCTGATCCAGACACCGAAAGTCTTAACCTTGGTTGGGTGGCTTTCAGCGATGGTGTTAACGGAAACGATTTCACCAAGGGTCTTCTTGACCTTGTGTAATTTTTGTAAGAAATACCAGTAACGAGATTTAGCAACAACAGTGTTTGGAGCAAAAATTCTCATACGGTACAACTTTGGTTCTGGAGCTGAATCAGTTGGGAGACGACGACCGATAACTTGATATTCGTTTAATCTAGACATTCTAAATGGGTTAGTATAACTTGTTCAGTACAATGAAAATAATTCTCATCAAATTTTTCACGCATCGAAATGTATGTACAAAAATTTTATCCCTCGACGTAAAGCTTCCAACTTCGATTTAGACATTCATTACATGTTCCCTAGTCTTTATTCCCTTGTTAGAAGACATTTTCCGTTCTTCGTACTAATTATGGCTCGGTGAGTTTAACAAATTATCTCTCTGAAAACTGGCTTCAGAAGAATGATATACTACAGTTTGAATGTAAGGATGTTACATCCTGCCCTCATCTTCTTGTATAAGTACTTAATTCTTCTTCACACTGTGTCTCCATTGATTTTTCATGTCTTGATGTCATTTCCTAATATTACTTCTCACTCTTAATCCTCATCCTAATTGCTTTGTTCGTTCTACCTGGGAGTATATAATCGAGTACATTCATCTCATGCTATAATTTTGAAGTCACATACCTTACTGTTGATATTCCAAATGTATATGGCACCTATACAAGCAAATAGACTTTTTTCACTATAACATTTTTTTTATTGTAGCGAGAGCCATCGTTGAGAAATTCAGTTTTTGCTGGAAAATTACACAAACTCGAATTTGACAATCTGCCCGACAAAGACAGTCCGATCCTTCCTCTCACATCACATGATGGTTCTTTGACAAGGGTATAGACCCTAATAGCAAAATTTTGGTTCCATACCAAAAATGGTTCCATACCAAAAGGGTGATCTATGGTTAGAATGTAGCCTATTTCCTTTCTAACTGTGTCAACATTCTGGATACGTATATTTAGCACTAAATTTTGTAATTACCTCCTTTTCAAGACTACAAATATGCCTAGTTAAATTGATATACTAGTATTCAAATACGTAATTTTATATAATAATGTTGTATGTCTATTTATGGATTATTGTGATTTCTTAGCTTGAATTTCAGCTCTCCTTCTCATGCGCTTTTCTCTGTTAGCTTTCGCAACCTCACCACTTTCTGTGCTCATGAAATAATCGATCCAACGAAACGAGCTCGCATAGTTGCCAATAAAATAATGATGGTGGTCATCGTGGTGATCGGCACCTGCCCAGAACGGTAATACGTTGTGTAATGACCATGGAAAGTCGTAACCAGAGTGGGAATCCACCGCTTGGAAAAGTCTCAAGGTTATCCAGAACGAAAGAGTGAATAAATGCAAGGAAGGAAGGGCAAGCGAGGGTTTGCATTTGGCTATGTAGGCATAAATGATTGGAAATCCCACGGTTCCAAATCCAAGAGACATTACCTCTACCGGATGGGCATATTCTGCAGTCAAGCCAAATGGTGCGGCATATCTATGATGTTGCTTATGGATATATTTATATAGCCAGCCATAATGAAATAGTCTGTGAGCCCAATAATGCCAGAAGTCTTCACACACAAAGAATAAGCAAATTTGTAAGAACATTACTAAGTATGAAGGAAAAGGCACGTCGATTGAGATGTTCAAAGTAGCACACAATGGATGAAACAACCAGATAGGTAAAGCTTCCACGAATAGGTGCAGTTTCAACACCGACTTAAAGCATTCCCACTGTTCTTTGCCTGAAGGTATTTTTTCATCCTGGATCTTCCACTTATTAAAAAAACTGATCCTATCAATTATCAACCAAGGTAAACACCGTCCGAAATACATAAGTTCATGGGTAGCAAAAAATAATATACCAGTAGCCAAGATATCATTATTCATGTATATATACCAAGAGGCCCACAATTTTTCAAGTATGTTGAGCCGGGATACCAATGTATCGCCTTGCGAAAGACTTTGTAAGCTGTGAAATACATCGGTATATGATTCTGCAGATGTATTAGATGCCAAGTGACTAGTTGCCAAGATTGGCAGCAAAGCTGACGTCCGTTTGAATAAATCCATATTCCAATATATACTACAAACTAAAGAAACTTCGACTGAACAAATTCATGTTATTTATATACCAGGATCGTTTATACGATCGCTTGATAAAATGTTTTGGCAGCCTAAACGATTTGTCAGTGGCATGATTTTTTTATACAAGCGCGATATACGAATCATCACCTTCCCATTATTTTAGTCTAGCTCATACGATATACGATATACGATGAATGATATATTAATGAAGTATTTAAAATTATTTTCTATTAAATGTTAACTATAAGGAACGTTTAGTAATTTAAAGCACTCTTTCTTTTGGTAAAATATCGACCAATAAGCTATCATCAACGTTACCTAAGTTTAAGCCATTAGTAGCTCTGTATTGTTCAATATTTTCGAAGAATTTGTCGAACAAGAATGCAGTATCTAATGGACCACCCTTGGCTTCAGGATGGAATTGGGTTGAGAAAATAGGTTTTGTCTTATGTCTCATACCTTCATTGGATAAATCATTTAAGTTCGTGAAATATGGTTCCCAGTCAGAGCTTAAAGTTTCAGCATCAACAGAGTAACCGTGATTTTGGGAAGTAATATGACATTTACCAGTAGTTAAGTCCAATGCAGGAATATTGTGGGCTCTGTTACCATATTTCATCTTGATGGTCCTAGCACCACTTGCTAAGGCTAATAATTGATGGCCTAAACAGATACCAAAGATAGGCAAATCATGGTACTTTTCCATAGTCTTTGCTAAAGTTTCAGTAGTACTTGAACAATGGGTTGGGTCACCTGGACCATTGGAAATAAAAATACCATCAAACTTGTTAGCAATTTTATCGATTGGGTAGTTATAAGGAAAGACGGTTAATGATGCTCCTCTTTCGACTAAACAACGTAAAATATTTTCTTTAGCACCACAATCTAAAACTGCAACATGAAGACCCTTGGCATACTTTTCTGGACAGCTGATATGGAAAGGAGCTTTAGTAGTCACCTTATGCACCAAGTTGACAGACCCAGGATCTTCAAATGCTGCATCCTCATCTGCATCATATTCCTCACCAATAGTAATCTTAGCCAAAGAAGAACCCTTGTCTCTAAGGTAAGAAACAAGTTGTCTGGTATCGACACCAGAAATGGCAGCTACACCAGATCTTTGACACCATTGTTGTAAGGATTCGACAGCAGTCCAATGAGAATATTCTAAAGCAACATCAGCAACAACTATACCAATACATTGAACACTTGGCGATTCCACGTGCTTCAATAAGTTGAATTCATCTTTAAGAGTAGATGATGGAACCCCATAATTACCAATTAATGGCTGGGTAAAACACAAAATTTGACCCTTGTAAGATGGATCTGTCATTGATTCGGGGTATCCAACTAATGAAGTTGTAAAAACTGCTTCACCACTTATATTCTTGTTAGCACCAAATGAATAACCACTGAAAACTGGACCATCTTTAATTGTTAATGTAGCCCTGTCTAGTTGTGACGTTTTGTTGGTGAATGTACCACCAGTAGCTAAATAACGACGGAATAATTGTTTAGATGCAATCAACGGAGGTTGGATTACTCTAATCATCTTCGATTTACTGTATATTAATTATGAGTTTCTAAAGTATAAAATTATAGAAGTGAAAAAAATTTATCTTTTTGGACTCGATGATTGATAGCGAATCGCGGTTAATTTTAAAAAAATCTGGATTGCCTTATTTGGAAGTGAGTCACCACCAATCACCGCGGTCGTTCAGCCAACAAGAATTGGAACATCGGTCTTCACTATATTATCTGCAAATTCATCCTGATCACCACCACTTCCTTTATATTTGACAAGAACTTGTAAGCAATATATTCTTCCGACCAAACAGCTCTGAAAGCTGGGTATTAAATTTATATTGTTCTTATTAATAGTAGTTAATGGCACCGTAAGCTTTCTTTCCCATTTGATTTTCTTATTTGGCAATTGCTTAGCTTTCCAATCTTGTTCATTATTCAATAACTCTGGATTGGTTGAATTTGTAAGTGTCTTGAAGTACTCTTTGACGGTGTCTTTCTTAATTCCTAAAGTCTTCATTGACTTTAAATATAAATAAGATGTCTTAGAAATGTAAATTTTGTTAGCCTGTAAGAATTGAATATAATTATAAACTTGATCTTTTAAAGATTGCAAATTATTCCTGGTAATTTCAACATCATCTAGTAGTTTACTTTTACTTTCATCGGGATTTGTATAAAAGAAATCGTACTCAAGTTTCACAGGTAAAGGAAATTCAGTATTGTATGTCCAAAACACAAGGTTAATTTCTATACTATTTATCTGCGGAGGTTTCGTAGCATTATCAAAAGGTACGAACGACAATAATATGTCAACTGAGTTAAGCACATCCGATGCACTTCTGTTGTAGAGATCGCTAATACTAGTTGTAGACGTTGCGGATATTCTTGGGGCTAGATCATTTGATTTGGTTGGAGCCAACTTAATTTTGTCAGATATAGACGATACTGAAGCTACCGAACGTAATGCCGCTCCAGATATAAAATCATCAGAATTGTCATTGTTATATTTCATTAATAATTTTGGTGAAGCGTAAGGAACAACCTTATGAGGTACTCTTACATACAACCTCAGTTCTCCAATTCTAACTAATGATGACAAAATCTTTTTTTTCTTTTTCCCATATATAGTAATTGGAATTTTTGATCCAATCATCATTTCATCTCGAAATTGTTGTTCTTCATCAAATTCAGCTTGGGAACAATCATTCTGTAAGTAATGCTCTTTAATATTCAAATAATATAGGTTTGAGTTGGTAACTGTACGATCGATTGACAAGTTCTTCTTTTTCACGTCATCTTCTTTGAATTCTTCTCTCGCCAACTTTGAGTCTATTTCCTTTTCTATATTATAATTCAATTCGTAAATTTGTCTCCAGGTACTCAAATGAAGGTAACTTTCGAATAATTTTCCATCAATCCCTATTGCCCCAAATGTCTCAGTACCATATTGAAACCCTTCATTGTAATATTTAAATTTTTCCTTGAAATCTGGTACAAATCTCAAGAAATATTGACTGTGCTTTGAGATAACGTAGTCAGCCTGTGAATTTGGGTCGTTAATCTCATGCTGCGATAAGGGATCTTTTTGATTCTTAGCATTCAACTTGTCTATGAACTTGGCTTCAATTGTATAACTTACACTAATATTTTCAAAACTGTAATCTTTGGTTAACAAGGGAGTGCCTCTCACATTTAAAAATCCGTAACCTAACGCCTTATTAAGTACAATGGTACCACCCCTATTATAAAAACAGGTTTTATCTAATCCCATCGATGGAGGTGGTAATATATGAGGCAATACATCGTGAATGCAATTGTTATCCAAAAGCTTATGAGGAAATTTGAACGTAAAAAATTTTTTATACTTAGTATGGGGCCTCAAAACTCTTTCGTTTGGCAATCCAAGTTCACAGCCATCGTGAAGGTCTTTAGTGAAAGCTTCATATTCAATTCCTGCACTGTTGGGAATCTGCGTATATCCATAAGAAGCATTTAGATCATACATCTTCAAGAATTTTTTTATTAAAATTTTATCGTATTTGTGGATATCCGAAGGATTAGCATCGGGGTTTGAATGAGTTGTCTTTATAGTACCATCCAATGTTACTACAAATAAACCAAAATCAACCGGCTCATCTGACGTATTTGTAATTATAATATAGCCATTTACCAAATCACCACTAGAATACATTTTCAATCTAGTTTCTAAATCATTTGGTAGATTTGGTTGAGGTACTCTTTTGGTTACATAAACTTGTATATCTATTGGTGAATTGTTCAATTTTGGCAATTTGTCTATGTTATCTAATACTGTTTCACCGTACGTATCATTGGTTGCAACTGGTGTATTCTCTCCGTTTATTAAATGTTCGTTGGCTTGATTAGTATCATGTTCATCCCCACCAAAGAAATAGTTCTCTTCTTCATTATTATTGTTATTTAATGCATACTCATTAATCCTTTCAGTGACATTCTCCGTCATGGGATCTAGATTATTATCTCTATTAGATGAAATTGGCGATAACCCGCTTGGGGGAGTTGGTGATGAGTTAGTAACATCCCCATATATAGGAGGGTTCACTGATAAATTTTCACTGAATTGGGAATCGTCTCTTTTCAAGATTGATTGAAACATTTGAAACGATGGTAGGACATCAAAGTACTCAGTTTGGGTATTGGAGCTTGCTGGAGATAATAAGTTTGTTTCGTTGGAATTGCTAAGGATCTTGCTATATTTTTTCAAGTCATCGGATGATCTATAAGGAATATTTTTTTGTTGTTTTAGATTCTTTGATGGGCTTCCTCTTGAAATAACACTTGAATTAGGTCGCCGTATTGGTGATGATGAGCTATTTAATGAACCATTTGAAGTCGTAGAAGATATTGTAAAATCATAAGATGGGGGATCGTCAGATGGGGTACTTCCACTAGACGTTGTGGGAGAATTCTCATGACTTTTTGAACCTCCAGAAGGTTTGTGAAAATTTAAGTGCATTCCCACTTATACTATATTTACTTTATCTAATTATCCTTAAGAGTTTCTTCAAGTTTCTTTCAAGTTTCTTTCAAGACTGTTAAATTATATAAATAATGGTTTCGTGATGATGTTGATGCCGCGCACTATATCAAAACTTCTACAACTTTTATGGAAGATAAATATTTTATTACTATAAACACTAGATTATTGTTAGTATATCATATTAACAGTCTAGCTGGTTATAATAGAATACAAAGTTAAAAAATCAGACTGACATGCAAATCGAATTTTTTTTGGAGTTCTTCATTGATGTACTCGAGAAAATATAAAAATCATCATTTTAAATACAATGTATTCGCAGTGATATATAATACATACTTTTATGTTGGGGCCCACGAACGAATTTGAGCGAAGAAAGACTTAAACAAAAGCATTAAAAGTTATATCAGGAACCACGGCCGGTCAAGGCCTAAAATTATCATCAAAGTAAAGGAATTACAAGTCCCAATACGCAGTAGACCGTCGTGATAAATGTGGTGAAGTCATCATAAACTTTCAATATGCTATCGTTTAAATCTTTCTCGCTCAAACACTTTAATGAACTAATAATCGACTGATTATAAAATCCGTTAAAACGAGAATGAGTAATTTTTATACAATTGATAAAGCATACAAATAATATCAGACACGAAAAAGTTTCTCTTCATTAAAGATTCAGACATATGCTTGTCTTTTTTTTCAAGCTCATCTTTTATTGGATTTGCTGTACTTTATCAAAAGCATTAACCAAATTACCCACCTGGATTAATTCGTAAATGTTCATTGATTCTATCATGTTAGTTATTGTTTCGACTTTCATTGTAAGTTAAAAGAATTTAGATATCAGATATGCATGAATGGTATTAAAAAAAGGTTGTCATCAACGGGAATCCCGAAATTCTGACTCGTCATCTAAGGAGATCATCTTTTATCTATTGTTATTCTTCAACGAAACGGTAGATACATACAATTACAAGCTCAAAACTATAATCAAGTTTTGCCAAATGAAGGGAGATATTGTCTATTGAAATTTGTTAGTATATATGTCCAACGATAGTGATACAGTAGAATACAATTAATCACATTTTTCAATAAAACAATAGGATCAGTAACAGTGGGTTTCTGAGGCCCACCATAAATGCGTTGTCACTCACAAAATATTCAGTGCCCAGTGCAATAATTCCTCATGTTAGCTTTAGTTTAATGGTATCGTATAGTGACGATCAAAACATACCTAAAATTATTGTTAGTAAAATATTCGAGGACATCAAAAAAATAATTTAAAATTGAATTATTGTATCAGCAAGGTGCAAAAACTTATCAATCATAGAGTTTCAGCCAGTAATTCCAGCTTTGTTTTTGTTAAATCATCATAATAAATCAATTTCAAATTAATTTCAAATTTGGAAACATACTTATTGTGTTTATTTCATTAGAATTAGGAAAAAAATGGAATAAAAAAGAATATAAGATGTCTATATCTGTTAGTATTAACACTTGAATTATGAAATTCATTATTACTCGGGCAAACAACTAATATCAGCAATACTTTTGTGATCATTCTTAATAGTCACATACTCTAGTTTGAAATTTATGTTTGGATCATCTTTTACGTTGTTATAACCCAATGAGTAAATTATGAGAAAGGTAGTTCTTTATTAAACATACACTAAACAAATTAATATTATTTAAAGAAAAGGAAGAAGAAGAGAGAACAGCATTGGGCGTTTTAAAGACAAAGGGTATAAAAATTTTCGGTTGAAATTGGCATTTTGTGTAATTTTGTTTCTCCGGGTAAAATCCAAAGGATTATAGGGTTCCAGATGGGCTTAACGTTATCATATGAAGCCTAACTTACTAGCGATATATGTACATTTTGAAGGTGATGTACTATTATAGAAATTATGTAAATATGATATATTGATATACATAAAATGTAGAATTATTATACAATTATATGACAGTAGACTTTTACTTCTTTTGTTGAGGTTGATTGTTCATTGCAAATGGTGGTGGAACGGGTGGCATAAACATTGGTGGCATTGGCATGTTTGGATTCATAGCCATAGGCATAGGAGGCATTGGCATACCTGGAGGCATTCCAAATGGCGGAACCATCGGAAGCATATTTGGTCTCAGAGGTAATCCAATGTTTTGTCTCTTTGCGTCTGGTTGATCATCATCGCCCTCGCTAGATCTCTTCATGGCATTATTTGCCGCAGTAGTGGGATCTTCAATACCTAATTGTTCCTCCTTTTCCTTGATATAATCCTGGAGACTCGATTCTAACTCTTCATTTCGTATAAGTGTATCTATGAAGACATCTTCAGAATTACAGTTTGGACAGTGGAAGTCGTTTTCAATCAATATTTGTTCCAAAGTAGGTTGGTGGTAATTAAAGTTTGTCATTTTCTTTAAGCTTTCTTTAGATTGACAGCATGCTGTCATAACTATTGGTGGTGCCAATAATTTTTTGTTCGGGCTTGCCAAAGGATCCAAGAACTCTGTCCTTTGGTCCTTCTCGATACATTCTAGGATCTTTAACTCAAATTCCTGTTTTGCCTTCATTGCAGCATTTTGTTGCTTTTGTTGGTAATTAAGCCAAGTCTTATTATCTGCCATTGCAATAACGTACTCACCAGTTTCAGTGATCATATATGTATTACCCTGTTGATCCACGAGGTCACCATTCTCATTCGTTGTAATTTGATTATCTGATCCATCATTATTATTTTCTGCCGCTGTAGCTGCCTCTTTGGAGATAGTCTTCAAATATGACTTTGGGATACCGGTAGTCCTTTTAATTTTTTTACCTTCAAAATTAGGATCAGTATTAGTAGGACAATTTCTAATCCAATGGTCCTTGCCACCACATCTATAACACATATATCCTGGTGGTGGTATGTCTTCTGGATTAGTACCGGTGGCGGATGGTTTATTGTATACCACCTTATGTGTAGAAAGTTCATCTTGCGTTTGCGCCCATGCGTTGGATTGATTTTCGAACATCAATTTGATACGGTCCTCTTCTGATATGCTTTCGTCCACTGGCCTACTCTCATTCTTATTTGCCGCTCCGTTGGCCACCATAGTCGCCGTCGTATTCACCATCTTCTTATTAATACGTGGTTTTCCACTAACATATCTTGAAGCATTATTGAATTTCCCATTCTTCGATAAACTGGGCGATCTTTTAGCTAAAACAAAGGATGATCTAGGTATAACATCTTGATCGTTTTCGTATTCCAAGTCTGGTTGTTCCAGGTGATACAATCTCAAATTAAAATCTGTACCTTGTCCAAGTTGATTCTGTAATATGATTTCATGCTTTAAATCAAACACACTTATACCCGTCCCATCAAAATGAATAGTGGATTGAGTTTTCTGGGATAAAAACTTATAAAATATAGTCGATGACATAGTGGGTTGACTTCAAACTATAAGTATTCTTTGTAGGTCTTCTTTTTCACCTAAATATAATCATAATTTAGAAAATAACACAAAATTGATCTCAATGAACCATCAAAAAAATTAAGCGCTCATTAACAAGCGTATCAATAACAAACATAGAAATCAAGTAATACACTATTAAGCATATAAAGGATGGATCTATCCTACGCCACAGTCAATATAATGGGTTACGAGAGGCATTTAGCAGCACAGACTGTTAAATTACCTCTTAAATACCCATCAACGCTGCAGAAATATACACCGAATGAACAATTTCATAGACAGTTAGCTAGCACGGGTGATATAATCAATTTGAGTAAAATAAACTCCTCATTCATTGATCAAATTTCATACCTGGTTTTAAATGATATGAAGACTATATCTTTTACGCCATTGAATTCGCAAGTAAATAACTTTCGCTTGAAATTTCAAAGCTTGCAAGTGGTATTACCGCATGAACTTAAATCAAATCACTGTATTAGTGTTTATTATGAAAAGCTGGAGGGTGAAGATGAAGGATGGATAATTGTGGATGTGATTGATGAGAATTATTTGTTTATAACATTGAAAATATCTTTAACTGACTTTATCGTAGAAGATTACCAGAAGGCCAAATGGACAAATAATTTCGATCAGAATAACCAGAAGGCCAAATTCTCATTAAATAATTTCGATCAATGGGGGAAAATATCCGTACCCTACTCATTCGAACTAAGATCGCCTCCATCGTTTATGAAAGCCATTGATTCTCTTAACATAATAGTTTCTTTGAAAGACGGTGGATTATTGCATTTACAGAGATCGGATCATTTGAAGGATTTTGCTGTTCATAATTTCAGTGATCCAACTTCATTATTACCATTGAATTTTGTGAGTGGCCTATTCAAGAGAGATAGTTCAAATCAAGATATTGTTCTAGATGGAGTCTCGTCTAATTCGCTTGTGGACTTGGTAACTGTAAGTAGTATACTTATAACATTGACTGTCGACAAAGTATTAAAATTCTGGAATCTAGAAAATCATCAACAAGCGCGTAGTCCAATAGATTTGAAAGATGATAAGTCGGGGTCAAGAGCTGATGCGGCCTGGTTAAGTTCTGTTTCTTCTAGTTACTTGCAAGTTGTTGAAAGTGAAGCGTCCGGTCATACATATTTAACTTGCCACTACACTACTACATCTAATAGTTTAAAACAAAATTACAATGAGATGGGCTTGCTTTTCAAGGCCTGGGAGGTTTTAGATCATAAGACTCAAATAGAATTGATTTCCTTAGATCGCTTGACCTTCAAACCGCAGTTGCCAGATTTGCTAATTTCCTCACAAGGCGATGAAGATACAAAGTATCATAATTCCTTATGGTTTGTTCAAGATTTTAGATGTGAAAGTCGTGGTGAATACTTGAACTATCATATTTTATGGAAATCAAATACATCCTCAATCCTTGTGACCTATAAAATTCATTTCAATAATGGTGCAGTATCATCAATAAATTGGTCACAACCAAACAGTTCGAACTCATTATCTGATTCTGCTTCTTATCATGATATTGAATATTACTCCAACAAAGTGTTGAATTCTGAGAGCTATGATGACTTGATTATTACAACTTCTTTAAATATCTTCAGAGAGCATATAGGTCTTGAAAACGTTAGATATAAGAGCTCCATTCGTGAGACTGTTATCGAGACAATTGATAAAGCTACAAATGATTATCAAGATCGCAAGTCCTGTTGGTATAAATTGGACTGCTTGTGTGAAGAACTTAAGAAAGTAGGTGAAGAATCATTAGCATTATGCATAACGAATAATTCAACTATATTGACCTTGAATATTAATAATATCAGTATATTTAGGCAATCGCATTACTATGAGGGTTTCTTTTATTATAAACCATCATCTAGTGAAGGCAAATTAGCAGCAATATTAGAACGTTTAACTGTTGCGATATCGCCAAAGACATATAATAAAATTTACCGTGGTGTTCTAAACCTTGAAGCTTCAAAAGTAACAGCTGACAATGCTACTATGTTGTATGATACTATTCTTAATAATAAGATTTCGACAGATGAAATCTCTCTGATTATGACTGAATTAGAAAGTATTCCTGACGTCCTCGATGTTATTTCATCGCTAATTGATTCACGTATTAAGCCAGATAATCATGATGAAACTATAAGGAAATTAAATTCACCAGCCACCATTGGTACTTTGACTAAGTTGAATACACTAGTAAGTTTCAGAAATATCAAACGTCACCATGAGTCAATTTTGTTAAGCTTGGTCGTTTTATTTTTAATTTGTGAAGTGAATGAACAAATCCTACTTTTGCTTAATAAATTAATTCAAAGATTATCCAGTTATGTTATTGTTGATTGTGTTTTCAATACTTGCTTTGAATCAGATAACCGACATGCTAAATTAGAATCGACAGACCTTAGCAATTCCGGGAACTCGTTATTTTGGACAGGATTAGCTAATAGAAACCCAAGGCTTAATTCTTTGATTACGGAAGGTAAATTGACTGAAAGTTACGATTACTTTTATGGTCATGTCATTTCATCATATGAGAAATTTATTCTTGATGTTATTATAGTGTTGATAAATCATGGTGAAGGCTTATTAATTAAAGAGAAATTCTTCTCTAAATTAGATCGATCAAAAATTATCGATAGATTTTTGATCGGGTTAGTTTATTTAATCAACAATGAGCCATTAGAGTTTTTCCTGATATTTGAAGAATACGACTTTTTTAGGTTTGATAATGATTCTATTAAAGAAGATTTAAAGAAAAAATTCCTATATTCGTTGTCCGGCAAACCACGTATAAAAACCCTAAATTCGTTGTCTATCAATCCACATATAAATTCTTTCCTTACCACGCTATTTTTAAATGAGTTTGATGACAATGAATTAGAAAAGGCAAACTATTTCCATGCATTATCGGAATTATCAAAATCACAAGGAAGAGATTTACGTCATCGTTCACATCACCGTCAAAAGTTTATAACCCCGGCTGCAAGTACTATTAATGCTGTTACAGCGGCTGATGGTTCATCTTCTACTATTGAAGTGGAGTTCATAAATAATGCGTTGAAATTTGAAAGAATTGCTGTTGAAAACTTGAAGAAAATTAATAACCCAGATGAAACAATTATAATGAATATTGACCAATTCTATCTAAACATATTTGAGATGGCACTCAGTTCATTAAATTATGATTTGGTATATGAGTGCTTATCATATTTGTCTTCAAAGGTTTCAAAGATTTTCGATTTTAAGGATCTACTTAGTAGATTCATAAACAACTTAATGTTGAATCAACGTATATCCATTATTTTTCCACCAAATTCAAATAAGTTATACTCTAAACATTATTTATTAATTGATTCGATACTATTGGAAACCGCCAACAATGAGTTAGCATTGGCTAATTCTCTTAAGTGTTATGAATATCTTTATACATGGAGGCTTTTCGGACCAACATTAGACTCTAGTCAATTAGCAGATAAAAGAGGTGCAGCTGAATCGTTATATATGTTTATTACGAGATTTAAGCATGAGCAGAAAAATTTACTCGCCAATTCTACAACAGTGGTCGAGGATATCAAGCAATATAAATTGAAGATTTTAGAATTATACATGATAATTCTAAATTGTTTGAAAAGCTTCGATGATGATGATGACAAATGGATTATTAAATCAAAAAGCGTTGACTCATTATCAGTTATCAAATTGGATGAAATAAATTTGGAGTACTACGAATGGTTAAGAGAATTAGAAGACGATTTGAACTAAAATAATGTACATATATGTATAGATAATTAAAATGATTTTATAATTTAACCTAAATTTGCTTTCATATTACCGCTACCCTTTGGATTATCATCCTTCCAGTCATCCCATTGTCGTTTTTCTAATTCTTCATCAGAACTATCACTATCACTGTCATTCTTCTCATCTTTGACTTCTTCTTTCATCATCTTACCGTTCGCCAATTCATAATCTAGATATTCCTCAACAGACATAGAAGGAAGAACTTGGCCTGTACCGAAAACTTTCAGTTTGAGATCTTGTTTATTAGACGTTATTGTAAAAGGTTGTAAAATTTTGCCTTGTTTCGAAATCAAATCAGAAATCTTGCTTTTATTCTGGAAGGGTAAGGATTCTAATTTTGAGGTATAACCATAATCGTTTTCCATTGAAGGTTCATCCTTAGATTTAGGGGGATCTATTTCTGTTATACGCTGTTTCGGTCTGTTGGATAAAACTTGAAATTCCATCGACAACAGCTCCAAGTTATTAAAGGCACTGATGCTGAACAATCTTAGTTGATCAATATAAATCGCCTTAACAATCTCCTCGTCAAATCTCTCAAATATGGAATCGTCTTGTTCCTCCCCTTTTTCGGAATTTTGGTTATAGTAGTCATCTAATATTTGCAATTTCCCTTTCAACTCTTTCTCTAGCTTGTAATTTTCAATCTTGTCTGCTCTTTTCAATGCCGGATTACTATAGATAACTAATTCGTCGTACGTAGGATTGTATAGCTCTTTGAACGAATTCACTCTGGAAGATTGAGACTTGGATAAAATTTCGCCATAGTTATCTAGCTGTACGATGAAATGAACGAGTTTGCTCTTAGCAATGGTAATATTCATTTCTTTAAACTCAATTGGATCTGATGCTTCTGGTGCTTGTCCAGACTTTGGGTTCCATAAATAATCTGAATATAACAATCCCAAGTAATAATCCAAGTTTATAAATTGTATGTAGCTGACGTTTATTTCGTTAAGGGACTCATTGTCGCTGAACAAATCTAACCTATCAACAATCAATTGAATCAAAGTGAACTCTTTAATCAAGTCACCAACATTCGTCTGGTGCTTCAATGAGTCTTTGCGACCACCAAATCCAGGACTACCATTAAAAATACTTTGGAATTTTCCAATAGCATTTCTATAACGCTCAGAAACTGTTCTGTCGTTCTTATACTCCTTATTGTCCATTATAATTGAGTTAGGTTTAGTTTAATTCTAGTTGGAATATTTTCAATTTTAATATAGGCAAATTTTATATACACGCACATTGAAGGGTCACTTTTCAAATATCAAGTATCGATTATTAACTACAGTATAAGTGATAATTAATATAAATAAAAGCAAATAATGAGTGCTCCAGCATATTATGAGCTCTATAGAAGGTCGACTATAGGAACAACTTTAACTGATGCATTAGATACATTAATTTCTGATGAAAAGATACAGCCACAGCTAGCTATGAGAATTTTAAATAACTTCGATCGAATTATATCTGACTTGTTGAAAAATGAGCTGGGCATTTCCAAATCTAAGTTAACATTTAAAGGAGATTTGCATACATATAGATTCTGTGATGATGTGTGGACTTTCATAATCAAAAATGTTCTAATCAAATTGACTGATGTTTCAAATTCAGGTAATAATGACTTAAATGATAACGAAATAAACGTGGATAAATTTAAAATAGTTGCTTGTAACTCCAAGAAAGCTGGTGATATGTAGGAAGTATTTCCAACTGTTTTGTCTTGCGTTAAATAGATATTTACTTCATCGAGTTACTTATTCTTAAATATAAAATAATAAATGTATAATGTGTTTCGATCTATTTAATCTAGTTACGGCCATCCGAGAAGGATATGACGGCCCATTTACCGGAGGAGCTCCAAAATTCTCCCTTTTCATTACCCATGGACTTATATATTTCAATTAATTCTTCATTCAAGCCCTTTGGTAAGCCAACCACTACGTCGGCTTTACAAGTACGTAAACTCAAAATTGGTAACTTTGACGATGCCAATTGTTGAATGGATGTCGTGAAAGGAGTTGTTGGGTCCCATTGCACATCACCTGTCAATTTACGGTAATTCAAATCACCCTTCAAAATAATTAAATTTGAGGTCAATAAATCCTTATATAAATCATCAAACTTTGGGATGGTCCAATATTTGTCATCTAAAGTCCAGAATGGATGGTCTTTGATAACTATCTTGTCAGACTTATGGTAATTTGTTATTCTCTCTTGTACAGCTGAAATAGCCCGCAAATTCTCTTCGCTATCAGAGATACTACTATAAAATTTAGGATCAATCAATTGCTCCAATAATATAGAAAAATCCTTTGGCATTACGTCACTAACAAACCAAGGAATTTGCTTACAATGTAAATGAATTTCACTTACCAACCCAGAATCCAAGGCAAATAAACTAAAAATCAAGTCAGCAAACAACTCAAACCCTGAATTGTCTAATACAATATCAAGTCTCTTCTCCTTGGATTCACTCTTCAATAAGTGTTCCCAAGCTTTTGATAAATCATTGACCAAAATATTCTCTTCATTTTTCTTTCTGTTTGCTTCACCTTGAACTGATTGAATATCCTCGAGGGTAACATTACCTGCTAATAATGACAAATCAGTAGCGTTACCCCATAATGAAATGTCTATAAATTCTGAAAAGAGGAGTTTCAACGTTTCTTTATCCAAGGATTTGGACAATTGAGTTGTGAGTACGTCATATCTTTTGCATAATTCTAATACGCCGAGCTCAGATTGTTGAAAAGTTTGGTTCTTCAAGTTTTCAAAAATATCAAAATCGTGCCAATAAGATTCTTCAGAAGAAATGAAGTATTGGTTAATAGCTTGGTATAAATAGCATTCTAAGTTCAACCACGGGCCGGTCAACCAGGTGACCTTCTTAGTCTTGTTAAGTTCAACCAATGATTCGTTATAACGAGCTAAGGAAGGATTCAATTTAATTGCAGCATCATCAAATGGTCTTACTTCTTCATCGTTCTTGAACGAAACTAAAAGATTTTGTAACTTATTGATGATATCGGACCCAGATTTTTCCAATTTGGGGTCAGATTCAAGCTCATTTTTCATGTCCTTAATACATCCTTCGATGATTGTAGGCCATCTTTTATGCACTGTAGGATAAGCAAAAGAGTTCGGATCGTCGTTGTAGTATGGAAGAGGTAATTGAGTCATTAGGGGCACTAGTTTGTTTAAGGTGGACAAGAAAAGATGAATCAACTCTAATTCGAACTAATATCTGGGAGTAAAAATCACCGGATGCTTATATACAGACGTCCGAAAATACCAAATCTAGAGACCACATTACTATGGATGTTTATGTATATATTTTGTTGGGAGATCATTCGTTGCAGTTGGTCTGAAGAGAAGATCGAAGTATCGATGTGAAGGGTCAATTGTGTATAATGTGTCCAATTGTTCTTGTGAGAGATGGCTGCAATCGATTACTTGTTCCATGCCAGGTGATGGCTTCAAACTTATTAAATATAGGAATCAGCTTCTTTATTGTTAAGACGAGCTCAATACTCCGCCACTGTGATGCTGATGCTGTCCGAATAGTTGTCAGACTGTTTTCGATTGGATCAATTGGTTCTGTTCTAGGCATAATACTGTAATCATTTCCTAGTTGTTCTCCAGAAATCGTATCGAACAATATTTCAACCTATGTCGACATGTGTCTGCCTGCGCCTACCTATGTCTATATTACCGACATCCACTCTATCTGACAGTATACTAAATTTCACCGAAGTCTACAAACATCAAGTCGATCATATGCAACTTCTACCGAAATATCAGATTTTCGCAATTATCGTGCTTCTTATCTACCTTATCCCTTCAATCACATTCGTCCTCTCCGTAACCTTATCATCTACATCCACGGCGCAGTGCCATACGTTATCATCATATCATCTTTTGTTCTTTTGCGGAGACCACCCTTCGCCGTCCCACCGAACTCTACGCATAATCTAATTTTAGGGTTGTTCCGATCTGGAACCGCCACCCATGGCCGCATCCCCTCCAAATCCTACAATCTTCCCCATCGTCTACGCGTATGTCTATCCATAGCCGTATATTCATCATAACGTTGCAATAGCTGTCTACTGTCTACTTATCCCCGTCGCATATAAACCTAATTTTTAATTGTTATTTCTCTTGCCATTATATCTCTCGTCATTCTTATCATTTCTCGTTACTTTTTCCAAGCCCCTCGACCACCTCCCTGGCTTCACTGGCCTCATTTAGAATCACTTCATTATTCTTCCGCGCCACCTGAATGTCCTCGTATATCTTCAATGTCGACTGGTGGATCGTCTCCACTACCGACCGGGTCTTCTGTAAGTTAGCAATTTGTGTTTGCTGTGCGTGTTAGTAGTAGCCTCGAATGACCCCCAATCCCTGGCGAAATGTACATACATAGTCCATGGTCAGAATCAATGCTGTTGTCCGAGATAATTCCGTGAACGGATAACCCAAATAGTCCTAGTTATCTGATTAAACTGCTTTTTCGCTCACTGCGGCGCAGGTCTATTATATAAGCGCACTCTGTTCCTATAGCCTAATGATGAGCATGAGAGTAGAATTCGATCGAATATTGACGCTGCGAAAAAACCCTTTTAACGACTCGGAGCCTCTCCTCCCCAATGTGCGCGCGCATTGTCTCCAATGTCACTCCGTAGCACATTCATCCAGATCGTACCCTATAATACATTATGGCATCTCTAAAGGCCGATTAGGCTTTATAGTTTCGTCGTAACCAAAATAAAACCTAATTTACTTACGACTTGCAGTTCATGACTCATGCTACGTTCCTGATTCAGCGTTTGAACTGCATTATTCCGGGGCATTGGAGTTGTTAGACTGATAGGCATTGTATGACTTTGTTAAGTTTGTTTCGTTTCACTCGTTCCCTAGCAAATTAATTTGTCAGCAGCATACCTACCGAGCTAGCGGAACAACCGACTTTATGCCGCGAGGGCCAATTAAATTGCAGATACGGGGGGAGTCTATAAAAGGAAACTCCCGGCTTTGCACGTTCGCATGCACAATTGCACAGCGAACATAAAAGAAACTACATGGCGCACTAGCAATTTGATATATAATAAGCCCAACCGCTAGGGTAAATGATTAGGAATATTTTATGGATTTTTGAAACATCGTTACCATCCAGTTTTTAAGGTCTATACATACATACATAGTACGATATTCAGTCTACGAGACAAGAACAGGTACAGGAAGCCCCAGAATTAGTAGTGGAAGCGTTTAATATTAGATTATAGTGAGATATTGATTAGTGAGCATAAATAGTGCTTCTTAATAGTAAGAAAAGTGAGAAAATTTATCTCCATTAAATCCGAGAAGCAATTGCTAGAATAGGGATTACTAGCAGATTAGGTGTTGAGGAATAAACACCAATACAGAGCGACAAATAGCAAAAGAGCTACAAATAACAGAAGCTTCAGATAACAATATTAGACATAGTATAAATATGGCGGACGTGAAGAGGAATATTTCTGAGGTATCTTCAGGATCATCGAATTTGAGTCATGATGACAAAAAGTTGCACACGAAGCCAGGACGCAAGCCTATAGAGATCGAGCCCAAGTCAAAAAGAACGGCGCAGAATCGGGCAGCACAGAGGGCTTACAGGGAGAGAAAGGAGCGTAAAATGAAGGACTTGGAAGACAAGGTAAAATTGTTGGAGGACGAGACAATCAAGGCCAATACCGAGCTGGATTTCTTGAAGGCTCAGGTTGACATGTTAAAGAACGAGTTAGCGAGATACAGAGGAAATACAGACTTTCTGGACTTGAAGTTGCCCACGAGAGTGGGACACTTGTCAAACCCTAATACGGGAGGCACATATAGGCCGACAATGGGGGAGAAGCACCATTCTTCCCAGTCGGATTCAACCAGTAATAAGTCGTCGGTGGGAGAAGGTAAGTTCCAGTCGCCCAACGAGTCGCTGAACAACACATCGCCTGACTCAGTGAACCAGTTTTCCGCCAGTTTTCCATGGTCCAAGGACAATTTGGCCGATTCCAATTCCTCCAATGATGGATACCAGACCGGTCAGAAGCAATATGTGCCAGACTTGATCAGCGGGTCGTCGTCTTCAACGTCGCCACTCAATGATAATATTTTGGTTTCTCCAGAATCACAGAACTCGGCACCTAACACCGTTAATTCTAACCAATTTGATAACCAGAATGATCAGAATTACGGGTTTACCCATCAGAGTTTTGAAGAGCAGGTTGATCCCTTTTGTGTTAAGTTAAACGAAGCTTGTGGTACCAAGGAATGCCCTATACCCAAGGACAAGGAAGATCAATATCAATATAACTCGCCATTTAGCAATTTAAGGAATCCAGAAAAAGAAAACTATACGACTTCAACTAACGATAATACAAACTTTGACCCTTTCTTTAATGGTGATTCTAAATTCAATTTTGAATTATCTGGCAACAATGAAGACCCATTGTCATTTTTAAACGATAATAACTTTGATGTTTCATTAGCCTTCGCCGATAGTTATGCGGAACCTAAGAGGAGTAACGAGGTTGATCCAATGTCGTTGTTAACAACAGAGGAAAGTGTTTACGATCCATTGAGCGATAAGGGATTCAATTTCAATGATTTTGTCAGAACAAGCGTTTCTGATGGACACGAAGGCAAGTCCGTCAAGAAGACTAGTACAGATTCCGCTCTTCAAAAGACCGATGAAGAAGAGGAAGTTGTCCCAGCACCAGAAGATACCGTTAAATGTTCTGAAATATGGGATCGTATTACCTCCCATCCGAAATACACAGAACTTGACATTGACGGATTGTGTAATGAGTTGAAGAGCAAGGCTAAATGTTCTGAGACCGGTGTGGTGATAAACTCTTCCGACGTTAACCATTTGTTGGAGCAATCTGCCTTATTTAAGACGTAAGTAAAAAAAAAATACCCTTCAAAAATGATTTCTTGTGATGATGAATGAAAGCAATTTTAAGTAAGCTTGCACCTTACTACCTGTTACATAATGCGATTAGAATTTCGCTTCAATAATATATGAATAGTAATGGAACTTCGAGTAGAAAGCGCAACTCTCCTATTTCTCAAGATTGTTATGTATCGAATTATGTATAATTAAGATATTTTTGTCATTTTTTCCTCCGGTTGTCTCTGAAGTGTACCTAAGGGCTATTCAAACACTTTTAATTACACTGGCTCTGTTACTATGCTAACATATTGCAACCAATTTGATCTCCTTTATTGAGGCTGGTAGTGCAACCCATTGACAGGATCCGAATTTGATTTGCCCTCTCATCTCGATAATATTTTAATGTTGAATTATTATAATGAAATATTGTAACTAACCTTTCCTTGAAACAGATGACTATACGAACAACATTACTTAGAGACATAGTAGCAGAATCCGTATCAATCAATACCTCTAGTAGGTACTGCTACATTGTAACGTTGTCACGTGATCATATTTCTTGAACCAATCAAACTAAATTTGTTCACTCAGTATAATCAAAAAACTATAGAAAAGCTAGAAGAAGTGTTTAAGATTAGAATCAAAGTATAACCAATATGTCGACTTCGATTGTTCGTACTATTAAAAACATATACTCCTCAGGACTTAAGAGGGCCGCTTGGCAAATCCATAATCTCAACGATACCAAGAGAGGTTGGTTAGTTGGTCAAGATGACTTTGGTAACAAATATTATGAAACCGATGTCCCAGAAGAAATACATTTAAGAACTAGATGGGTTGAATATGCAGACTGGGGTATGGCCGTTGACATGTCGAAGGTTGAACCAGGATGGCATTATTGGTTGGGTTATGGTACCAACACTCCTCCAAACAAGTTACCAGCTGATCAAAAGGTCGTTAGAGCTTACCCATTACCAGAACAGCGTGCAAGGAACTTCACCGGTACTTCAGGTGCGTTTGTCACCTACAATACTTCTAAGCCAAAACATACTGCCTGGACTCCAGAAGTTAAAGAACGTGTCGAAGTGTAATTTTACCATTTGCATATTTATTGTTATGTCGGGTTCGGATTTTTATACGGCAGAAATGGCTGCTTGAATTGAGGGCTTGAGCAGTATCGGTATAATGAATGGATACGCCTAGTTATGATATATCTTTGGTTTCCCGGGATAGTTTTACGTTGGCTTATGTATTTCATTATTTCTTATATCTACGTTATATATTTTTACATTATTAAATTTACATTGAAATATACATTGAAATATACATTAATATTGTTTCTAATTACAACCGTATTTATGTAATTAACAGGATCTTTAATTATTGGCTTTAATCAGTTCTATTGGGTACAAGGGCCAAGGGCCAAGCTATAATCAAGCTGTGTGCGGCTCGGCACTTCTCAATATAAAAGTTTTCATACATAAAATTGTAACTAACTATTCTAGTATCGAAATACATATCACCAGCAAAAGAAATGAGTGATTCAGACAAGTTACCGGGATTGGCATCAGATGCCGTTCTCAAGCAATCTATTCCAGTTCCTGATAGTTTTGTTGAAATCAAGGGTATCGATTACTCTAAAGACTCCGCTTATAATATGAAGGCAGTTGATTTAATAGAATCTATGAAGAACATGGGATTCCAGGCTTCATCTGTGAGTCAAGCGTGTGAAATTATTAACGGCATGAGAAGCTGGAGAGGTAAACATATCGATTCTTTACCTGAACATGAAAGAACAGGGGAATTTGATGATGAGGGATACCAAAAATCAACGATTTTTATGGGCTATACTTCCAATTTGATCTCATCTGGATTAAGAGATACATTACGGTTCTTAGTCCAACACAAAATGGTCAGTGCTATCGTATCTAGTGCTGGTGGTATTGAAGAAGATTTAATCAAAGTCTTGGCACCTACTTATATGGGTGACTTTAGTTTACCAGGTAAAGGTTTAAGAGACCAAGGTATGAACAGAATCGGAAATTTATTGGTCCCAAATGACAATTATTGTAAATTCGAAGAGTGGATCGTCCCAATTTTGGACAAATGTTTGGAAGAACAAGAGGAAGGTATGAAAAAAATGGGTTCTGATGGATTAAATGCAGACTCTCCAGCGTGCTGGACTCCTTCAAAATTAATCAACAGATTAGGAAAAGAAATAAACGACGAATCTTCCGTCTTGTATTGGGCTTATAAGAACGACATTCCTGTATTCTGTCCTGCCTTAACTGACGGGTCGATAGGTGACATGCTTTTTTTCCATACTTTCAAAGCTTCTCCACAACAAATTAGATTAGATATTGTTGCTGATATCAGAAAATTAAACTCGATGTCGATGGCTGCTTCCAATGCTGGAATGATTCTTTTAGGTGGTGGGTTGATCAAGCATCACATTTGTAACGCCTGTTTAATGAGAAATGGAGCTGATTACGCCGTTTACATAAATACTGGTCAAGAGTTTGATGGTTCCGATGCTGGTGCCAGACCAGACGAGGCCATATCTTGGGGTAAGATAAAAGCAGAAGCAAAACAAGTCAAGGTTTATGCGGATGCAAGTATAGTTTTCCCATTAATTGTTGCTGCAACCTTTGCATCTGAAAGACCAAACTAATAATCTGTATATAATATTTAGAACTCTTTTATCAATCTAATAGACTTTGTTATGCTAAAGTATTACGGTAAATTCATACTATGCCTTGAGCCACAGTGTTGCGCGGGTTTACGCGATAACCAATTTTGGTTATCGGGATATTAAGGGTTACTTTATCTTTGATAAAGAACTATTGAACTATATCAACTAAAAAACTATATAAGACCACAATTAAAGAATGAGTGATTCAGAAATACTTGCTAAAGCCCTTGAGGCGGCCTTAATGAAAATTAACTTGAAAGAAGTTACAGAAAATTTGAAGGAAAGTGAAAAGAAGCCAGCTTTATCGAAACGGACTCAAGATCAAGTTGACTTGACATCAAAATACAATGATGACTTCTACGAAAAGTATGCTAAGGAGTACATAGAATTTACTTATACGAATCCAACCATTTTCCATGTCGTTGACTATTTTGCCGAAAAATTGAACGACGAAGGTTTCAAGTATGTTCCTGAGAAAAAATCATGGGAAAGTTTAAAACCTGGTAAATACTACACGATTAGACATGGTGCAGCATTGGCGGCGTTTATTGTTGGTAAAAATTGGTCTGCGGAAAGAGGTGTGGGTGTAATTGGCTCCCACATTGATTCTTTAACTGTACCTTTGAAACCCAATTCTACCAAAGAAAAAATTGATGGCTATGAGTTGTTAGGTGTGGCACCATACGCCGGAACCTTGAATGATCTTTGGTTAGATAGAGATTTAGGGATTGGTGGAAGTCTCTTGGTGAGGGATTCAGCCACCAAAAGAGTCAATCAGCAACTAGTCGATTCTACCCCACACCCAATTGCTCGTATCCCAACGTTAGCACCCCATTTTGGAGCTGCCTCTGCAAGACCTTATAACACGGAAACACAAGCAGTTCCTGTGATTGGATATTCGGGGTCCGATGAAGAAGAAAAAGAAGCTACAGACGAGGAAAAATCGTCCCCATTATACGGCAGACATCCATTAAAATTATTGAGATACATTGCGTCCTTAGCCGGGGTCGAAGTATCTGAAATTCTTCAATGGGACTTACAATTATACGACGTCCAGAAAGGAACAAGAGGTGGTTTGAATAAAGAGTTCATCTTCAGTCCCCGAATTGATGACAGAATCTGCTCATTTGCAGCAATTCATTCTTTGCTCGAAAGCAACCACGATGCCCTTGTGGAATCAGATTCGTTCTCGCTCGTTGCCTTATTCAACCATGAAGAAATTGGCTCAGGGTCTGCCACGGGTGCCAAGGGCGGAATCACTGATCTGGTGATTTCCAGAGTTTTGGCATCGCAATACTTTAATCCCGACGATTCGCATACCCAGGAACAATTAGAACTAGCATACGCAAATTCTATCATCCTATCTGCCGATGTCAACCATTTGGTGAACCCCAACTTCACCAGCGAATACCTCGAACACCATAAACCTGTCCCGAATAAAGGAATTACAATCGCTGTGGATCCTAACGGCCACTTCGCTACAGATGCACCTGGATTGGCATTAGCTGAAGAATTAGCCAAGATAAACGGTGACTCACTTCAGTACTTCCAGGTACGTAATGGCTCTAGATCGGGTTCCTCAATTGGTCCCTTAATTTCTCTGCAAACCGGTGCCAGAACTATAGATTTAGGTATTTCACAGCTCTCGATGCATTCAATCAGAGCGACTGTCGGGTTCAAAGATATTGGTTTAGGTATCAAGTTTTTCAATGGATTCTTCTCCAATTGGAGAAAAACCTATGACGGCTACTCAACCCTATAAACTATAATCTAAATTCTACAATACTGAGTCTTTATAGTCCATACAATATATGTCTTAGCCAGCTAAATAGCCTTATGTATATTCTTGCTTAACGCGGTAATGACTAGAACGTGACTCGCAAAGCTACGGGATATTTTGTCACGTAAAATTATATGCTGTTACAAAGCGTTTATGATTAAACATTTAAGAGATCAATCGATAGTTCCAAGGATATATATAGTATTGAAGAAGTATTGATACTTAGGAAGATGGGTATGTTTGTAATTAAATAGAAAATTAGGGCAAAAGGGTATGAAAAATGAGACCGATGATACTAACAGACGGAATTTATATAGCACCTCAAAAAAAAATGACATTGCAAGAGTTCTTCAGTGACCAGTGTAAGTAAAGATAATAGTAAGGGGGTCAATTGACATTGTATGAACAAGTATACTAACTAGAAATATTAGCTTTTGGAGGCTCTTGGGCAGATGATGAAATAGATATGGCATCTATATCAGTTCCCATAGAAAAGCACAAGCACTCGGTATATTCAAAAGATCCGTTTGGAAGCTCACATCCATCTGGTGGATTTGGTGGCCATTCGTATAATAGGCTGTCTGGGCTTCATGATAATGGGCCGCCATACATAGTGAAGTTATTGAATCTTCCGATTACGTCGAACGATGGGTTTATTGAAGACTTGTTTAAGAGTAGATACACAACATTTGTTAAGTTTAAGATAGTGGTGGATCCGTCGTCGAATATTTTAGAGACCCATGTTATTAAGAAAGTCGCATTTGTTGAGTTAGAATCGTTCCAGGAAATGAATAAGGTTTTAAAATGGCAAGATTTATATTACAAAGCGACCAGAAGGGTAGTGGTTGAATTGGCAGATTTCCATGATTTTCAGCACTGTATTAGCTTTAATCAAGAACACGAGCGGGAAATCCAGCAAATCCAGGATGATTTTGTTAAGCAAAAGCAAAGCCAACATTTTGGCCATGGCCCATTTGAGCATGGCCCATCACGCAATATTAATATAAACTCTCCTCCAAGGAAGTACCAGCCGTTAAATTCTCACGCCACTGCATCATTACAGCCAAGTTTATCCGACAGGAAATCATCAACACCGCAGGAAGGTTCCGGAGCACCTCCGCCGGCAGCACCTCCAAAGAATAAGCCAAATCCTTTCGGTGCAGCAAAGCCAGTAGACGTATTATCAAAACAACATGAGATTGACAAAAAGCTTATCACAATCAATCACACAACTATTAAGACTTTAGGTCCAATGGCTGATGATCTTGGTTTGGATCAACATGGTACGACAGAAACGCATACATCTTCAGAAGAGTCCCACGTTCCGCGTGAAAGGAGACCGTCACAGAAAAGTTCCAGGCGGCCTTCAGTTAATATTTTGAAGAGGCCTTCACCCTCTATAAATCAAAACGCCCCTAGTCCTGAATCTCATCAAGAGTCGAATGAAACAGAAAAGTCACAATTAATGAAAGCTCCTATTCCAGAATCCATATATGCTCCAAAGGATGATAATAAAAGTCTTGCAGAGCTATTAAGTAAAAATAAGAACCCTTCTTCTCCTAAAGGGAGAGGTACTCCTAAGTCAATTAAAAATTCACCAAAGCCAAATACTAATAAACCAGTAATATTAAAAAAGAAGACTCAAGCACCAACAGTGGACTTAACGGTCAAAGAAAGCGAATTTATTTTTGACTCAGAAAATTCTACTGCAAATAAGGATGTCGACAAAAAATCTAAGGATAAGGAAATAGACGATAAATTGAAGAAAATTAATGATTCTTTATCGCAAAGTAATCTACTGGAAAATATACATGAGTCTCGTGTGAATGGTTCAAGCAAATCTAAAGAAAGTGCTCCTGATGTGAAATCCTCGCATGAAGTAGAAGGCAAGATAAATGAACCGCAATCTGTCCCTACTCAAGAGGAAAATAAGAAAACAATCGAAGTCCATGCGCCCCCATCTCAAGAAGCTGAGAGGGCAAAGGATAGGCCAAACTTCAAGAAGCATTTTGCAGAATTAAGTAAAAGGCAGAATGCCCAGAGAGAAAAGATGCAAAATTCGCAGAATACTCGTTTTAACTCTCATTCACAAACCCTCAATAATAAAAAGAGCAATGACGTGAACCATAGACGTCAGAACCCAAAAGAATCAGGTTTACCTACCGACGTATCAAAAACCATCCCGCTTAGTACTCAAGATGCAAGTGATACGAAGAATATCGCGGTGAAGAGTAACAGTAATGGGGATATCAGTAAAGATGATCGGGTACCGGGGCCAAAGCTTTCCGGAAGAAATAAGAACAGATCCTCTGGAAGAACTAAATCGACAGATTTGCCAAAGAAAGATGTCAAAAAAATCGAGGAGGTTAAATCCAGAAGGCTACAAGCTAATCTGAAAGGTAACAACCCAGGCAAAAATGGTAAAAAGACCACAGAAACTAGAAATCCAGATCAAATTGAGTCTCTCAATGGTATTAAGGGTGTGAAAGAAGCAAATGATGTAAAAGACTTGAAAGATGTCAAAGATATTAAGCCTGAAGCATACATAAACGCTCTGGATGATGCTATAATGACTAACGAGAAGAGTAGTAAAACCCCAGAATTAGTTAGAAAGGAAATTATCACAGATCCTAGCAATGGGCTGACATCGTCTTCCACTGGTGGAAAACAGAATATTGCAGATGCCGTAAATACGAAAGAGACGGATGCGACAAAGACAGATGTGTCGGACAGGGTTTCTACTGCCTCCAATCGTGGTAGAGGTAGAGGAGGTAGAGGTAGGGGTAGAGGTAGTTTTAGGGGTTCTGTTAGAGGTTCGAGAGGAAACCGAGGAAGAGGAAACTTTAATCTTCATTATGTGAGAAGTAAAGATGATAAGAACGCCGAGAGTTGAGTTAAATAATTATTAATATTGCATATAAAGTATATAGATTATATCTAATATTAATTTAAAATATTACTTTGAAAGAACACTGTACAAAATTCACAAGAGCTACGTGTATTATTAATACTCCATGAAAACTATCCAATGTCAAAAATTTGACATATACTATAAGAGTCCACTATCTTTTAAACTATTTTCCAAAATTGTTTCTTTGATAGCTGCAAATACCAATTGAATATTCGAGGTATCTGTAGCTTGCGTTACATGCGGATAGATACTTAAACCTGATCTATTCACTTGATTGAACCTCCATAAGATATACTTCGCAGCTTTGTTAATGTTATTACCACCGGTATAATCAGAAAAGTGGTTTTCTAAAGGAGAATAGGGCAACTTCTCTGCAAACACATCAATTTTGTTCAAAAACAAGACAATTGAAGTTCTTGCAAACCACCTTGAATTAACGACGGAATCAAACAAAATTAGCGATTCTTCTAATCTATTTTGACTATTTTCTTCAAGTAGAACTTGGTCATATTCAGATAAAGCAACACAAAATATAATAGAAGTCACATTATCAAAGCAATGAATCCATTTCTTTCTTTCTGATCTTTGACCACCAACATCAAACATATGAATATTCAATCCACCGCTCATTTGAAATTTGAAATCAAAAATACCGGAAGTTTTCTTACGAGTTCTCAAAATATCATCGACTGATGGACAGTAGCCGACTTTGGAAATCCTTTCTAAATCATTTAAGAAGTAATTAGTAGAGTCAATTAAATAGAAATTTCCCTGTTGGTATTTGATAAATTTCTGAACCTCCGGGGTCTTATAAATGTGAATAATCTTGCCTGCAATATCTGGATTGAAAGTTTCATCAACATTAATGTTGACCTCATAATCCAAAACTTCGTTTAACATATCATAATCCAATACATGCTTACGATTTGCATCCTTTGTACCACCGTTGAATTGCTGTATGCGATCCTCCTGATTGCCCACTGCAACGGTGTTATTTCCTATGTTGTTATCTGCTTCAGTTTCATTCTGTTTATGGATTAAATCCGGCTCCAAATCGATTATTGCATTAATCACACTTTTGATACACTCCAAGACATTCTTATAAACAAACGGCTTATACTCGTATAATTCCTCTGTGCTATACCCATTTTGATGTAAAATTTTCATCTGTTTAACAATTGTTGACTTACCACTTTCCCCTGATCCCAACAACAACACTTTAACTTCCTTTTCAGAACCAGCCGAAGAAGAAATGGTATTTGAATTTTCATTTGCAGACTTTTCTGGGTACGTTGAAGAATGCAATTCGTTCGAAGAATCCGTCGATGTATTATGGTCTTTTGACGCGTTGATATTATTTTTATTTGAGGCCAATGATTGTTTTTGATCATGGCGCTTGTTATTGACTTTCGGTGCCTCTAATGGCTTGGTATTGTCCAGTTGCTTAGATGTACAAGATCCCATTTTGCACACGAATCACTTTATTCAGTATATGACTTAATCGCGATCGTGTAATTAGAATTATATGTAAGCTAACCTTGGGATAGTATGAGTCTACTGGAGACTGTTTTATGCTTCTGACTGCTTACCTAGATTAATTGCTAAATTATAAATCAATTGCACTAGTATGTTTCTTGGGAAATTAGTGTTTGTTGGTCATTAATATAACCGCTCTTGTTGTACTGCATACAATATTAAATGGCCAACTTACATTTGCTAGAATAAAGACAGCCAATGGTAAATACTGGAATTGTAATGTCTACGTGGAATTGGACTATACAAAGAAACAGACCGCTTTACAACGGTCACAGACATATCAATATTTAGCATGTGTAGGAAGAAAGAAAAGTAATGGAAAGTAAGACTGATGCCGCAAGTAAAATTAGTGGTAACTTTTGGCTGAAAAAAGATGCATCAGACAAGTAAACAACACTTGTCTCTGTAAAATTAGTTGTTGCGTTTACGGTGTTGATGTTCAATCGTTTTTCGTGTTTCAGGTCGTGAGATTGGTCTTTATTCTTCGGTAAGACCATTATAGCTTCGATAGAAGCTGTGTGGGTTCCAGTTGGATTTTGAACTAAAATTGTCGTTGAAAATTGTGTCATTTGATGATTTGTTGGTGAAGCTGTTATCTTCAAGGACCTCATAAGCTTGCAATCAATTGTCATGGCATTTGGTTTCTTTTTTTCATAGTATTCTTTAAAGTCTAAAGTAGTAGCGGCAGCATCCGATTTCTTCTGCAATCCATGAGTTACATTAACGCTATTATCGAGTATATGTGGTTCATAGGCTGCAAGAGTTTTAGAAGGATAATATCTTGGGGAGATACCACTTGCAAATATATCTGTTCCATACGATCCAGAAGCGTTAATACCCAAATTATTATCGTATTTAAAGTCATTATTTCCGTTAGTATTGGCTGAAATCTTCAGATAGTAACCATTTGTGGGAACACCTTTACAGGTTGTTAGAAGCTGGTGCTCAAAGTGCCAATAATTACTGCTTTTTTTACCCAATGACTTGCATTGTTGGTCAACCTCTTTCAAGAAGAAACAACGACAACTTTCAATTGACGAAAATCCTTGACATGAATGAAATTTCGGGTCATCCTTTTCTATTCTGTCCATACAATCATTGAAGTCTTTTCGTAAAGCATTTGCATGTAGGTCTGATAAAGGGTGTTTATTGTTAATTGCAATTGCTCTCCTCGTGAACAATAAGCCCAATGATAAAAAAAGGAATACAAATCGTGATCTTGTGAATTCTATTCTCATATTGAACTGTAATAAGAATAGGTAGTATCAGTAGTCTACTTGACAAGTATTTTCCATTGTAAATGTTGAAAATGCCATTTGGGCGCAAATTTGTTTCTGTGCGTACAATAATGTTCCACAAGAATATAATGCAAATATTTTTTTTCATAATGTATTTATTAATTTCTACATCTAAGTTCTCCTATGCTATTTAATATTAATCTTTTGGTCCATCTGGTGGTACTACTGAATCTGGAACCGAATCCATTGAAGGACCATTGTTGAGTTGTGCTATGTTCTGGGATGATGCATTCTTCGCATCTTGCAACCTTTTACGCTCTTTTCTTCTCCTCTTTTTAGTTTCAAATTCATGCCATTCACCTTTAACATCTTTCAAAAAATGCAAAGGTTCAGGTTTTGGATCCTCCGTGAAATATGGATGTTCTAAAGCTTCCCTAGCGGTTAACCTCTTCTTAGGATTCAATGTCAATAATTTGACAGCTAAATCAAAACTTTGCTCTGACATGATAGACTCATACTCAGTCTTAAAAGTGTTTGCTTTGTTTATCTTTGGTTTCAACATCTCAAACCAAGGCAAATTTTCCATATCAGGCCAATCTTCAATATTTGGAGTACCCATAACATTAAATATCTTATATAATTGGCCAATCTCGTCAAATCCCTGGAATGCAGCTATTTTTGAATACAACTCAATCAAAAGACAGCCAACGCCCCAAATATCCACTTCTCTACCATAATCAGTAGAACCCAAAAGCAATTCAGGTGGCCTGTACCAAATTGTAATAACTCTATTGGTATAATCTGGAATATCTCCATCATTAAGAACATTCATGGTTCTTGCCAAGCCAAAATCCGCTATTTTTAACCTTCCTATATTATCTAATAAGATGTTCGAACCTTTGATATCCCGATGGATAACTCTTTTCTTGTGTAAATAATGCAAGCCTTCCATTAATTGCTTGAAAATGAATTTCCTATGACTTTCTGTTAACTTTAAATCCGGGTGTGTTAATAAACCTGTCAAGTCGTGATCCATGTAATCAAATATCATATAAATTTGGTTGTGTTCTACCATCATCTCTAGTAATCCAACAACATTTTCATGGTCAAACGATTGTAAGAGCTTTATTTCTCTCATAGCCGTGATCGGGAAACCTTCTCTTTCAGATTCTAATCTTAATTTCTTCAAAGCAACATATTCATCCGTGATAGAATTGGTAGCTTTATACACTTTTCCGTATGTCCCTTCACCTACCTGTTGAACTCTTTTATAAATTTCAGATGGTCTCGTTATACGTATCAGATATATTTGTGATTTACTTAATTTAATAGGTGGTGCAGCCTCTTCGTCCTTTTTCAGATATGGTCTTGGTTTAACTCTGGAATCGTTCACATTCCCTGATCTTGGGCCCTTCGGTAAGTTTTTTAAGTTCACCTTTGGTTTATAACTGTTATTATCATACCTTGGATTCCTGTATGTGCTTGATTTATCCCTGTAACTTGATGGGCCAGGCGCTGGGCCATTGAAATCTGTTCTGTCCTGCCTTTTTCTGTAATCATCCCCTCCTCTATAGCCTTTCGATTCCGATGGGTGTGGTCTCTTCGAGCCAGGGCGGAAGTGAAAGTCTCTATCGTTACCTCTGTAACCAGATGGTCCAGAAGGTCTGAATTTTGATGGTTGATAAGATTCGCTTCTTTCATTTGCAGACGAATTAGGTCTGTAGTTATCTCGTTCTTGATACCTTTTAGGGCCTGATGGTGTGTAAGTATCTCTCTGTCCATAGGAAGATTTGTAGTTTCTGTTATTACTATTGGGGTTGTTGTTGCTACTTGTCTGATTGGGATTTCTTCGATCTTCATATCCTCTCGTAGATCTTGGGCCACTTGGTGGTCTATATCTATCTGACATTTTGGTCGCTAAGTAAGTTCTAGTGAATTGATAGCTAGTGAAGTTCAATCACCTTTTTGACTATCATTTAAGAAGGCGACAGAATTAAAAAAAATCCCCAATGGTGTTACCCGGATAAATTCCCCGGTACTTGTAACATCATCATCCCCCTTCTATCCCATCACCAAGTACTGGGACCAATATCATGACAATATCCGTTCATATTCTTGTCAGGATGAATCAAATATAACTATCCCAAGCAGCCTCTCTGAAAATCGGTTATTACTAACTCAAGGGTTTACGGAAATATGTAATAAGTAGAGTAAAAAGTCAAAAGAAATCTTCCCATACGAGCCATATAAACAAGTGTTAAATAATAAATCGTAGCTTAACACATGTTCATACCCCAAGTGTAGAAGGAGCAAAGTAAAAGTCAGTAAAAGAAAAAATGTAATTGTTGGACCTCAGCCGCCACCTGTGAACTATAAACAGGATACCCATTTCTCACCAGCATGTCATGGCGGTTTCATACATCTGGATGCACTTGTATCGCATTCCCATAGTATTTGGATGGATGATTTCACCTTATCAATAGTTCATCATTTTAGAACCATACCGTTATATATAACACTCTACATACACCTCAACAACTGTATCCATCGTTATTGTAGCATCCTTCCATTATCTTGTCAATTTAATCGCTTTAAATATATCTTAATATCGTGATAACTAGTTCAACAACCTTCTTTTTGGTATTTCCCTGAATATCAAACATTATGATGATAGGAAATTCAATCCTTCAATAAACAACTTTCTTATTTAATGATCGAACAAAAATTCGAGTATTGTGACATTGTCGGGTAACCTGCTTGGTTGCCAGCCAAAACATTGATAGTGTGCCATTTAGCATTTAACATAAGTCATATAAAGATATAACATTGTTATATAAGTTAGGATGGTATGTATTTGTATAGGTGAATATGGGCAAACAGTACGGTCTCTAATATCACCGTGCTAGATTATTAATATGCGTAAAACTAACGAAATTAGATTGGAAGAGTTGTTCATATCAGTGCTGATTTAGTATTATTGTCTGCTTTCTTAGCTGGGGTCAAAAGAAATACTGGTTTAACGTAAGTATATATATTATGACAGATTAGTATCAATGGGGGTGTAGATTAACATGAATATAGGCCAAATCTTGACTCCGCAACTAATAGTGAAGACGTTAAATATTACGCGGGCAAATATTTAGATTTGGGTGAAAGAATATTTGATTACTCGTCGACGTACTTTGGATCGTCAGATTATTTCAAGCGTAGATAGTCGCTTCTTTGGGGTCTTGATTATAATATTATTGGTGGTTAATACTTGGGCATTATTGAAATCTGTTACTTTTACTACGCGTGTATAGTATAATAATACACAGAAATTATTTATTCATTACGTATATTCGGTCTGTATTAATATTTAGTTAAAAAAGGGACAAAAACAGGATAAAATAAAGGTATTATGTAGTATAGGCGAGAACAAATACCCAAGTTAAATAAAAGTAGGGGTAAAGTAATAATCAAGAAAAAGCGGCGTGATAAATAGGTGCGATGAAGTAGATTACTCGACAGTAACTGACTTAGCCAAGTTACGAGGGAAATCGACATCAATACCTCTGTTAACAGCTAACCAATAACTCATCAATTGCAATGGGATGACGTTCAATAAACCTTGCAAACAGTCAACAGTCAATGGAACGTGCAAAGTAGCCAAAGCCCTACTTCCGCCAATGACATCATCACCTTCGTTACAAATGACAATTGGTCTACCGTCTCTAGCTGTGACTTGTTCAATAGCGGAAAGAACCTTTGGAAATAAGGAATCTCTAGTAGCAAAAGCAATAATTGGTAATTTACTGTCAACCAATGCTAAAACACCATGTTTCAATTCACCGGCTAACACACCTTCAGAATGCATGTAGGAAATTTCCTTTATCTTTAAGGCACCTTCCAAAGCTGTAGCATGTTGGTAACCTCTACCTAATAATAACATAGATTTTTGATCGTTCAAGCTAGTGTCACATAATTGCTTAATCTTATCTTCCAATTGCAAAACAGTCTTGATTTGTTCTGGGATTTTACGCAATCCTTGGATGATTTCTTTGTGACGGGCAGCCTTAGAAATGGAATCATTTGACAAGGATAAAGCGAACATGACCAAAGCAATGTATTGAGAGGTGTAGGCCTTGGTAGATGCAACACCAATTTCTGGTCCGGCATTAATATGAACACCACAGTGTGTTTGTCTTGACATACTTGAACCAACAGAGTTAACAATACCAACAGTCAATGCACCTCTTTCTAAACAGTATTGTAAAGCTAAGATAGAATCAGCCGTTTCACCAGATTGAGAAACAAAGACACAAGTGTCATCTCTGAAAACAGGAGACCTTCTATCCAAGAAGTCAGAAGCTAATTCAACCGCAACAGGAATTTCAGTTAATTCCTCAAAAATGGATCTAGTAGCTAAACATGAATGGTAGGAAGTACCACATGCAATCATAATGATTCTTCTACATCTTCTGATGGTAGGTAACCATGATTTCAAACCACCCAATAAGACATTTGGATTCTCGAAATCAATTCTACCTCTCATGGTGTTGGTAGTTGATTCAGGTTGTTCAAAAATTTCCTTTTGCATGAAATGCTTGTAAGGACCCTTCATAATTTCATTCAATTCCATTTCCAAGGTTTGAATTTGTCTGATAGTTGAATCACCGGCCAATTTTTTAGCTCTGTGAATATGTAATTCACCATCGTAGATGTGTGCAATATCGTCATCTTCTAAAAACAAGACCTTCTTAGTGTGTTGAACAACAGAAGCAGGATCAGAAGATAAGAAAAATTCAACTGGCATTGGCAAGTTGTCATCAGCTAAGAAAGCTCTGGATTGAGAAGTTCTCAAGTTAGATTCACCTTGAGCGACTGGCAAAAGACCCATATCTTGGGCAGTGGAGTTGCTCGAGATTGGAGCTTGATCTGGGTTGGATTCAGGGAATTCGACATCAACGAAATCAACCTTTAACTTTTTGTCTGTCTTGACACCAACTAACAATGGAGAACCTTTTCTAGTACCACAAACTTCACCAGGATAATGAGTCGATTTAACTAATAAACCATAAGAACCCTCTAACTCGTATAAGACTTGTTTAGTTAATTCATTCAAATCTAAAGCGTATCCGGCTTTCATATTGGAGTCGTAAACGTGTTTAAACAACTTAGCAATACATTCAGAATCGGTTTCGGATTCGAATTTCATGCCTTTGGATAATAATAAAGTTTTAATAGCCCTGTAGTTGGTGATAATACCGTTGTGCACAATGACGAACTCAGACTTAGGGTCAGATCTGTGAGGATGACAGTTGGTGGTCATTGGTTGACCATGGGTAGCCCATCTGGTGTGGGCGATACCAACGTGGTTTTCAAACACAGTACTACGGTCGACCTTTTGTCTAACAATTTCTTCCTTTAAGGCTAAAACCTTACCGGTTTGCTTGACGATGATGACATCGTCTTGATTGTTGCCATCAATAGCCATACCACTCGAATCATACCCTCTGTATTCTAATCTTTGAAGCCCTTCAATGAGATTGTCCATAATCTCTCCCCTGGACTTGTCTACTAAAAAGTTGACATAACCAAAAATACCACTAGAAGCCTGTTAGTATACATTTTTCATTAAAGCCAGTTCGAATCGAAAAGAACAGATCACTACGTACCACATATTTATCTAATTTCTGTAATATAATATTCCGTAATATATGTATTTTCAAACCAATATATTCTTCACGATTGGTTTATTTCCTATTTATATATCAAGAAAGTTTTTCTTCTTTAATATGGTCAAATGTTCCAATTCCACTTATCTGTTCATCAATAATGGCGTTTTGTGGACTTATATAGAATTATTTTGGTTAATTTTTTTTTGGTAAACAAAGCATAACCCCTGTCTACTCGGGATAAGTCAAACATACCAGTTTTCTTCCCCCTGTCCCAGACCACAATGTCTAGTTTCTGGCTGTCGGTGAATGCCACAACGGCTGTGACCCGCTCGTCATTACAATGAGGTTTACCCGAACTACGAATAGATTATTTAGTAGGCGTATTCAGCTTAATGAAAAGCCCTAATGGGCAACACTGTAATGTATGTTCGCCTTAAGAGAGGCTCCTTCCATCCTTCGCCTTCCTTTTAGAAGAGGTGTAAAGGGTGTATTGGGTCTGCGCTGTGTTATCAGGATTTATTCGTTATTACACTTCCTATTTAGTACTAATATAAACAAACCGATGGCCATCCTTTCTATTAAAAGAATCGATAGAAAGCCATGATGTCACCCAATCGAGAGCCTCATTGGACCAGTATAGTAAAAAGGATTGTACGAGTATCACTTAAAAATGAAATACGCAAGCCGACTCAAAATGAAAAAGAACAGCATAGCATTATTTTGGCCGTAAATGGTATATGGCCAATTGAAAAAAGAGTACGCAGCAATTTAGCCCGATTAGATTTCAGGCCCAATTTGCAGGTACAGTGTCTAGACCGGACTTTTTTCTATAAATAAGGTCTAATCACGCGGTAGGCTTACGTGGGGTTCGTATCGCGGTACGTGCTGAAATATGCTTAAATGGAGGCTTTTTATAATAGTATATGTGAGAATAGGACATATTTAGCATTAGGAATAGTTCAGATGATCTGATAAAGGTAAGAACGATTTAGGCGATAATAGTCAAGAGTATTGGAAGAAGGCAAATGATTAGTAGATTGATTCAGAGGCGGTGCCTCTGTGCATGGAGCCCAGTAATGGTGCAGAGGGTGACCCGGGGTCCATTATTGAGCGACACTCTTTGCAAACGGTATTTTTCCAATGGGAAAGACAAGAAGATCAATATGAGCACCAAGAAACAGAAACCTTCGATCAAGCATTTAAGACGGTCGAGCCCAAATCTGCAGCGGGAGACAGCGCAGTATATATTGTCGTTGTTGAATAAAAACAACGAGCCAAAAAGCATTGAGGTTTTGGAGAAATATCTATCTCCGGTGACATCGGTGACGATTGGAGAAACAATTGATTTCGAAGTGGTTTTGAATGAACTTAATAGGCTCGATTCTGATGGGAATAGACGAAACGAATACTCGGTGTTGATGCCAGAAGAGGTGATCAACGTCAAATACAATGGAAAAGACTTAATGATATTGTCAAACGGAACAATAGTTGGATGGGGATTGGCCGAGTCAGTTATAGTGAAACAAATCATGCCGATGCTTCTTCCAGCTATATGTGATAAATGTGAACCCGAGAGTGAAGAAATCGATTGGGTGGAGCTCGATTATCTTCCTGATAACTCGCCTAATAATGGCAATTCGTATATGCAAGGAGATATCATGGTGATACAGGGCACTAATAAAGACAAGATCTTGTTGGATAAAGCGGCCTTTGCAATAGGGTTATCTCGGTCCACGCGATTATCTGTGTTAGAAAATGCGTTGGAAAATCACATTCAGCTAACTAGAGTCAACTCAGAATATTTATCGGAGGGGAAACAAATAAAAACGACAGAATCTGATGTCCTAAAACTAACTGGGAGATTGTTCTTATTGAGAGGTAAGTTGAACTTATATTCCGAATTAATTGAAACCCCGGATTTGTACTGGACAGAACCTACCTTAGAGAGAATTTACGAGTTGATTTCACGTAATCTAGACATCTCCCCAAGAATTTCTATTTTAAATAGAAAATTAGATTATGCTACAGAAGAGCAAAGTGCGTTGTTAGCTGTGTTAAATGAGAAGAAAAGTACCAGGTTAGAGTGGATCATCATTATTCTTATTATGGTCGAAGTTGGATTTGAAACCTTCCACTTTTACGAAAGATACTCAGATAAACTTAACGATAAAAATAATGATAAACCGAATGAGTGAAGCATGTAAATAGTTTTCTTTTTTTTTTTCTTTTGAGTGAATTTTACCTTCTTGTAAATATGTTTTCAACTTTTCTTGTAAGTTCGTTAATAGGTAATAAGAAATCCATTGGCATTCAATTACAGTAATTTTTTCAATTAGCTTAGCTTATTCAAAGGTATATTAGGTAATTACCATATAGGTAATTGAATCGTAAAATTTGATGCATAGACAATTAATCTTGCATTTTTTGAAACGAGTCATATTGATTCTTTTTTTTCTTCCGGCATTTTTAGAAATTAGATGAAATCTACTTCTTCAAACTACTTATCCTTAGCTTGAGTATTAATTGGAACGTCTAGTAGTATATGATAGTGCTCATCTTAATAAATTGTAGTTAATCCTCATCTTGATAAAATATTAAAAAAAGAATAAAAATTGCGAAAAATATGAATTTTTGTTGCAACCTTTCATAACCTATTTAAGTAATTTATAAACTTAAATCGATATAAAATTGTTCTAGTTTAAAAAAGACTACACATTTGTAGCTAAGGTATTGAAAGATGTGTTTCATAAGCCTCCGACTACTTTAAGAATATGTATATATAGGTAATGTATCGTCTTGGGGATTGTATCAAATCTCAATATTTTGCACCAACTAAATTCTTTCGCTCATAAATATGAAAATAAGCCTTATTACACTATTATTATCCTTCGTTTTACTCGAAACAGCTGCTGCTATAACAGTTACTAATATCTGGCAGTCGTTGAAAATAACTAATCCTTCAACATTGAGCAGACCCCAAGATATAAGGACTGCAACTGTCGGATGGAAGATTGTTACTGCTGATGTTTTACCCAATGACATTTTTTTCTTCCTGATGCCTTACGTTTTCAGAACCAAGTTTAGTGACAACGAAATATTATTAAAAGCAGGCGATACTATCTATGCTCGCTGTAAGGTAAATGATGGTTCATTTAATAGCGATACTTCATACCTCAAGTGTTCGATGACAAGTTCTGTGGATGATAAAAAGGATACGACCGTAGTAGGAGAAATAAAATTTGATTTTGTATTCAATGCTGGCGGTTCCTCTTCTGATTCAGACATTTCGTCCGCTAAAAGGTTTACTTCAGGCGACAATCAAGTTCGCTTCAATAATATTAAATCGGACGTTAAGTTTCAATCAGGTCCCTTTTTCACAGACAAAAAGACTGATGAATTATTATACTACTCAAGATCAACTCCACAAGATTTAGAACAAGTCTTTGTATTAAGTGGCACCTGTAATAAAGGTATAACTTCCGGTTCTATGGTTTTTACAACCAATAACTCGGTTGATTGTTCACAATTCAAGTTGAAGATTACAAATGACTTGAATGATTTCTACTTGCCTAAGAGCTACAAATCAGTCAACGTGGGATCAATTAGATGTTCTACTGATAACAAAAAACTTACTGCCACATTTAATAATATTCCACTGGGATATAGAGTATTCCTTGAAGGATTTGAAAGGTATCCGGATAACTCCACTTATGTTAAACATTTATATGCTGAAAACATAAAATGTAATGATGGATCTTCTAAGGTGGATGGAATCACTAAAATAATAAGGGTGGTAGACGGTGTATCTTCTTCAAGTGGAGATACTGAAATATCGAGCTCGATTGCCTTATCTTCAAGTTTAGAAATGACGAGTACTTATGAAACGAGTAGTCCATGCAATGAATGCGCTACGACACCCATAACTGAGACGGAAACTACGTTGAATACAAATACAGTAACTGAAACAGTTTGTACGGAATGTGCTCATGAAACCAGTGAATTATCGACCAGGGAATCGTCTACAAGTGAATCGTCTACAAGTGAATCAACTAGCGAATCAACTAGTGAAGTTGTATCTTCAACTAGCAAATCTTCAAAGACAAGCAGTAAATCTGTATCTTCGACTACCGAATTAGAAACTAGTAGTGAAATCCCCTGTGAAAGCTGCTCACACTCATCCATTTTGTCCACATCAATCCCTTCTTCAGTTAGTCATACCACGGAAACGTATACCGAACCGCTGTCAGATACAGAGGAAACCACTCTTTGTACTGAATGTATGTTATCATCGACAATTCAAACTCAGACAGAGACGACTACGTCTATCAATAGCACCACAGAAACGATTTCTTGTCACGACTGTTCAATTTCGTTGATATCGTCGACGACTGTTCCTCCCGTTGTGGAAACAACCGAAAACTCTGCCAATGGTACCACCGAAACACATTCCTGTTACGATTGTGTAAGTTCGTCGATAATGTCCACTTCCATTCCACCAGCCATTGGAACTACAGAGACCTCATCGTATGAAGAATCAAGCATTTACAGCGAGAATGTCTCTTGTACTGAATGCCAGTACTCTACTATCAATGTTTCCAGTGATAGCATCGATTCTCACACGTCAGAATTTGTTCTGTCAACCATCGATATAGCAAATGGCACTACAACATATGCTGAACCTCTGGCAACTGGTGAATGCGTTCTGTGCGAATACCCGCCAATTACCGACGCACAAACGATAACCGAGAGTATTTCTTGCGACGAAAATTGTACCACTACTTTCCCTACCTATGTTCCTGAATCATTTTCAGAATCGATTCAAAAAGAACATTCGGACATCTTGCCCACATCGTCTACCGTTGACTCCTCCATTAATACTAATTCTCAACCTCAGTCCGATATTGCTGATACATCCATCTCTTCGCATGCTATTATTACCGGGACCGCAGCTCTCCCGCCTTCAAATTCCGCGGGATACCCATCTTCATCCCAATACATTCCCCCATACGCATTCTCGTCGTATGAAGCGTTATCCGATTCGAACAGGTGTTCCTGGAGCGTGTTATTGTTCTCGATTCTCGCGTTATTAGTCTAGCTAGCTACTTATGTCACGTATTTCCTAAATTTAGTCATCTTGTAAGCAATTTCGCAGCCATATTTTTCTTGTCCTCGGAAAATATAGGAACGGACGAGTCGTGTTCTCTTACCGTAATTAATTGATCCGCCATCACTCGCACCAGCCAATAATATTCGAATACGCACTTATCAGTGCGGCTTGTCCTAGCGAACTTACGTCAATCTCTGGATAGATAGCAACATGATAATCTAAAATCAGTGTATTTAGCAAAGATAATTAGCGGAACTGGTTTCTAGCGGTTCACATTATATATGGATCGAGTTAAATGAAAAAGAAGCAAAAACCGGGGAAAAAATCTGTATCAGAAGCAAAATTGATGTGATTTGTTAAATTCACTGATAACGAATATCGAGGCGCTTCGTTCATAACTATGAGTTTTGTGTAACATTACTATCTAAACGGTGCAATAATGACATACGCAAAATTTTCTTTTTTTCAATAGGGCAGGGCAATGAAATGAATAAATATATACGTATTTCGAAGATTATTTTCGACAGGTAATTCTTTAGTTATAGTAGTATTAAATTTTAAATTTCCAAAAAGTTACTTGCATACTTTTATATTTAGACAATTGATTTTTAATTAATTAGTGGGACCTAGTAATACAGCTGCGAAAATATTAACCTATGACAATTTCATCTGTAACAACAGGCATATTAAATCGAAGAAAGCTATTCACAGCAAATGAAGACTATAAGGAAAGTGACATATTATTATTCTCGATCGCTTCGTCGATAATCTGGATAATGATACCGGGTTTAGCATTTTTATATTCTGGGTTGGCCAGACGGAAAAGTGCGTTGTCGATGATATGGATAGTTTTGATGAGTTCGTTCATTGGAAGCTTCCAATGGTACTTTTGGGGATACTCTTTAGCCTTCTCTGACAAATCTGCAAACAATTTTATTGGGGACTTGCATTTCTTTGGCTTCAGAAATCTATTGGGTAGTGTTGAAGGCACGCCTGACTATCCTGAAATTGCCTATGCGTTATTTCAAATGCAATTTTTGTTGGTCACCTTGGCTATTTTAGCAGGTGGGTGTATTGGAGAAAGAGGGAGATTTTTGCCAACGGCGATCTTTTTGTTTTGCTGGGCGACAGTGGTTTACTGTCCGGTGGTTTACTGGATTTGGGGAGGTGGATGGGCCTCACAATGGCAAGGGGGTGCTTTGGATTACGCGGGTGGTGGCCCAGTAGAAATACTATCGGGTGTATCAGCGTTTGTATTCAGTGCATTCTTAGGTAGAAGAAACGAGACCTTGATGATTAATTATCGTCCACACAACATTTCCACCATTTGTATGGGAACATCATTACTTTACGTCGGATGGTTATTTTTCAACGGGTTCTCTTGTGGAAATGCATCAATCAAGGTTCCATACTCGATGTTCAATACCCATTTATGTGGTGCATTCGGGGCCATCACATGGTGTTTGCTTGATTTCAGATTGGAAAATAAATGGTCCATGGTTGCGGTCTGTTCGGGTTGTATCTCAGGATTAGTGGCTGCCACTCCTTCATCAGGTATGATCCCATTATGGGCCTCAGTGATTCTTGGAATTGTATCTGGTATCGTGTGTAATTTTTCCACCAAAATCAAATACCTCTGCAGAGTCGACGATTCCCTAGATGTTTTAGCGGAGCACGGTATCGCCGGTATTGTGGGATTGATTTTCAATGCATTATTTGGAAGTTCCACTGTTATCGGCTACGACGGAGTAACTGAGCACGCCGGTGGTTGGATTGATCACAATTACAAACAATTGTACATTCAAATCGTCTATATCTTGGCCACCGCAGCTTATGCCGGTGGTGTCACGACCGTGCTATGCTTCGTCATCAACAAAATCCCCGGCTTGCACTTGAGAATAGATTACAATGCCGAAGAAATTGGTATGGACGAAGACCAAATCGGTGAGTTTGCCTATGATTATGTCGAAGTCAGAAGAGATTTCTTAGACTGGGGCAATCCTAACATCAATCCAAATGCACAAATGTCTTGTCCATCCGAGGAAGTTATGGAGGGAATTCCTCCGAATCCCCAGGTTTTCCAGGCTGTTGGAAGTTCTTCAGTATCGACTGCTCATCAGGATGACTCGAGCATTCAAGAAAAACTCGACTCCCAGAATCATGACTCTCAAGTTCCAGAATCCCAAAATTATACTACTGCTAGCGATACTAAGGAAGATGTTATCGAAGAGTAGATTACTGCATCTTTATTTCAATACGTTCATATACATTTCTGTCATTTCATTTAGTTCGTAAAATATATAAATATTCAATATAAACTTTTAAATTGTTGCAATAGTCTCCTGTATATGATTATATAAAAGAAATGGAGATTCCTCCGCTTCCGCTCGAGCGCAAAAAACATTTTCGCTGAAAAATGGTCAACTGACTCATTGAAAAATCAAAGAATCGACTCCATTTAATTCGTCTTTTTCGCTTGTTATAGCTATAGGTTGTTTTTTTAGAAAATTAAACTAATAGGCTTTTAAGACACAATTATCAGAAAATGATTGCTCGTAATATAAAGGCCACATCTTGCCAAAGAGCCTTTAGAATGGCTAGTAGCCAAATTAGATCTATGAATAAGACTAGCTTTCTGAAAGCAACTATGAGTGCTAGTTCAAGACCTACCCCGGCCCCTTCATTCGATCAACAAGATCCAAATAGCGGAGCCACCGACTTAAAGAAAAGTGTTGTGAAGAAGAATCAATATCCAATCATGGATGACTCATTTATTGGGTTAACTGGTGGTGAGATCTTCCACGAAATGATGTTGAGACATAAAGTTGATACCGTTTTTGGGTATGCTGGAGGTGCCATTTTGCCTGTTTTCGACGCTATCTACAACTCAGATAAATTCAACTTTGTTTTACCAAGACACGAACAAGGTGCTGGACACATGGCTGAAGGTTATGCTAGAGCATGCGGGAAGCCAGGTGTTGTGTTAGTTACTTCAGGACCAGGTGCCACGAATGTTATTACTCCAATGACCGATGCCTTGGCTGATGGTATTCCATTGGTTGTCTTCACTGGTCAGGTTCCAACTACTGCAATTGGTACCGATTCATTCCAAGAAGCTGATGTTATTGGTATTTCCAGATCTTGTACCAAATGGAATGTCATGGTTAAGAATATTGCTGAATTACCAAGACGTATAAATGAAGCTTTTGAAATTGCTACTTCCGGAAGACCAGGTCCAGTCTTGGTTGATTTACCAAAGGATGTTACTGCAGGTATCTTAAGAGAATCCATCCCAATAAATACGACCTTACCATCAAATGCTTTAACTCAAATCACCAAGAAGGTTGCTACTGAATTCACCATGGAAAGTATCAGAAGATCCGCACAACTCTTGAATATCGCTAAGAAACCAATTCTTTACGTTGGTAATGGTATTTTAAACCACGAACAAGGTCCAGCATTATTAAAAGAGTTAGCCGACAAAGCATGTATTCCTGTCACAACTACTATCCAAGGTTTAGGTGCTTTTGATCAAAGAGATCCAAAATCTTTGGATATGTTAGGAATGCATGGTAACGCTGCTGCAAACACTGCCATGCAAAATGCCGATTTAATTATTGCCTTAGGTGCAAGATTTGACGATAGAGTTACTGGTAATATTAGCAAATTTGCTCCTGTTGCTAAATTAGCTGCTTCTGAAAACAGAGGTGGTATCATTCATTTTGAAATTTCTCCAAAGAACATAAATAAGGTTGTCGAAGCAACTGAGGCAGTTGAAGGTGATGTTACCAACAACTTGAGCAAGTTTATACCATTAGTGGATGCTGTTAAAGAAAGACCCGAATGGATGGGTGAAGTCCAAGCATGGAAAGAAAAGTACCCATATGCTTACCAATTGGAAACCCCAGGTTCATTAATCAAGCCGCAAACTCTTATCAAAGAAATCTCAAATCAATCTTCTACATATGGCAAGGAAGTTTACGTTACAACCGGTGTCGGTCAACATCAAATGTGGGCTGCTCAACATTTCACATGGACTAAGCCAAGAACTATGATCACATCCGGTGGTTTAGGTACTATGGGTTACGGTTTACCAGCCGCTATTGGTGCCCAAGTTGCCAAGCCAGATGCAATAGTTATAGATATTGATGGTGATGCTTCATTCAATATGACTTTGACTGAATTATCTTCGGCAGTTCAAGCCAACGCACCAATTAAGGTTTGTGTCTTAAATAACGAAGAACAGGGTATGGTTACGCAATGGCAATCATTATTCTACGAACACAGATATTCTCACACCCATCAATCCAATCCAAACTTCATGAAATTAGCTGAAGCCATGGGTGTTAAGGGTATTAAGATTTCTACACAAGAAGAATTAGTTAGTGGTGTTAAGGAATTCTTAGACTATGCAGGCCCTGTCTTATTAGAAGTTATTGTCGAAAAGAAGGTTCCTGTTTTACCAATGGTTCCAGGTGGTAATGCATTAGATGACTTCATTATTTTCGATGCTGAAGTTGAAAGAAAAGAAAATGAATTAAGAAATCAAAGAACCGGTGGTAAACATTGATTTATAATATAGACATTTATGCTTAGTTCATTGATTTCAATTCAGTTCATTCAAACATATTCAATATTTATATTTATGCTTAGGGCTATTTGATTGTAGTTATCGACAACATCAGATATACACTTGGCATTTAAGAGGTTATTTTAAAACAGAGTATTAAAACTAGTTATATTTGTAGATATGCAATATACAAAATTCATTATAACTTTCACCATGTAGATGTATATATTGGCTTGAAATAACTTGGCCTTACTTCCTTGGAATTAAGAAAATAAAACGCGAAAAAAAATAAACCCGACGCGGGGATCGAACCCGCAACCTTTTGATTGCTTCTCTAGTTAAGAGTCAAACGCTCTACCGATTGAGCTAGCCAGGCTTCTTATATGTTCAGTAATTTGTTTGGCAAGACTATATGAGATATACTGAGAATCATTCTTGCTGCTTTTATCTCCCGTTTCTGTAATCCATGTGCCACTAAGTTTCGATTTTTCTAAATATTTTCCATACATGAAGAATAAAAGTTTAAAGCAGCTTCAATTAATAGCCAAGAACATGGTTTGAGTCATAGCATACATTTGATACAAGAGTTCGAGCAAGTCGAGCTAAACAGATATTGCGGGGTTCGAAATCACAGGACATTAGACTTAGAATTCACAAAGTTAACAGCGAAAATGAAACCTTCGGGTGTTATCGTATCATGTAACCCTTTTTGCCGAATACCCTATTCAAATAATCCTATCGATACCATATAGGCATTAATTCACAGTAGGGTATTGTATTGTAGACTACATTTAGGAGTAATATAAAGTAATTTGAGCAAGTATAGAAGAGTCTTTCATCGGTATCAATATAATTCAACTAGAATCTTATAGTAAAGCCGTCTACAAGTGAGGTCGTAAAATACAACATTAAACTGTAAAAGGTAACGGCTGGAAGTGTTGCGAGAACAAGCGCCTTATACTGAGAATTCTGAGTTTGTGACCGAGATGTCCTTTTCGCCGAGGTGATTTCTACCCCAGGATAAAATCTCTTCCTGTGGACCGATCTTTTAGTCTGTTATGCATTTTATATATATTTATTTGTTTGAAGGAAGCGAATAATAAAGTGCTATTTGATGTCTAGCTAGATAATGTCACTTTCAAAGTCTGAAGAATCAGATACACAGAAGCCTAAAACAAAGAAGGAGAAGGAAGAGGCCAACTTGAAATTAATAAAAACTACGTCCGGTATTAGAGTATCGCAAGCGTGTGATAGATGTAGAATCAAGAAGATTAAATGTGACGGGCTAACACCATGTCTTAATTGTTCAAAGATAGGGTTTGATTGTAAGACAAGTGATAAATTAACGAGGAGAGCATTTCCAAAAGGTTATACTGAAAACTTGGAGAAAAAATTACGAGAGTTAGAAGAGCAAAACAGACTATTAAGACTCAAATACGGAGAAGCAGAGGAAGATGATGATACGAGTGAAAAACATAAGGAAACTAATGCTGGGACATTTATGCACAGGCAAGTGGAAACTAACAGTACTAAAGCAAGAAATGAAAATGAGGGCACAAGCATGAAAAATCAGAATAACCCAATTCAAATTAATAACCCGATCGATCAAATATTCAATTTGGATGATAAAGGTATCATTATTGGTAACGATAATTTGAATTTCGAGTCACAGTTCAATCATTTATTGATAAACTTGAATTTGCCATTCTTAAAAATTACTAATTCCCATAACTTCTTATTAAATGATCCCAATTCCTATTTATATCATCCATCTTATGCCATGCATAATCAGTTTCAAAATAGAGATCTTGATGTTCCATATAATCCATTGACGGCCAATGATTCTCAACATGATGGAATCCCGGGAGAAATGTCTAATTTAACAAATAGCCAATTGCCCATGGATATTTATGACTTATTTATTAAGTTGATTAATAATTTCAAGAAAATAATAAGCAGCAAGAAAGAGCTTGATAACCAGATCTTACATTTTTTTCTTAACTACAATGTTTTTATACCAATTTTTGATATAAAGCAGTTCATGAAATCCTATGACGAATTCCACACCATGTATCCATTTATGTTTACATATGATGATGCAACAATTAATGGCTTCAATATTCTGAATAATGATTATCATGTTGTTAGTGAATACTTAATGATTGTTGTTCAAATTTACGCCATGTTAATGATGAATGATCCTACGATTAATTTAAACCTATTGTTGAATCATATTGAACCTAGTTTCTCCAACAGCAATAACTTAAAGGAAGACAGAAAGTCCAACGTATCAATGATAAGATCATTGTATGATTTCTTACCTTATTTTAATGTATTTCATGTTTCAATTCCTCAATTACAAACTTACTTATTATTTTTGTACTATTCTTTATTGACAAATAACAAAGAGAAATCCCTAGTACTATCATCTTTAGTTAACTCATTCATTGGTATTTTGGGGATAAATTTAAATTCTAAGAATTTATTTTTTAATGACTTGACATTAAATTTGCAACAAAAGAGAAACAGAGTAAAAATGTTTTGGGTTTTCAAAGTATTATTAAAATGTTTCAACCTAAAGTTTGGATTTAAACCTAGTTTGAATACTACTGTTATCAACCCTGTAACGATTGAGAGGTATTTTGAATTGACTCCAGAAAAACTAAGTCTGTTGCTAGAAACGAAGGAGGAAGGTATAGATGACTTATTTGAAGTGTTGCTTAAACCTAGTACTGAGTTTTTAAATTTGGTGAATATTATTATACCTTCATCTTTTTCGCCTAATTATTATCAATATTTAAAAAATGGTAGTAATCAAAATCATCACCAGTCACTGAAGAAGAATCCCAAACATTTAGATTGGATCTTAAATGATGACGATGGTGACGGAAATGATGGAAATTTGAATTATAATTTCACTCAATTTTTGACTATTGATAAGAATTTATCAAATTGGAGATATTCATTGAAAGATAAGAGGATAGATTTAACCCCATTACACCAATATTTAAAATTACCTATAATATCCGATGTAACAACCAACAATCTATATCAAAAATTATCGGTATCTAATATTAAAAGTTCTTCCGGAATAACACAGGAGGGTATAATGAATTATTTGAATACAGGTTTACCAGATATTTATACCGCATCACAATTAATTAAGATTCAATTGAACTTCCATTATTTATTGATTCGCTCCATGAATTATTTAAATTTTGTTATCGATAAAGAATTAACAAATACTTATTATATGAAGATCGCAAATATTTCATCCGAAGTTTTGGCATACTTCATATTGGTATTTGAACACATTGGGCAATCAATGGAAACATGGGAAAATAGCGCTGGCGAGGTTAAAACCAAAAGTGGAAATAATATAATTATGGATGGTTTAGGATTAGATGTCGATGATGATGGCTTTGTTATCAATGATTTTTCGGTGAAGAGAAGAAGGACTAGTTCACAGTTCCCATTTGATCAACGGGATAGGAAAGTTAAGCAGGTTCCACCATCCTTGTTCAATTATATGTTAAATGGGTTGTCAATGACTATAATTAATTTGAAAAAGTCTATTATTTTACAGATGTTATATTTATTGATTTGCCAACTTAAAATTGCTAAGAAGAAAGGTGTCATAGAGCCCGAAATAATAAGCTTGTTGAACAAGAGTATTCAATTGTTCGTTAAAATATTTATAAATTATGAAACTAACAATAGGCATAAGCCAGTTAAGAAGAACAAAGAAGATGAGCTATTCTTAAAGTTAATTAACGACGAGCTTAAGGAGGAAATTTTGACAGAACCAAGAAACAACGACGAGAGCGATGATGAAGATATGGATGAAGATGCTGCAAATCATAATGGATTGGACATCGACTGGGATGACGAGGATATGGATGAAGACTTGAAGTACTTGAAAATATTGAAATTTATTAAGTATAAGGTTCAAGTTCTTGCATCGAATAATAATCAACCGAACGTTGAAGTTCCAAACACAGAGAATACTGTCCACCGCCAAAGTTTGCCGTCATTGATGGAGACTATAGACAGTTCAGGAAGTAAGAACAATACTGTATCTGGTTCGGAGGCCTCTACAATAGAAAATGCCGCAAGACCTAAATCAATAAACAAGCTATCTAGTGGGAATAACTTTTACACATCAGCATCATCTACTAACTCGAATTCGTCCTATAACACGCCCGGAATGCAAAAAATTCCGTCCATGTCCAAGTTTGATTTCCTTTTAGGTGAAGATACTTTCCCTATACACACCGCTACCAGCCCGCCTTATACCATCAACTCGCATAATCCTTCGATGACAGGACTAAAGGACGCTCATCAACTGAGTGATCTTGTGAAAAAAGAAAGACTAGCAGTTAACGATCTAATGAACATGAAGCATGCGCATAAGAATACTAAGCAATCCACTTCTCCCTCTTGGCAGTACAATCCGAATTCTGCAAGTCCTACAAATCAGCATGTCGCGTCGTCTGGTACAGTTGATAACAACAACAACTAATCTGTCTCTGTATAATAGTATTTAAATATGGAAATATATGTATCTATTAGGACACCGTTTGACCATTTTTGCAATCACAGAACAAAAAGTGCAAAATTGCTTACGTAAAAATAGTGGCTATGATTATATATCAAAGACTTTCTCAGCCTCTCCTACAATTTGTTATCGCTGAATACCAAGAGAGATCTTTAGCTTACTAACGTGAGATGCGTAAATATCATAACGTTCATAACCTAATAATTGCCTCTGGATAACCAGTCCACGGTATATTATATCACGCATGGCTAAGCAAACTTAGCTTAGAGATACCAAGCCTTACAAATCTGATGCTGTCAATGATCGAAAATCACCCTATATTATGATACAGTCCCCGCATTCTACAGATTCACGAAACAGTATAAATTGATTGATAAAAGACCATAACGTAAAAGGATAATTTATAATATATTTTATTAAGTACCTTTTTTATAAAGAAGTTTAGAAATTAATATGCCATTTACCAAATTTGCTGACTATTTTAACACAACCTCTAAAAACTCCGAAGACATCGAAAGTAAGAATTCATTCAAGAATGAAACTTCTAACCAAAGTATAGATGGGGAAGACCTCGAAAGTACTGTAACAAACACAGGAAATGACGCGGATCATAATAAAAACCACCATCGCCATATTAGGGAAGAAAAATTCCATCAATCCTCGGATAACTTGATAGTGGGATTGTAATGGGTTGCGGAGGCATTGGTATATCTGCAAAAATGTATAGCACGTGACTTGTTTTAGTTCGATGGCATACGGAGTCGGAGTATTTTGTTGCTCCAACATATGCTGGAATGATAGTCGTATTCAAGATAACAGACGAATGGATACGGACAGAGAAGGATTCAATATATATATGGAACTATAGCTTTCGATATTTTAATATAAGCAGATATTAGATTACTACTTATTTGTAGGTATGTACAAGTTCTATAATGTAGTGAGTGCTTGCTTGAAGCACTTGAAATATTTTTTCAACTTTGAAGGCGATTCTTCCCAATCCACGGAATCTAGGATGAATATACAATCGTTGTTGGGGGATATATCATTAAGAATTTCGAAAAATACCTCACTTCCGATGCTTCTAACTCGCAGTAGTGGATGGTGGCAGCATAACCAACATACTCGGGACTGAGCTTTGAGCCTGATGTCTGGTTGCGATTGTAACGTTCCTAAATACTGGAAAATCTTCAATATTATCCCTATTCTCAAAACATTGGATGTGTTGATATGCAAGTTGTAACATCTCACATAGAGGACCGGGTATTCGAAACCAATTGGAAAAGGAGTGTTAGATTCAAACAACTTAACAAAAACGTTAAGTGTCATATTGTAAACCTTCAATTCTCTAGAATTCAAAGTATTCAATGGTCTACCAGTTGGTATTTTTAATAATTTTAGAAATTCCTTAAATACAAAATCATGATTTTCCCGATTTAAAGATTCTAAGAATACAAGTAACTGAAGGAATGCCTCATTTGTAATTGAGCTTGTCATCGTCAATGCACCCAAACTAAAGACAATCCCTCTCCAAAAGCTAGTCGATAATTCAATTATATGATTCGATTGTTTTTTGCTTGCCAATATCTCATTTCTGTAATATTCAAACAAGAATTTATAGTTCTTGTTATTGTCAATCTCCACAAAATGCTTCATTCTCAAGATATGAATCAACTTGATAGACTCAAGTCTTAGTTTGTCTATTAATTCTCCTGAAATTCTCATTAACTTGAGTTCAATCTCCTCCGTGTGATGAACAAATGTTGAAATATTATTCTTGATTAGATACATCGTAGAAAGACGAACCTTGGAGCCAACATCACCTTGATTCGTTATAGTATAATCATCCAACATGTTAACTAATACTGACAACATCGATAAATCAAGATTGAACTTTTCCAAATTTTCACTTAAACATTCAATCATGCTTGATCTGATATTACAATCAATTGCCTTTTCTTGAATTAAATTAATTAAAAATAGCTTATTATCGTACGAAAAGTTTTGATAATAAAACAAAGATTGCGCAATAATAAGGTTATTATTTTTAATCATATGCCCTAATCCTTTCAAATGATCAGATGGAATTATCTCATTTCTCTTGCGGAGAAGTCTGAAGTATTGTTGAAACTCTTCTGCTAAGCCAGTGCTATATTTGGCTCTGACTATGTCAAATATTTCTTTCCATACCATATCGAAGTCAATAATCGGGAAATTTATTATCATACAACAATTTATCCACTTTATATATCCTTCTGCTTTTTCACTTGCGTCGAAGTGATGATCAAATTCAAAATTTTCTTTCAAGTGGTTGGCTACCTCTAAAGTAAACTGATGTGAAGTGTCAGGAGAAATTATTGCAAGTTCTGAAAATGCATATAACGAGTTACCTGTCTTTAAAATCTCTCTTGTTAGTACTGATAATAAAGTCTGTAGCGTGTATGAATCCCGGAAATTTCCTAAAAATTCAAAGTCAAACTCCCTCGACAAGTCATCTCCATAGATCTTAGCCAAATGATAAGAATTCAATTTTTTCACTTCAAAACTATTATTATCGTCTTGTATGTTATTCAATAGACAAGAAACAAAAAGGTTCGGGTTGAATCCAATACGTATAAGCTCATGAATCATCAAGTACGACAGATTCAAAGAACCAAGAGATTTGTTATTGAAAATTTCAACTAATCTAATTATGAACAGTCCCATCTGTTCGCCAAAGGTCGCATCCCCCACAAATTTGGAGCCAAACAAGTTATTACCAAATCTCCCAATAAATTCTTGGATAACTGCCACACTACATCGTCGAATAGTTAAATCAAAGTCAAAAATTGCAACCTTTATCAAGTCAAATAAGATAACTTCCATCATATTCTCGTTTTCTCCTTGTAATGTAATGAAGGTATCTGGCTTAATCATCCTACATAAGGACCATATGATAAAACACGACGAATCCCGTAATTGGGATCCTAAAACCGATGTTGCTCGCTTTTGTTGAATAAATAAGGTCTTGTGCACAATGCTTAATATCGGCAGGATTAAATGGTATGGTAAGGATTTCTTGAGCGATACATATGCGAAAAATAACAAAACTGTATGGTACTTTGGCACAGAAATTTTATCAGAAGTAATCGCTAAATCAACATGAAATCGGTTTGAATTACTAATTGATTTTTCATATGGAGAGTAAGTAATCATGATGTTCGGAATTTCCAATTGTTCTATAAGATATTCGATCAATTGTTCTTGGTAATTCATTGCTCCAAGCGTTAACTGGGAACATATACTACTTAAACTCTTTGCCATTGCATACCTTAAATTAGTATCAAACCTGTCTAACATTATACTCATTACATCATGAAACAAATTGTTTACTAGGCTAGATACCTGATAGTATTTACCAGTTTCTGGCAGTTGCAAATAAAATTTGGCCAACTTGTTTAATACCTTTATGATATATAAAACATTAAGATTATTCAATTCATTCATACAAGATTCTTCTTGCGTACGTAGATTAACCAAGTCAGTTAGTATAACTTCTTTGTGGATAATATCTAAATATTTACACATTACTTCAAATGAGCATCTCTTCATTAATTTATTTATCACCATAGTATGTCCCAACTTAATTGAACCACTGTTATAGGATAAAGAATTCCAAATGGAAGGAACTGTGTCATTAAAATATACATCAAGCATACCTTGTTGTATTAAATCCTGTCTTGAAATTAGTCTAGATATTAGAATCAGCGCAACGGATTGATTTTTGGAGGCATTGGAATGCTTTTCAAGACAATTTAAACCAAACTCTAGTAATAAGGTTGGTAAATCTTCTTGAATTAAAGTAAGAGGGAATGGAACAAGAACTAAATTGGAAAGCCATATTAATATCAAAAAAGTTTCATTTTCACTTAAGTTTGTAATTTCAGTTAATTCTAATAATTTTGGAATCAAGTAGACATCACTTGAAAAGAAATTGGTTACAAATTTGAATCCTCTTATTTTGGAAAACTCATAAATAAGGCCTGCTATTCCTTGCTTTAAATGTTTTATATCCTTGTCACTTTCTATTGAATATAGAAACAAATAAGAATCAGCCAAGGATTCAATATAAATCGATAAATTGAGATCTAAAAGCTTGGGAGAAGACTCAAACTCGTTAATTGCCGAGTGTAAACTAGAGAATATTACTTTTGAATGTTCGATTTTGGCCAGACTACCCAGCTCATTATAGTGAATTATATCTCCTAACTCTTCAATTAACAATCGTATTTGAGAATGAAGTTCATCACTTTTCTTAACTAATACCTCTTCAAATGCATCATCCATAATTAAGTATGCATCTCAATGATCTTCATACAACCGTTGTGTGTCTAAGATATCATAAGCTTGTATATTCTTGATATTGATCTTATGAGGGACATTTCAACAAATGTCGCGATAAAAAGTCGCAGCAGAAATCAAAATTTTCCATTTGAAAATTAAGACAGTCAGTACTTAAAGAATTGATTAGCTCTACTTTCAAAGATGTCATCCTCAAATGCAGCTAAGAGTATGTTCTACAAGATAACCCAGACCAGGTCAACTATTGGATGCCATCCAAGAATCCGTAAAAATATTGAAGCTTTGGGATTAAAGAGGAGAAACCAAATAATTTATCAAAGAGTGTCACCTTCTACTGCTCATAGAATCAGCGTTGTCAAGGAATTAGTTAAAATAGAGTTAGTTGACAAGCCTAAGTCACAAGATGAGTTAGCTGCTGATAGAAAGTTCAACCCTGGATTTGAAATGATAAAAGGTGACATGCTCAATAAAGTTTACCAATAAGTTTGGTGTAACAACTTATTCAGTTCAAACCACCTTTATCATAATATTTTGATTAGGTGATACTAATTTGCTAACAAATTAATTCCATTAGCATTCGATTTTAATCGTATAATGAATACGCCATTCGTAGCTTTCATCAACCCAAAAGCTTTCAATTAGAGGCATATTACATAGTCCTTCCTGTACATATAGTGGGTTTAATAACTTTATATACAACAATAAGCATTCTATATATAATCTTAATTGTATCGTGTGCCATAGACATTGTATGTATGTGTATGTGTTATAATAATATATACTTATATTATCGCTATTCGTATTGTTCTTCCGTTTTTTACGTTATTGCAGCTTGGAATTAATGATGGGCTTAAGTTTCAAAGAGCATATGTGTTGATATACTAAAAAGATTGTTCATAAGTCCTAGTGGAGACAACTAAGTCCTCCGAAACAGAGACGATTACAACTTTATTTCAAGTAGCCATATCTACATAATGCATTATATTTCCTTAGCATATATATACGGTAAAATACCCATTTTTTTCTTTTTTGCTTTTTTGAGTATATTTTCTGCTGAATGGCAGCATAGAACGAAGCAAAAGCAGAATAGACTCTCTATACAAGTAAACTTCAATATTCTGACTAAATTTCGGAATATGCAGATTACCATTGAATGATAAAATTTCCTACATCTATATTCGAAATTGAATAACAAGCACAACACATACAGACTTGCAAACTACGTTAGATGAATAGATCTTATATAGATCTTTTGAGTCCAGCGTAGTGTTCTTCGTGTTATCTACAACAACCGATGGTTATGTAGCTCGTGACTTGCAACACGCGGTTTATATATTTAATATACTCTATTCATACACTATTTGACCAAGAACCTTAGACTAACACGTTGTTGTTGACTTATACTAAATAAATAGGTCAGAACAAACACCATTATAACGTATATAGATGATACGTTACTGAACCATTTCTAACAGAATCTCAATCGTTCAATAGGCCCAAAAAAGTCTAAGAGGGATATAAGCGGGCTTTCTGATTGGCCAATATACGAGAATTCACGTGAGCTTATATTGGACTGAAAAAAAATATATAATTCTCTGTCGAAAAGAATTAATCAACTTCTACATACTAGTAACTACAAGTAACCACGGTATTGGGTTAATTAGAGTATCAGACAAGAGACAGCCTTTCTATTGGATTTAATTCATATATTACTTCTTGAATAACACTACAACGCATAATAAATCAACAATAAGAAATGTTTTCTGCTATTAAGGCTACACAGAGAAATAGAATGACGAATTCATTATTTAGTTCAACATTTGCTATATGTGTGTTGATGGTCGGAGCAAATTCGCTTCTCCCATGTCCAATAGACTCGGTCCATGGAAATGATTCGGTGATCGATGAGAGGATAATTAAGAAGTCGAATGATGACAAGGAAAAAATACAGACAAGATAGTGATTCTAACTGAATTAGTCCAAAAGCTTGAACCATTTCTGCCCTACAACCGGCCTCGGGGAGCAATTACAAAAACTGATTCCACTGTGTCCACCTCGAATAGTTTGCATAAACATCTTTGATATCTTTTTAGTTATCTAGAAAGTCCCTTTTGCATATGATGTCATTACTGATTGGAGAGCTATAATTACATGATATTCCATCTTAAACATAAGATCAACGAACTTTGATGGCCATGTTTTCATGTACATATGTTTCATTTTAGTATCTCAGCCAGTATTAATATCAATTTGTACATATTAGCCTTCAATATGAAGTTGGCTACGGTATTACATATACTTACATTATAATTTTAATTCTTAAATAGAAGTATACCAAATCTATGAATTCCACCAATCATGTGGTCTTAAATTAATCGAATTTAAATGTCGTACGCATGGATTTCAAATGCGATATATATACGACATACACACGACATAAATGCGACACTTGTGAACAAAGTCGCATTTCCAAATCTGTGAATGGGCATAACCCTTTTAGGATAAAGGTAAACAAAAACAATTACTATTCTGTAAAAGGGAATAATTGATCTTCTATGTTAACTCTTACGGTAAAAGGAACAACTTAACTTTATATATACATTTGCATTTGCCCTTTTTGCTGCTATTAATTTTTTTCTTCATCATAAATTGCTTTCAAATATTAAAGAATAACAAACTATGTCAGTAAAATTCAATGTTCATACTTCTGTAAATCTTGCATACAACTTTCCTTCAACAGATGAGTCTGATATAGACTTTGCTAAGCACTTACCAAGTGATGCAGTTTTAAATAAAAATTTACGATTGGACATGTTGCCACATGCGAAAGAGCCATATTATTCGAAGTCTCCTATTACGAAGTGCTATGATACCGTATCCAATAATGGAATTAATGACAGTCCTTTATACGAAATATTGGCAGAGAATCAAGAAAACATAAAGAATTATCAATTGGAACTTCCATTTACAAGAGATAGTACTACGAATTCAAAAATCAACTCTAAACCAAATGAGTCGGAATCTAAAAATAGAGGTATTAAAAGGCCAAGACAAACAATAGAAGAAAATGTTAATGCAACTAATAATCTTCAGACTCAACCATCATCTATTTACAAGACTCCAATACCTAATAAGACAATCTTCTTTTCATCTTCTGCTTCGTCAAAAAAGAAGAATTCAACAAATCTACTTCAATCTACTCCTGTGTCAGATATTGGAGAAGCATCAGGTAAGAAATCCACTATTCTTCTTGCTAAGCTGAAAGCTGTCAAGATGGATAAAGCTGAATTGCTTAACTTACCTATTAAATCCACAGTTGAAAAAACAAGTATCATAAGACATGATGATCCGGAAGAAGAAAGTATGGAAATGGGATCTGATTATGATCATTTAGCATGTCATGCAGGGAACATTATGCGTATGGCCGTGGATTCAACAATGTTAGGCTCTTCATATAATGAAAGTTTTTCTCCCACATTCAACAATACATTCGGAGGGAATGATTCTATACTTGGGTTGCAGTCTAGAAAAAGGTATAACGACTTCTTCGACGATGAAGCTGATAAGAGTTTAATAGAAAGTATGAAGTCAAGGTGGAATAGCGGATTAAATAGAATGAAGGCTAAAATAATTGATATTAATGCCGATGAATTACAGCAAGCTGTCCAAGCTGACTAGGTGTATTTACGTTTATGATAATTAGCATATAATAAGAAAAGTCTATAAAATATTTACTGTAGTGAGACTCTATCACTGACTGGCAATTGAAATATGTAAGACAAATAATGGGCATCTCGTACATCAAAGGAATGGTTATACATTCTCTTAAATTCTATGCTGTTTGCGTCCCCAACATATGGTTCCTGATAACAGAGTTTCTTAAGTTTCCAAAAGTCATTAATTTCATGAAGTGAAATCACTGGATAATTCGAAACTTGTTGGTTTGATTTGATTTTAGTTTTATCTTTTATGAATGGTAACAAAGCCGAAGTGCTTGCACTGGATTGGATAACCTCTGAAGGTAAGTCCTGAAGCATTTGCATGATCTTTGAATCTATTATACCACCATAGTCTACCAAGTAATTATAAAGAAAAAATTGTAAACAATCATGGAAATTTCCTCTCAATATTGCAGATATGAAACATCTATAATGGTCGTGAGTTACTTTTTTCTTATTATGAAAGTATTTAAATAAAAGGAATGATGAGATTTTAGCTGAATTAGAATTTGCTAATGAGTTTAGTATGATATTTATCAGATCATCGTTTAGGTAATCAGTGACCATATTTGGATACACCTTATGTATAGTTGATAATGTTTTTACTGTTCCTGAAAAATTCTGATATAGATTGGTATGGTTTAAAATGCAATTGATGAATAAAATTATTGTTGATTTAGAATAATTCTTCTCACGCAAATATTCTAGATGGTCCACGATAAATCTTGACAAAGTCTCAAGATTTGCTAGTATATTCCCTTGAAAAGAGCTTTCAATATTTTTATTGGAAATCTTTCTTGGCAATCCGGGCACCTTATCAATATCGTCTGGATTCCTAATCTTTTCAGATATTTCAAATTCTTTATGTCTTGCTTTTCTTATATTTTTATCATAAACCTTATAATTAACAAATTTAAACGACATAGCATCGGTTATGTCACGGTAACTGATATTATTGTTCTTATCTGTATCAAACTTAACGACAAAACTGTTCAATACATCTAAAACTCTCCTAACACTTTCGTCATTAGACTTCTTCGATATTATTATTTCCTCCTCATTCCAATTATTTTGTAAATCAGGATGATAGCAGTATGATTCAATAATCTTGAGACATAGATCTTTTGTTAACGCTTTTTCTCCTTTCATTGTCTTGTGAATATAATGAGACTCGATTAAAGCAAGCGTCAGGTTTACATCACCGTTAATTGCAAATGTATGAAGAATTTGAAAAATTGTTTCGTCATTGATGGAATCCAATACAACGTTCCCAGAAATTGAACTAGATATCGTGGGGTCTTTTCGAAATAGTACATCTTCCGTCGAAATACCATCACTGAAACCACTCATAATAAAATTATCGTATATGCCCTTGACCAAGTCGTAACTATTATTTATAAGACCAACATTTAGATATCTTAGCCAATTATTTTCATTAAGGATTATTTTACAATCATTACTTTCATTCTTGAGCTTTATTTGTTGTTCATCGTGTATTATCAAAAGCCACTTTTGCAATCTTTCACAATCTTTGTTAGATGCCATTATATCAAGAATTCGGATAGTTGGTAAATTCAGAAGCAAATCGTATCTATCAAATTGATGATAATTTCCTACTGTATCCAATTGAGTTAGCTCTTCAAAGGTTTTTTCAAAATGATCAATAGCGATCTGATTTTGAGTTGTATTAAGAAAAGTATTAATATATGCCGAATGGTATAACAACTCATAAATTGGTTTATCAACTTTATTGATAATGTAATTTTCCCATAACAATTTCAAAGTTATTAATTCTGTAAAGTCATTACAACATTGAAAAGATACAAGTAGAAAGTATGCTAAACCATTATGAACATCTTGAGTTATCTTTTGTTCTCGTTTCTCAAATTCATGTAGTATCATTACTTCATAATATAATCTTGTTGCAAGGCTTGTAGCTTCAGGTTTATTTATCAAATAACAAACTTTTAATAATAGTATATATAGTTTATTTGAAGGACATATTTGGTATTCCTTCACAAGGTTTGCAATCTGCCATATAGTCTTGAAACTCTTCTCTTCTATTAATTGTTCAACTTGGTTCTCAATCGCTTTGATCTTGGTTTTAGAATTAAACTGCAGAATGAAAGTCTCTGTTGAAATTAGGTTCTCTTTATCTGGTGCATGGGACTGATTCTGAGCAAGAGAACTTTCATTTAGTAAAAAGTCATCGACAGAAAACTGAGGTATATTTATACTTGAATTATGTATAGATCTAAATGATAATACCAATGAACATTTGAAAGAATGTCGTATACCTCTTCTTATAATGGGAGTGCTTGATATATACCGTAGCATAATACAACTCTAGTTCACCAATTAGGAATGAATGGGTAATGATATAACTTTGTGATGAAGATCTCAGATAGTGAGCATCGAAAAAGATTTATGAATAAAGCAAAACGCAAAATATTCCGCTTCTGTTGTCTCCAAGCTCTAGAATGTTTAAATCGTTAACCAACAAGCGTCTATTAGCGACATCAGCATCGGAGAATGCAGCTAGACAGAAGCAGCAATTTAATGTATTTGACAGATCTGCAAAATTAATACAAAGATCAAGAACACCCAGTCTTAATCCACAAGAATCTCGTAAAGTAGAGTATTTAAGAGATGAGGTAGCAATTAGGACTATAGAGAGATTGGCATTTATTACAAGAGACTTTGATAGATTATTGGATTTTGGGTCACATCTGGGTAATTTATTAAAGAACTTATTTGAGGAATCGAAGGTACCCGAAGCAGCAGATTCTGCTGATATGGAAATCTGTAAACAGCTTAATAACGATAAAAAGACTATAAGGTCCAAAATCAAGGAATTAGTCATGCTTGATTCATCCAAAGAGATTCTTAATAGGGATATTGAACAAGCGTTCAATACTGAATTTAATGGAAAGCTTATTCGTAATGTAGGAGATGAAGAAGCATTCGATCACGAATGCTTACAGGAATCAAATCAGTATGATGCGGTCATTTCAAATTTATCTTTGCATTGGATTAATGATTTACCGGCCACTTTGGCAAATATAAACCGTGTATTAAAACCAGATGGATTATTCATGGGTACTTTATTCGGTGGTGATACGTTATACGAATTGAGAACGTCATTGCAATTGGCAGAATTGGAAAGAAAGGGCGGAATATCTCCAAGAGTATCACCATTAGTACATTTGAATGATGTTGGGTCGCTCTTGAATAGGGCAGGATTTAGCATGTTAACAATCGATTCAGAAGATATCGTAGTCGGTGGATTTCCGGACATAGTTTCTGTTTGCAAAGACTTACAGCTGATGGGGGAACAAAATTCTGTATTATCGAGATCAAACCTTTTACCAAGGGACGTAATGTTAGCAGCCAACGAAATCTATAAAGCATTACATGGCGAAACTGATGAGCAGGGAAATGTCACCTTACCTGCAACTTTCAGTGTTATATTCATGATTGGCTGGAAAAAGAGTGAAAACCAACCACAACCTCTAGCAAGAGGTACAGGCGAAATCAATTTGAAAGACATCTTGTAGAAATCTTTGTTGTATTTAATATATATATTAACAGATATGATGATATTAATAATAAGATATAGGGATTTTAATACTATCCCTTATGATTATATATATTTACTGAAGACTTTAATCTGTGGTTTTATTGTAATGAGTTGATGCCTAGGTTGGACCTAATATGAATATTGGTCACTACAGCTATTCGTTTTTCGAATTTTTTCAATGAATCTTACAGCTTATTTAGTAGCTTTTCAAATAAACCCATATAAAATACTCTGATGTGGGTTACTGGTCCGTAAACCACCAGGCTTAATAGATCTTTAACGAATGTTCCAAGTCAACTTCGCATGAGTTACTTTGAGAAATATTTCCTTTCAAGCCGAACTAAATTCTTATCGTATTTTATTAGATACTTTCAAAAGTACATAGAGTGTAATCATGTATGTTGATATTCTACGGTAGAAGAGTAAATTTGAAATCTATAAATTTTGCAAATTAATGGTGTAGAGTAAAAATGTATGTCTAATTATTTAGTTGAAAATAAAGCAAAATATACCGTCCAGGTAGACAGAACGACGCTAGCTACTTAGTTTAGAGTAACAGATATAAGTTAGACTATATCTAATTACTGCGGCCAAAACTTTCTAGCATTTTTGCAAAATTGTGCTCTAAGGGTCGAGTCATTTTGCTTCCTCGGCTTTCTCTAATCAGCAAAATCTCTCCACAAAATTTAGTCCTCATAATCATATGAGCCAATTATATACGGGTGGCAAGTTATCTTCTTTTTAAATACCAACAAGTAATATAATTAGAGTATAATTAATATGGCCAGATACAAACCTAACCAACAAAATCACACAGATCCTAAACAACAAATTGTTTTACCGACTTATAAATTGGACTCTAATTTAGTATTATTGCCGGGGATAATTTATAATGTCACATTCTCCAGATTCAAGGCAGCTACGTTACTATCACGGTTCAAGAGTCAGGTTTCGAATGTATCGTTGATAACTAACCTACTTAACGAATATGATTTTGATAGTAAGCAAGAAGAAAAAGACGATGCTGAATCTAAATATATGCCACCCCCAATTTCACAGGATGCGGTAACGGGGATCAAGAAGTTTTATGAATATGAACAACAGTTCAAGGGTAAGAATGATGATTCGAATAAAGACGAAACGGAACCGCAGAGTGAATTTGACTGGTTAGTGTTAGCAATAAATCCAAACTTGGAAAAGATAAAGGAACCACAAACTTCATCTGATGATGAATATGAGAATATAGTTACCATTGCAAGGGTTATTGGTATGGTTGACGATACCAGTAACATTAAGCTAACTTTGCAAGCATTAACTAGAGGTATAAAACACAACAAGGTTAAACCAACTCAATCAAATGAAGTTTTGATAGATGTTGACTGGAATTCTAAAATTGATGACGTAGCCAACCAGTATGATGTCTTGAATTCTAAAGTCTTAAAGTTGTTTAAATCCATTGATGGATTTATTGTTGATTATCGCCAGGCATTAACAGTCGCGGCATCATTAGCAAAGAAAGGGAAGCAATCCAAAGATTTGAAACAGAAGGGTGATTTATTGACATTAAATCCTTTGGCCAACTCGCTTTATTTACATTTAGCCGCTTCAAAAGATTTTACGAAAGCTTACATTAGTTTACAAAAATTATTTGGGACTTTTAATTCCTCGTCGAATACAAAAATCGACAATAAGACATTCTTAAGGTTAATTGATTTAACCTGTGCAATTATCCCATTTCCAAACCATGAGAAATTGAAGTTGTTGAACAAGTTTAATGCTAGTGATAGAATTAATGAAGTTAATAGGATGCTTGAATCTATGATTCAAGTATTCCATAATTTGAAGGAGAATAATAAAATTATTAACCACTGGTTCTATAATGAAGCAACAAATATTCAAAGGGCTAATGTGGTTGCAAGTCAATTAAAGTCGATTAGATTAATCTTAGAAGGAATGACTAATAAACCTGGTAAGGATTCTAAAACAAATCAAAGTCCGCCCCGCCAGCTAGTTCGTCGTGGTAACAACAACAAGCCTGCTAAACTGCCAATGAGTGATGATGGAAACGAAAGTAACGATGAATACGATGATGATGAGGATGATGATGATGAGGATGAATTAAAAGCTATTACTAGTTTTATTAAAGGCAAATTGCCAAATATTAGCACTTTATCATCCGATACAAAGAGGCTTATTGTAAAGGACTTCAAAAGAATTAAATCATCTCCACCAGGGAACTCAGATTTCCATGTAATTCGTAATTATTTGGAAATTGTTGCTGACATTCCTTGGGATAAATATGTTACAAGGTTTAAATCTAACAAGGATATTGATTTAGAATTCGCTAAGAAGCAATTAGATAGTGACCATTATGGATTACAACATGTGAAGACAAGACTCATTCAATATTTGGTAGTATTGAAGCTTTTGGGAATTAATGCAGAGAAGGAATTCGAAAAGATAGAATCAGAGAATTCCAAAAGATCAAAGAAAAATGAATCGTCTTCTGGAACTACGGGTAAGAATGATAAGGAACGGAGTGAGAAAACCTTTACCAGATCTGATGATTCAATAATTATTGCCAATAACGATGAGACATCAGTTGCCCATGAAACAGCAAGAAGTAAAAATAAGAAGTCTAAGTCTTTAACAACAATTGAGAAAAGTTCATTAGATAAGTCTCTTATGGTTTCGAAAAATAATAAGTCTCCAATTATAATGTTAGTGGGACCTCCAGGAACTGGTAAAACATCATTAGCCAAATCTATCGCGAAATCATTGGGCCGTAATTTCCAGAGAGTTTCCTTAGGAGGTATTAAGGATGAATCTGAAATTAGAGGCCATAGACGTACATATGTTGGTGCAATGCCTGGGGTCATTATTCAATCTTTAAGGAAGTCAAGATCTATGAATCCAGTTATTCTATTAGATGAAATTGACAAGATTATTGGTGGTAACAATGGAGTTAATAAATTTAATGGAGATCCATCGGCTGCTTTATTAGAAGTATTGGATCCCGAACAGAATACATCGTTTATTGATCATTATTTAGGATTCCCAGTTGATTTGTCTCAAGTTATGTTTATTTGTACTGCGAATGAAGCATCCAATTTATCTAGGCCTTTATTAGACAGATTAGAAATGATTGAGGTAGGGGCATATGATTATGACGAGAAGTTGGTTATTGGAGAACGTTATCTTTTACCAAGACAAATAAAAAGAAATGGTATCCCTAAGGCTGATTTGATAGACGTTGATAAGTCAGTTATGCGGAAAGTTATTCTTGATTATACAAGAGAAGCGGGGGTAAGAAATTTGGAGAGAAGCTTAGGAAGAATCTGCAGATTCAAGGCAGTCGAATACTCACAAAGTTTGGAGAAGTTGAGCGAGTATCAACCTAAGGTTGAAATTGAAGACTTACCTAAGTATTTGGGTTTACCTTTTGCCAATTTATCTACCGAATTATTCGAATCACCAATCGAGTCGGCGAAATGTGGGGTTGTGAACGGGTTGTCGTACAATAGTGATGGATCAGGATCTGTATTGGTATTCGAAAGTATAGGATTCAACCATGAGGGAAAATCGGGCTCATCGTCCCTTAATATGACCGGTAGATTAGGGGATGTGTTGATGGAAAGTGCAAAAATCGGTTTGACGTTTATCAAGCTGATAATCTACAAAAACTTGTTGAATTTGAGTGACAGAAATCTCAGTGAAAACCAAATCGACAAGATCAACAACATGGAGATACACTTGCATGTGCCACTGGGTTCAATCCAAAAAGATGGTCCATCGGCGGGGATTACCATGGCCTTACTGTTTTTGTCGTTGATTTTGGAAAAACCCGTTCCTTTGGACGTAGCTATGACCGGCGAAATCACATTGCGAGGCTTGGTGTTGCCTATCGGTGGTATCAAAGAAAAAATATTGGGTGCTCATTTGAACGGTATTAAGCGTGTCATAGTCCCAAGAGAAAACCGTAAGGACTTGATCGAGGAATACTGCAGGTCCACTAATGATTTTAACCAATTGAATGACTTATTGCTCGACAACGAAAACAAATATAACTTTAAAAGATGCGAACCAGAGAAATTCTGGTTCGATAAGTACGGAATCACTATCCACTACGCCCGTGAATTCTGGGATGTTATCAAGGCTGTATGGGGTGATGCTTTATTAGTCAAAGTAGAGCAAGCAAGAATGGTTGAGTACCACTTGTAATTTGCTTTCAGCTGCTCTATCCGACCTCCCGTCCCTACACACCGTATATATTAGCATAAATTAGTCTACTTGTTATTATTATGTACATTTTGTTTTTCAATTATGTTGTGATTTCATATGTACGAACACATGTCACTACATTATGTTTTCTCATCATTCTCGCATTTGATTCTTCATTGATGAACCCCGGTATAGATAGGGATCGCGTACCTTTTCTGCTAGTTTCTTTTCCCATGCTTGCCCTTTCCATACCAAATATGTAACTCTACTGATACCTGGTGTATGCAATTCTATATATAACCCCTACAAAATATTAAATACGGTTGTTCGTTCGTAACTTTCTATTTATCATGCTTCGTAATATTATGCTTAGCCATTTGACCTATATATACACGAGCGCGTTATTGTGGTAATCACCGCCCCTTCGAAAATCCGTTGATAAATTTAGGACGTGGCATTTCTCATAACCTGGTAAAATTTAATAAAAAACTTTGGTCCTTGTTGATTTTATCGGATAAGTAGTCTTTTCAGGGTTTAACTATTGGAAAAATTGTTCAAGCTTTTGATCTCAGGGTATTAAGTACATAAGTGTTCCGAATACCTTATTTGATAATCGATTTATTGAGCGTTCGCTTTAAACAGGAATTTCTAGTTGTTTATACTATCCCCGAGGAAGTAGATCAAGTGAAAAAAAGGAGCAAATTAAAAGATCAAGATAATTAACAGCTGAAGGTGAAGATTTCTGGAAAATACTATCAATACGTTATTAGAAGGTTAAGGTATATTAGATTAGACTAAGATGAAGATTTTTTCCAAGGTGTTTATACTATTGATGTGGTTCTGGCAGATGATGGGTGTTATGGGGAAAAGGTCGCTTTCGGCCACTTCGTTGGTGACATGTATGGATAAATCGCAGATTTCGCCAACGTACTTCAATGTGACGTTCGATCCAGACGACAGGTCGTTGAAATACAGTATTGATTTAACGACGGAAATCAATGCGAAAGTGGATGCTTTCGTCCAGGTGTATGCGTACGGGTTTTTAATTATCGAGAAGAACGTAGATTTGTGTTCATTGGGATGGAAACAGTTCTGTCCTATTTACCCTGGATCTATGCAAGTTGAAAGTGTCGAGTACATTAGCGAGGATTATGTAAAGGAGATCCCGGGCATAGCGTACAATGTCCCAGACATCGACGCAGTGGTGAAGGTTATCGTGAGAGACCAGGATGGCGGAAAGCAATTATCATGTATGCAAGCTAGTTTCACCAATGGGAAGACTATCGAACAAACGGGTGCCAAATGGGCTACAGCTGTTATTGCGGGGTTGGGATTGTTGATCGCCGCCGTATTGTCGACTTTTGGTAATTCTACAGCAGCAACTCATATATCTGCGAACTCGGTTTCTTTGTTCTTGTACTTTCAATCTGTTGTTGTTGTGTCCATGCAGCATGTTGAAAGAGTTCCTCCAATTGCGTCAGCTTGGGCAGAAAACCTTGCTTGGTCCATGGGATTAATTAGAATCCAATTCATGCAAGATATTTTCAGATGGTATGTTCAAAGTACTGGTGGTACACCAACATTGTACTTTAAAGGTACAACATCACAGATATTGGTGCAAAGAGCTTTGAATCATTTAAGGGATCTCCATGAAATTGCTAGCAACAATGGAATTGTTAATTACGCGAAGAGAGCTTTGGATTTTTCACTTCAATCAAATTCCAATTTGATTGTGTTAAGAGGTATTAAGAGAATAGGTTACAACTCGCATATTGAACCCACTTCAATCGTGGCTACAGGCTTTACATTCTTTGTTTTTTTTGGCTACCTTTTGGTCGTTATTCTTATTTTCATTAAGCAAATTCTCGATTTGTTAATTAGGTTCAAGAAAATTAATCCAAATAGATTGAGCCACTTCAGATCTTCTTTCAGCCTCATCTTGAAAGGTTCCTTATTAAGATACCTATATATTGGATTTACTCAACTAGTTATTTTATCATTATGGGAGTTCACGCAGAATGATTCTCCGGCACTTATTGTTTTGGCCGTACTACTGTTAATCTTGGTTCTTGGTGTTATAGGATATTCTTATTGGAAAGTTGTGAGGTTAGGCAGAAAGTCTATTAAAGAATATAATAACCCCGCAGCTGTATTATATGGGGACTCAAAGGTCTTGAATAAATATGGATTTTGTTATACTATGTTCCAGGCTGAAAAATACTGGTTTGGTATCGTTTTAATTGGGTATAATTTGTTGAAAGGTATATTTATTGGCTTGTGTCAGTATTCTGGTAAAGCATCAGCCTTGGCAATTTTTATTTTTGACTTGGCTTATACCATTTACTTAATTATACAGGCACCATACTTGAACAAACCTACAAACATTCTTAATTATCTTATGTCAGTTGTGACGACAGTCAATTCGTTCTTGTTCTTGTTTTTCTCAGACTTGTTTGGTCAACCTGCACCTGTGGCATCTATCATGGGTTGGGTATTCTTTATCTTAAATGCTGCTTTCTCATTTTGCCTATTAATTATGATTATTGCTTTCATTGCTTTCATTTTAATTTCGAAAAATCCTGATGCAAGGTTTGCTCCGGCTAAAGATGACAGAACCTCATTCCAAAGAATGAGTTCTGTGAAACACAGATCTTATAATAATAAGCAAGATAGTCAAGGTGCGAATGAATTATTGGCATTAGGATTGGCAGCACAAGATCATTCAAATAATTGGGAGTCTGAAATGTATAAATTGAACAATATTTCATCATCATCTAATGACCAGAAAAATCATTTAACTCCATCACTCGAGCAAGAAAAGTTCGAAACAAATGAAGTAAATTATAGCGAAAACTCTGATGAAGTTGACAATCAACCTCTGACTTTAGGTTCGAAGTTGAAAGGTAAATTATCTAGGGGCTTATCATTTAAAGGTAATAAGGGTGCAAATGGCGATACCGCTGATAAAAAGAATACTAAAAATAGTAAAATCACCAGAATCAGTGACACTTTATTAGATGATAATCAAGAAAATTATGCAGATGAGGAAAAGGACGTCATAAACACTAAGCCGCTTTCATTCCCAAAGGATACTTCTACTACCCCAATTAACCAACACCATAGACATGATTCGAATATATCAGCTGGGGGATTTTCATCATATTCGAATAATCAACCAACAGATGCTAAGGATATTCTTTAAAGAACGTTTTAAACTTTAATTGTACACTATTTTATTTTATTCTATTTTGTAAGTCTATATTTTACTATTAAGATATGAAGCACTGTTTATTATGCATAAATATTAATACTTATATCTATGAAATTACTATATTCTAGATGATCTAAGTAACTAGGTTATCCCACGTTCTTTGTAATTTATGTAAATGAAGCATTGATTCTTCAGCTTTTCTTGAAGACAACAATATGTTTATTTTCTGATCGAGAGACAACTTTTTAAATGTGCTTAGGATAAAAGTTCGAATCGCTACATGTGAATTCTGCATACCGTTGGAAGATCTCAAAAGAACCAAGTCATGAAATACTCCAGATAGATCCAAAGGTCGAAACGTTCTATGAAAATAATCAGCAGATAGAGCGATAGCTTGCGAGATTACGTTCAACTCGAGACCCGTATAGGAATATTCCTCATTGACGTCTATTTGACTTGCCCAGGTATCTTGAAGCATATCTGGCGTATCACTAGTTGAAAACCTTACGTCAAATACCGAGGCCGTTGATAGATAAGGAATCCTTTGAATTAATACGGGGTTTAACGGATTAAACTTTGTATCGATCCACTGCTTAGTGCTGTCTTGTGCAACCAATGGCGCAACTGGCTTAGCTAGCGAATGATCGCATTTAAAATCAAAGTTCTTCAAGAAATCTCCAGATTGAAATGCATGAAATATCTCCTTTTTCCTATTGTCAGGAATGGGACATTCAAATAATCCACCAACAAACGTGTACGGGATGTAGAAAAGAATATTTCGTTTTGCATACTTCTTTCTGCGGGCCATTTTATAGCATACCAAGTTCCTTGACTCCCACTCTAAAGAGGAGCGTGGATCAGAATTACGGATATCTTCAACATGCTCTGCGGCTTTTTTACTTGTATACTGAACATGCTTGCCATTAATAACCTTTTCCAAGATATTATCAACAGATGTTTCTAACAAGTTGTTTAAATGTTTTCCAACTTCAGATATTTTGGATTTTAACGATACACTCGCCCCTTCCAAAGGCTTTTCTGCAGACATATTACCCAATATAATATTGTTTTCCGATATATTGTTATTATTCTGGTATAAATTGTACACCTTATCCGTTGGCTTTGGAGGTAACCTATCCCCGAAATCTGGTTTCAAAATACAAAATGGTTTGTTCCAATCTATATCAATACTGGATGTAGTCAAAACTTGTTTTTCATAGTCTGGTTTACCGTGATCACAATGTGTAATAGAGAGAAAATGTAGGGAAGTGGGAAGATAACCTTCTATCTTGTACTGCCGATATATTTTGAAGCCTGTAAAAGGATAAAGTCCATTCTGTTTTGGATTACAAATTTTAGGTTCTTTAAAATACCAACTAGCCCTTATTATTTCAATAGAAAGGAATACAATATACAATAACCTGAACATTGGTTGATTGTAATAAAAAAATGGGTGAAGACAATTGCAATCGTAGAAGTAGTTTTTGCGGTAATTGATTATTCTAATTCCGACCATCCATCACCTGACTTCCGAGGAAAGAGCATCAAATTTTTTTTTTTAAGCAGCAGCTGAAAAACGATGAGGCCTTAACATAAATTCACCTATTGCATTTTGTTCACTTTAGGTTACTTATACTTGTATATATTGGATTCTGATCACTTTTCTAGTCTAGGTGTTCATTAATAATAGAAGGTTTGTAATGGACGGAACACAACAGTCAAATAAGGCCCATCGAGGTGGTACTAGAAAGACCACTGCTAAACAGAAATTGCATCAACATGGGCATAATCAGAAGGCATTTGCGGTAACGGCGCCAAGGAAGTTGGAAAGGATGGCAAAGAGAACGCATGACGTTAATGAGAAGAAGTTACATGTTCCAATGGTTGATAGGACGCCAGATGATGATCCACCACCAGTTATTGTAGCCGTTGTAGGGCCACCAGGTACTGGTAAATCAACCTTAATCAAATCATTAATAAGAAGACTTGCAAAGACTTCATTAACGGAAATTAAAGGACCAATTACTGTTGTGAGTGGTAAAAGAAGAAGATTGACATTTATTGAAGTGGGAAATGACTTGAACTCAATGGTCGATGCGACAAAGATCGCTGACTTGGTATTGTTACTTGTGGATGGTAATTTTGGGTTAGAAATGGAAACCATGGAATTCTTAAATATTGCTCAGCATCATGGTATGCCTAGAGTTTTGGGGGTTGCTACGCATTTAGATTTATTTAAATCTCAATCTACTTTAAGAACGTCGAAGAAGAGATTGAAGCATCGTTTTTGGACTGAAGTTTATCAAGGTGCTAAGTTGTTCTATTTATCAGGGGTTATAAATGGTCGTTATCCTGACAGAGAAATCCTTAATTTAAGTCGTTTCATATCAGTCATGAAATTCAGACCTTTGAAATGGAGAAACGAGCATCCTTACTTATTAGCTGATAGAGTAACCGACCTTACTCATCCTCAAGACATTGCTGAAAATCCAAAATGTGACAGAAAAGTGGCAATTTATGGTTATTTGCATGGCACACCATTGCCGTCTGTGAACGCTCATGTTCATATTGCAGGGGTTGGGGATCATTATGTCCACTCGGTTGAAAAATTACCAGATCCTTGCCCAACTCCATACTTTGAACAGAAATTAGATGAAATAGAACGAGAAAAGGCAAAACTTGCGGCCGAGTCGGGTGAAATCCAAGCAAAAACAACAAGAAGACGCAAGAGGTTGGAGGACAAACAAAAAATTATTTATGCCCCTATGTCTGATGTAGGTGGTGTTTTAGTCGATAAGGATGCAGTTTATATTGATATGGGAGATAAAGAAAATTTCGTTAAAGGAGAGGAAGCAGGAGAAGGGGAAAAGTTAGTCACTGATTTGCAAGAGGTACAAAAGACAATGAAAGAAAGATTTGAAGATGGTCCTGGTTTAAGATTATTTTCTTCTTCTAAAGAATTAAATCGTAATGAAGATGAAGATGATGAAAGCGAGGATTTGTTGTCGGATTTAGAGGACAATGTATTCGAAGCTACTCCTAAAGATACAGGCAGAACCTCTATGAGATCTGCTCGTATTTATGGCAAATCTTTAGCAGAAGATGATGAATTCGACAATGATTTATCGGATGATGAAGAACGTGGCTATGATTCAGAATCGGGTGAACCTAAATTAGTTGAAGTAGATTTCAACAATGACAAATATAATGAAAAGGAATTGGAATTTGCTGAAGATTCATATTTGTCTTCTGACGAAGAAATTAGTAATGACTATAAGTCAGCTGCTTCTAGATTGAATGGTTCAATTCAAAGAAAATGGGACATCAACAAATTATTATACTTGCAAAACGTTGATCCTTCGGATGCCATTAAAAAATGGAAAGCTACGAATGTTGAGGACGATAGTGACGAGGAAGATATCGAAGAAGATGATGATGCTTTCTTTCAAAAGAAAGACATTAGGGATGCATCTCAAGATTTAGATCAATTTATACCTTCTTATCCCCCACTTGAGCAACTTAAAGAGAAATTCAATGCCTCTACCGTTGATAATGAAGATGATGACGAAGAATATGAAAATGGGTACAAAATATTAAAATCTAAATTTTTAGCTGCGCCTAAATTAAATGAGGAGAACAAAGATGGCCAAGAGGAAGCAAATGAAGAAGATGAAGAAGAAGTATATGGTGATTTTGAAGATTTAGAATCAGGAGATTCTGATGGGAATGCAAACAAAAAGGTCGATCAGAATGACGATGATGAGTTTGCAGACTTTGATGCGGAAGAAGAGAAAGCAGAGCTAGGGTTGGATGAAGAGGAAGAAGATAAGGAAGAAGATAAAGAACTTGAAAATTTAACAACAGAAGAAAAGAGAAGACTAAATGCAGCTAACAAAGCAAAATTAAAGGTGCAATTTGAAGATGAAGAAGATCGCGAGTTTGGAGTCGATGATCCAGAAGGCGATACTGAGGCTGATACATGGTACGAATTTCAGAAGAATAAGATGGCTAAGCAATTAGAAATAAACAAAGCAGAATTTGATGAGATGGATCCTGCTACTAGAATCAGAATTGAAGGTTATAAAGCGGGTTCATACGTGAAGCTAGTATTTTCTAATTTACCGTGTGAATTTGTCGAAAATTTACAGCCAGAATATCCAATTGTATTGGGGGGGTTATTAGCAACAGAATCCAGATTTGGTATTATGAATGTTAGAATAAGAAGACATCGTTGGCATAAAAAGATCTTGAAATCTCAAGATCCGTTAATTTTATCTTTGGGGTGGAGAAGATTTCAAACATTACCAATCTATACCACATCCGACTCCAGAACACGTAATAGAATGCTTAAGTATACACCAGAACATGCTTACTGTTTTGCATCTTTTTATGGGCCATTAGTTGCACCAAATACAACATTTGTTGGCTTCAATATTGTTTCAAACTCATCAACAACGGGTTCATTTAGAATTGCTGCAACAGGAATTGTCGAAGATTTAAATTCATCGGTTGAAATTGTTAAGAAATTGAAATTAGTTGGTCATCCTTACAAGATCTTCCGTAATACTGCGTTTATAAAGGACATGTTTTCAAATTCTTTGGAAGTTGCTAAATTTGAAGGAGCATCCATTAGAACCGTTTCTGGTATAAGAGGTGAAATTAAGAGAGCATTATCTAAACCTGAGGGTCACTTCAGGGCTACTTTTGAAGATAAGGTTCTTATGTCGGACACTATTTTCTTAAAGACATGGTATCCCGTCAAGGTTAAGAAGTTCTACAATCCTGTTACTTCCTTATTATTAAGTCAACATTCTGAATGGCAAGGTATGAGATTGACAGGCCAGGTTAGAGCAGAACGTGCAATTGCAACTCCATTAAATGCTGACAGTGCCTACAAGAAGATCGAAAGAACTGAAAGGAAATTCAACCCATTGAGAGTTCCAAAATCAATCAAAACTGCTTTACCTTTCAAATCTCAAATTCATGAAATGAAACCTCAAAAGAAACAAACATATATGTCCAAGAGAGCCGTTGTTTTGGGTGGCGAGGAAAAGAAGGCTAGAGATTTGATGCAAAAGATCGCTACTGTTAGAAAGGAGAAAGAAACGAAGAGAAAGACGAAGAAGGATGAGAAGTTTAAAGACAAATTGAAAGCCATGGCAAAGAAGCAGGAAATCAGAAAAGAAAAAGAAAAGGAACGTAAAAAGGAATTCTTTTCGAAAGAAGGTAAAAAGAGATCTTTGGGCTCCAGTGAAGGCAATAGTGAAGCTTTTGGAAAGAAGAAACGTATATAATTTCATTTATAGATCTTAATTGCACATTATTTTAAGTCGTACAGTAAAACAAAAAAATCGCGATTCACCTCTCCAAAAAAAATGACTGTAAACAGAGACGCAAGAGAATATATTTAAGACAAAGAGTAGCATATTTATACTATAAAAGTGGAAGACATCGTTGAAGTGAAGTTTAAGAAGTATTAAGATAATAACTTGTTAATTATTGATTAGTCTATCGTTTATTCACAAGCATGGATAATAGCGAAATACGGTTGAAGCCACCACAAGAAACGTTTGTTGATGGACCATGTTCATTAGATGATATATCTATGGACGACTTAGCGTTTGATTTGGAACACGGTTTGAAGGACATTAATAAATTGAATGCTTTCCATGCAATAGCCATATTTAGTTCTTGTTTGCAAGATATAATTAAGCTACAGGCGGACCAATTGCTATTTAAAAAGTTTAGAAAGCAACAATTGGAAAAACTTCTGGTGGACATAGATGTTTTATCCGGTGATAGGGAGAATGCATATGCTAATACTCTGAAGATACCGTCAGAGAAATTACGTAGTCCTTCAGTTTCCCCGCCGTTGAAATTTGCAAGGCTACATAGTAATTTTGAGGAAGCCAATGATGACTTCATAAAGGATATAACACCGGATTCATTGTTCAACGAGGATAAAAATGGTAATTTTACATCAAATGGGAATATTGGGAGTGAAGGTTTAGATGATATCCACCCACCATATATTCCTATCGAAGAGCTAATGGAGAAAACATCGATTGAAAGAGTCTCTAATCAAATAACGTCGCAAGATTCTGACAAACTACGTGCTGAAATAGAGTATCATCTGGCTAATAAAGTTAGTAACCAAAATGCTCTTTTACTAAAATCGTTTAACTTGGTGAATATCCCTACGTTATCAATAGAACAGTTTTTAATGAGAATTAAGACATATTCGTCATCAACTTCGGTTCTGGTATATATACACTCGGCATACTTGATTTTCAAGTTGAGTATTTTACTTGATATTGTTCCTTTAACGGAATATAATGCTCATCGCTTGATTTTGGCCCTGATTAGGTGTCTGACCAAAAATTTGGAAGACGTATATCAAAAGCAGAAATCGTTTGCTACGGTTGGTGGTGTCAGTGAGAAGGACTTATTCAAGATTGAAATGGGTTTTCTTTATTTGTGCAACTTTAAATTGATAACCGGCGAAGAAATCCTAAATACATACTTGAAAGAAGAGTTTACTCAGGTGAGAAAATTTTGCAAGGAAAATATTATCAACGATGAAAATGAAAAGGATACCAAAAATGGTAATGGAAATAATGATTCGTATAGTGCTGAAGATGGTAAATAGTAACTTTCTCATAATTTTGGTGATATATACATAGATGATAGAAAATTTTAAGAGCAATAGATAAAAAAAACAAAACCCACGGCGGGAGTCGAACCCGCAATCTTTTGATTAGAAGTCAAACGCGTTAACCATTACGCTACGCAGGCATATTGTTACGAAAGAAAAATAACGTCTTTCCAGATACTCTGACCAGCACACTTAATATCGACTTTTATGTTTAAACATATGGTATTTGATGCGTTCTGTTAAGATGAAATATCCAAGAAAGCATTTTTTGGGTATTTATGCTTTAAATAATAATTTATGGGATTTCTGCAAGCACAATTTTGCACCCTAAAACAGTATGGAGGAATTGCGATAAGAATGATCACACAAAATCGGTTAAACGTGTTTATCTATATTAAGGTTACTATTGACCTTTTAGGGATTATTGATTTAACAAGCTGGTTATTTCAAAATGATGTTACTCTTAAGAAATCACCGTCATCGTCTTTTAAAGCGAATAAATGCTCTGTCGGTTAAGTTAGGTTATCATTTTGATATGAAGACTATGAAAACTAATGGCAATTTACTTATTCCCAGTCAACTAAATAACTTACTAGGAACTTCTTGGATCAGACATCATCTTTATACATTGGGACATGACATTGTCAAATTGCAGCTATATCAGAAGTTTAGCCATCTATTGACTGTCGGAGGTGGGGGGATTATAAAAACTGTTGTTTTCGACTTATCTTCTTTCATAAAGCGAGAATTAAATCCAAACGATATGAATAGCAATACAGCCCAACAATTGCGAGATTTAGTCTATTTTGGATCCAATTCCAATAATCATCCTAGTGAAGTTATACATGAAAGTCCTGAACTCTCGAGTAGGCATAGTATATCCGATTTCAGGTGGTTCTTCATAGCCGTTGGATATATGATTGTATCTCAATCAGAGAACAATATTGAAGATATTACGGATAAGATTGTTAATATTTATATTAATTCAAATAATAATAATAGAATTATTGAAGATTATAATCAACAAGACGATGCCAGTAATATGAAAATATTAGAATTAGTGAAACAATATTACCATAGTGTGCCTATAAATCGTGCTAAATTATATAGTAATGAACCAAAATTTATTACTATGTTTGAAACAAAAGATTATAAAATTCTGTTACCCCCATTACCAAAGATTCATAATAAGGAACTATTGGCTAAATCACTTATGCATAAAGAATTGTACCGAGGTTTGTTGGATTCTAAGCATATGTTCTCTAAAGAGTTAAAGCGGCGGAATATTACATTAGACCAACAGGCTTACAATATTATAAAGTATGATCTATCATTCCTAGATGGATTAGGTGATTTCTATTTAGCCCGTGAATCCTCAAATTTGCTATACAAGTATCGTGGAAGCCCGAATGATATCTCATCTATCCAATTTGGAAGGAAATCTTACAATTTGTTACGAACTATACTAGCGACAAACACATTGCTATCGGAATTGGCATTGGCTTACAATCTTCATAAAGGGTTGGATGATGTTGTGGTTTTCAAATTATTGAGAAAGTCATATGTTCCTCACTTAAACCGATGGAAGAACTCAAACTCAGATTTTGATAATGATGAAGTCAGACGCTATGAGCAAGAATTTATAGCCGATTATTTTGAACAGTATGTTGGTGCCTTATTTTTGGAGCAGCCTGAGGTTGCGCAGAGATGGATCACAGAAATCTACGAAAATATTTTACTTCTGATATCTGACGTACAAATGTCAGCTGGAACATTAAAAAACTACGATTATAATGCATGGAGTGCTGATGTAATTGGTAGAAGTTTATATAAACGATGAAAATGCAATTATTATAGATTATTAATTAATATACTAAAATTACACAGATACATATGATCAAAATTTTCTAGCGTCCTTCATAAGAGCAGAAAACCCCCCTTTATTCCTCTTGGGTTTGCCTTGATTCAATTTTTTAATATTTATAAACTTTCCTGAAGTGTCTTGATCACTATCTGAATCTTCACTATCTGTTGCCGATGAAGACGACGAGGAGCCTACTTCATCTGTGGTTTCACCATCTGTTGTATCATCCTTGGTTTTCTTAATATCTTTTGTACCAAGATCTACCATGGAAGTTGATTCGACATCGGGAACTCCACGCAAAGCCAAATCACTTAACGAAGTTAATATAGGTTTCTTAATATTACTTTTATCCTGATAACTGCTTGGTGTTTCGGGGGTCTTTTGGGGCGACTCTTGCAAAACTTTAGTAGCAGAGGTGTGGGAACCATCATCCTTACGTGTTTGAAGTAATTCCTTCTCCTTAGAGGCTGGAGAAAATATTGATTGGTTTTGATGCAATACATTCGGATGGGAAAAAGTAGACGAGGGAACTGCAGCCGCAAGACGTGGCCGTTTATTCTCAACGTCCGAATCATTATTTTCAGACTCTGAACTTGGGCTTTCATCAGATGATGATGATGACGAAATATTAGAATACGATACATTGTGTTTTCTTTTGTTCAGGCCCAATTTCTTTTGCTTAGTTGAATCTTCAGCTTCTCTTTTGGCATCTTCTTTACTCAACGCTTCACCACTTTGTAATGGCAGCACATCCAGAATAAATGGATTAGACTTAATACTTTCTGCGCGTAATTTAATCCTCTCATGTTCATTTGGTTGTTTGGCAATTGAGGATACGTTTGCATAATCCACAGGGTGCTTATTCCTACGCTCCGCAAATCTAGAAATACCAGCCACATTCAGTGATAAACTAGAATTGGTAAGAGTAATACCGTGAATCTTCGCCAGTTTAACTGGTGTATTCGGTTTAGTTGGTGTACTTGGAGATTTCAGCTTTTCCGAAGATAATGTGTTTGTTCCAGCTGGATTAGGCAACTTTGAATCAACTCTCATAAAAAGATCCTTGAATTTTGAATCGTCATTCTTATCGGCTCTATGTAACTGATTACTAGTATTTTTCGTAATTGGAGGTACTTGACCATCGTTTCGAATATTGTTATTTGGATTTGAGTTTGAATTATTATCTCTAGCGTGATTAGAGTCTTGTCGGGTAGTTTCAAGTTTTTGCAAATTGAAAGATTGAAATTTTTCCTGACTAGGAAAACCTTTTGGATTATTATAGCCATTCGTAGCCGAAAAAACAACAGTATCTATGTCATTACCACTGCTTGATACAAGAGAGTTGGCATTTGTACTAAGGTTTCTTTTTTTGAAATCGAAGTTATTCACCTTATCATTCGTCAGTGTAGAAGGATCATATGGAGCGGTATAAACATTTTGAACCCTTTTCTGGATACGATGATCATTTGGCGTAGAATGTGGCAGATGTTTATTTCTCAAGAATTCTTTAGTTTTCTCGGTTCCATTTGTAACATTAGATTTAACATATGGATATTTAATAGTATTACTTGATACTATACTTTTGCCTTGCTCGGAAGTCTTGTCTTCAATATGATTGATACCTGTAATTTGAGTAGCCCCATTAGTGTTCACCAGTAGCATATTATTAGTATTTGGCATTTTGTCATTCAAACTAGGTATTTTACTGCTATCGCCAATTACGTTTTTCAGGATTCCAAGATTATGATTACTCATTATAATATGCTTGTTGTTATGAATATCATTGTAATTGACTTTACCTATTACGTTGTTCATGGTATGAGAAATATTGTTGTGAATTGGTTTACCCATTGTATTTCCCATATAATTAGGGATAATGTTATCATTGGTTTTATTCATTGAAGTACTTATATTATTGGAAACATTGTTATTTTCACGCATTGCTTTATTCATATTATTAGACATACTCTTGTCACTAGCTTTAGAAATTGTGCCATTAAAATTATTAAAAGTGCCTTTATTATTTGCTTCACTCGTCGGATTATTCACAGTACTAGGAATATCCTTATAATTGCTCTTACTTATTGAATTATTCGTCGTAATAGACGTATTTTTATCATTAGCTTTACTCATTGCATTATTCATAGTACTAGGTATTTCCTTATCGTTGCTTTTAGTTATCGAATTATCATTAACAGAAGTATTATTATCATTAGCTTTACTCATTATATTGTTCACAGTATTAGGTATATTCTTATTATTATTGCTCTTACTCATAGGACTGTTCACATTATTAAAAATATTTTTAGTTTCGGCTTCTTTCAGCAACTTATTCAGAGTACTAGAATTATTCCTGTCGCTGGTATTCTTAGCTAAATGAGAGTTCGAAGTTATATTGTTATAACTGATTGGATAGGAGTTCAAATTAGCATAAATACCTAGGTTGCCCATTTGTTGATCTTGCGTGGTTGTTGGCAAAACATCATTATGTTCGGATTGAATATTCTTACTTTCATTTGATGACTGTGGTTTAACTATTTGCACATTATTTGTAGTTTGTTCTTCTTTAGTTGGAGTGCTATGAGCTTCATTAATATTCGTGTTTCTCGCATTTTTAGGAGAACTGATCAGGTTGGTGGTATTTATCTGAGGTTCTGCTATCCTGTCCTTATGTAGAGTGCTAGATTCAATATTATCGCTATCACGTTGAGAAAGTTGTTTGGTATTGTATCTTCCTTTCTTATTTAAAACATTCAATTTTTCATCGAATTGTTTCATCTTTTCAAAAAGTGCTCCTAGTTTTGAAGTTCCTGCAAGATCCGTGAAACTTGGTTGAAATCCTTCGGGAGGATAATGTGGTTTTATTTCTTGTCCATTTTCTTCCTTCAGTTGTTTGTCGTTAGATGAATCAGTGTTAATAGATGGTGCCGTTTCTTTCACACGAGTTTTATCAATCACTTCATGTTTTGATTCAGTTTGCTTAGCTATCTTATTATCATTTGAATCAGTCTTTTTGATATTTTTCACTGAATCTTTCGTGCGTGTATCCTTAGGTCCACTAATGATTTTATTATTATGAGAAGAAGGAACTCCATTCGTATTCTTATTTGCTGCCTCTTTATTAAAGGCTGACACAGATTTCAAGGAGTTTAATAATTCTGAAGGGTTAGATATATATTTGATGGCATGTCTAGGATCAGAATCTTTAGGATCAGAATCTTTAGGATCAGAACCTTTAGGATCAGAAATTTTACCATCAAGACTTTTGAGATCGGCACCTTTTGTCTCAGAACTTTTCGACTTAGGACTTTTAAGTTCGGAAGTTTTTGGGTCGGACGCTTTTGGTTCAGAAGTATTTGGTTCAGAAGTTTTTGGTTCAGAGGTTTTTGGTTCAGAAGTTTTTGGTTCGGAAGTTTTTGGTTCGGAAGATTTTGGTTCAGAAGATTTTGGTTCAGAAGGTTTTGGTTCAGAAGATTTTGGTTCAGAAGATTTTGGTTCAGAAATCTTTGGTTCAGAAATCTTTGGTTCAGAAATTTTTGGTTCAGAACTTTTCCGCTCAGAACTTTTCGTATGAGAGCCTTTCCTTGAACCAGAAAGGGAAGTCATAAGATTAGAGTCTTTACTGTTTGTAGCAACTTTACTTGTCTGAGCCTTCTTTAAAGCGGTTCTTGTCTTTCTATTGGCTGCAGCCCTCGTCGCCCGTTTTTCTTCTGATGATAAAACTGGGTTTTTGTCAACCATATCAATTTCAAGGTTTTTCATTAAAGCAGACAAGTTTCTAGATCTGGCTGACTCATTTTGTGACTTATTTTGTAATCTTGCTGGAATCTTCATACCATTCTTGAAAAGATTCATAATTTCAGTCTTTGTTAGAGTTTCTTCTTGGTTATTAGGTGAGTTTTTAATGGTTTCTTCATATAATGAAGCAAGCGGTCTGTCCTCCACATCATCATCCTTTGATATATTTTCTACCCCTATTTCAAGACTTTTGTCTTTAAAATCTAAGCTGATTTCATCCGTATCTAAATCTGAAGATGTAGCCTCTGATCCTCCCATATCAGAATATAATGCCCTTGAATAAAGGTAATGTTTACTACGCTTACTTAATTTTGGTTTATGGTGATGGATTTCTTCCTTTTCTAACTGCGCATGGGCAGGCATACTTAGCATACCGGAAGTGATACGTTTCTTACCAGGCAAAGCTTCTTCTTTTGGCTTCGTAGAGGAACTCTTTTTCTGGGGAATTGAACGATCATCGCCGATTTCTGGCGGAGGTAAAGAAATATTGGTTTCATTAATATCCTCTATATCCAGATTTTGAGTCTTAGGAGGAGATGAATTATTTTTGCGTTTTTTTGAAACATTTAATTGTGGGGTTAAAGGAATAGCCGGTACTTTAGGCTCTATAAATGATTCATTCCTCGATGACCAAACTGTCCTTCTTGCATGTTTTGAAGGGATATTTGTATCTGTCAGATCAAAATACTCCTTGGTCCGCTTACGACTACTGGTCGGAAACGTAGAATCCTGAGTAAGTACAGGTGCTGGTGGGTAAATAGGAGTACTCTGAGTCTGCTTATTCAAATCAACTAATCTCATTACCGCTGGTGTATTTTCAGCCGCCATCATCAGCAGCTGGTTGAAGCTAGTATGATTGCTCAAATTTTGGAGTTCGTTTTCCACAATCACTCTAATGATATCCCCAGAATTTAATACATCACCTGCTTCAAAATCTGGATCTAAATCACACCTATCGTCATCCTGGAGACTCATTATAGCTAATTTATCATCATCAGGGTAAAGTTTGGCATACCTTTTTGTAAGCCCATCACATACTTTACCCAAATCTGAATCTGCGTCTGCCAAGTGCAAAAATCTTCTACTCTGACTAGAATCTAAATTTGACGACGGAACATCTGAAAATTGTATAGGAACAAGAACAACTTTCAACTTCAACTTCGCCATTTTCAGGTTCTATTCCTTTATATTTCAATGCTTTGATATACACTTCTTCAGTATAATCAGATTAATATATAAAATTACGCGCTCATTAAAAAAAACATACTTTGAAACAGCGCACGTGAAAGTGGTTACTATGGTTAAAAAGGTATATAGGAGATATACTATTTAAAATAAGGATCATCAGTTAGCATCAGTCTGGCCTTTTCTATATCTAACAATTTGGCTTTAGAGATGCTTCCATCGTCTAAATGATGAATATTTGGGTCGAGAATATTATCTAGATTTGGTTGTTCCCACTTGGGTGACCAACTGACGATTTCACCGTCCATGGTACCGCAATAATACGTAGCAGAAAACGGGCCGGCATTCACCATAGACGATGTTCTGCCTGAATTCTTTGTACCTTTCCTCGTAAGCCTGGAAACTAACTTACCATCGATTGTTCTGAAGATGAAGATATCACCATTATCGGACGGAAACAAAAGATATTGTAATTCGGATTCATGTTTGGGGCTTAATATGAGAGGTATGGTTTGCGGGTATTTGTTTCTAGTCAAGGGTCCAAAGTTTATTAGCTTATTAACAGGAGGGGCCAATGAAGAAACCATGTCCCACACTCGGACCTTATCGTCATTTCCAGCCGTGAAAAGAGTATGGCCCGCTTCATCCCAAACTAATCCGTTTACAGGGCCCAGGTGGGCTTTCACAGAGGGCTGGGTAAGATTAGTGAACGTAAGTGACAGTTCTGCGGTACTGGTCCTGAGCATATCAAGTCGACACAAACAACTCTTGCTTCTTCGTATGTCCCATATTTTTACTTCACCATCAAAACCACCGGATGCTAACAAGTTGGGGTCTTGTGGGTGCCATTTGACACATAAAGTTTTTCCCTTGTGACCGTGCAATGTATGAGCACTCGACGTGGACCTCAAATCAAGTAACCTCAAAAAAGGCTGGTCACTAGCTACTGCGACCAAAGCACTAGCAGTCATATTGTTAGCCGAGTGGCCACATATATCAAATGAGTATACTCGGTTATCCATGTCGAATACGTGTACTGGTGTCAATTCATTGGTATCCCAAATTTTAACAGTATGATCGAATGAGCTTGAAACAAACATCCCCGTATCAAATGGCCACCATTGAATACAAGAAACACCAAAAGTATGTGCCGCTCTCCTGGGAACCGTCGCCACATTCTGGAAAGTTGATACAGGGTTATCGTAGTCAAAATTGTCATAAGTTTGCCCTGCAAACGATGCGTCTTGAGCGTCCTCCTGAATATCCTGAGACTTCAAATCCCATAGTTTAATCGATGAATCTGCACACGAGCTTAATAAGAATTGGTAATCACTTTTTTCCAATGATAAACTATTCACAGCAGCATTAGCATGGCAGTTGCTTGGAAAGACATCCGTTCTAGCGGCTTGATGAAGTCCCGTGTAAAATGATTCGGAAATGGCAGTTGCAAACTCCAAAGGGCTTATTTTCCTTACAGCCCTATCAAATATCAATGATTGCATGACATGTCTTAGAATTGTATCCCAAATAAAGTTTTACTATATAGACCAATATGTTGATATATTAGATAAAGGCATAAAATCTATCAAGTATCATATTCCTGCATATGTTTGAAGGTTTAAATTTTTTTCTGTTCACTTGGACGGACGTAATTTGAAATATTCTTCATTCGAACAGATACAAAAGCTCCGTAGGCAAAATGTTGGATATTAATGCATTTCTTGTGGAAAAGGGTGGCGAACCAGAAAAAATCAAAGAATCACAAAAGAAAAGAGGTGACTCTACTGAAATTGTTGATGAAATTATTGCAGGTTATAAGGACTGGACCAAGATTAGATTCGACTTAGATGCTTTAAACAAAGAATTAAATGCTCTTCAAAAGCAAATTGGTCAAAAGTTTAAGGCCAAGGAAGATGCTGGTGATTTATTAGCACAGAAGGATAAGTTTGTTGCTGATAAAAAATCCTTTATTGAACAAGAACAAAAGGCCGATGCTGATTTGCGTAATAAGGTTAATCAAGTAGGTAACTTTGTTCATAAGTCAGTTGTTGACTCACAAGATGAAGATAACAATGAATTAGTTAGAGCTTGGAAACCAGAATCTCTTGCTGAGATTGGTCCAATTGCATCTTGTACTGGTGCCGAAGCCAAATTATCACATCACGAAATTTTGTTGAGATTGGATGGTTACGATCCTGAAAGAGGTGTAAGAATAGTTGGACACCGTGGTTATTTCTTAAGAAACTATGGTGTTTTCTTAAACCAAGCCTTAATCAACTATGGTTTGAGCTTCTTAGCTAAGAATGATTACACTCCTTTGCAAGCTCCAGTTATGATGAATAAGGAGGTCATGGCCAAGACCGCCCAATTATCTCAATTCGACGAAGAATTATATAAAGTTATGGATGGTGACGATGAAAAATACTTAATTGCTACTTCTGAACAACCAATTTCTGCCTACCACGCTGGTGAATGGTTTGAATCTCCTCAAGAACAATTACCAGTCAGATATGCTGGTTACTCCTCATGTTTCCGTAGAGAAGCTGGTTCTCACGGTAAGGATGCTTGGGGTATTTTCAGAGTCCATGCATTCGAAAAGATCGAACAATTTGTTTTGACTGAACCAGAAAAGTCCTGGGAAGAATTCGACAGAATGATCGGTTTATCAGAAGAATTTTACAAATCTTTGGGTTTACCATACAGAGTTGTAGGTATTGTCTCTGGTGAATTAAACAACGCGGCTGCTAAGAAATACGACTTGGAAGCATGGTTCCCATTCCAAAAGGAATATAAGGAATTAGTCTCTTGTTCTAACTGTACCGATTATCAATCACGTAACTTGGAAATTAGATGTGGTATTAAGCAACAAAACCAGACTGAAAAGAAGTACGTCCATTGTTTGAACTCTACTTTATCAGCCACCCAAAGAGCTTTATGTTGTATTTTAGAAAACTACCAAACTGAAGATGGATTAGTTATTCCAGAAGTTTTAAGAAGATATATTCCTGGTGAACCTGAATTCATTCCATTTGTTAAAGAGTTGCCAAAGAACTCAACTTCAAACAAGAAGAACAAGAAATAATTCTTCTAAATAGATATAGTTAGTAGCTTTATTTACATAATTTCACGGATTAATCTGATATCTATACTGTAAGGTAAAGTATTACACTGAAGCTCATTAAGTTAAACTTAACAATACTGCAAGTACAGCTCCTCTTTTTTTTTTCACTGTTTGAGACTTCAACTCATTCATACTTGAATATATAATTGATTTCTCCTACAATTCATAAATTCTCTCGTCATACTGTATTAACGTCCCCATTCAGGATCGACTCTGTATCTTCAGTGACTAAATCAAAATAATACAATACTTGTACTAGATATTAGTCCGTGCGAGGAACTCCAGCCGTACCAAGAATTTGTAATTAAGAACCATTTGCTTGAGGTTAAGCTAGACATACTAAATTGATGTATGCCTTTCACTTCAAACTAACAAATTCCAAAAACTTTGATTTTTAATTCAAGAATTTAAGAATATCTTAAATCAAAATTTATTACCCTTGGATTCAAGTGATCTACACAGATTGTAAAACAGATTAAAATTTCATTCGTAAGGGAGTATTAAAACATAAACTGAAAAAATTTTCTAAACACATTTATAACAATAACATCTATGAGACCGATATCAATAGTTTCGTTCATTTGTTTAACCTAAAGCAGCACCCAAACATTCTTCTGCACAACAACAACAGATTATAGCCGCACAACATCCACAGAACGCGGAACAACATCCCCCTCCCAGCTTTTGAGGTTGTTGCTGGACATACATTGGTTGTTGCTGTTGTTGATAATATCCCTGTGGTGGGCCTTGTTGGTAGTAACCTTGTGGTGGGCCTTGCGGAGGTGGGCCTTGTTGATAATACGACTATATTTCGTTAGTATTCATATCTCAAGATATTGTTATCTTTTCCTGTTCCAATCTAAACTTACCATCTTCTCAAATTACAATATTTACTCAAATCTCTAACACTTCAAGTTGAATTTGACGAAAATAAAATGTGTTTTTATTGAATAATTCATTTATTGTTCTGTTTCACGTCAAAGACAGTTTATTGTAAAACGTCGGTCATGTGATTTTTCTTCTCTACATTTGATGATCTAGCCACTACATTAAAAAGACCAATACCAAGTCGATTTGAATCTATAATTAGAATCTTGGTTCATGCTTAGAGATGGAAGATGTCAAGACAGTCATACGGTCATTTGGTTATTTCAACTGCTTGGCTTCATGCATATACCGTGGAGAATTGAAAATAGCTGTGCAAAAGGTACGAAGGGTAACAATAGGGTCAAAATACAGACTATAACTACAACACGTTACTGATTTAGACAACAAATAGAATTACCAGATTTTTCAAAAATAATGCAGACAATATAGAATATAGGCTGTGCTTGGACAGAAGTAACTAGTGGCCAAGACATGTCGTGTTGGTGTTCCAATGCGATTGAATTCGCGACATTACTTGATACGGTTTTTTATAGGCATCGCTCATTGTGCATCATCGTACTAGATAAGCCCTACCAAATTAAATAGTAGCCGTAGAGCTGAAAAATAGTATACATAATGGATTTTGTATATGCTCCACCCCCACCACCACCACCTAAGAAATCTGGTGCTAATAATTCTAATAATTCTAATAACCGAGGGAACCTAGATAAAAGGAATCCGAACCCTAATAATAGATTCAATAATAACCCTGTGAAAGAGGATAGATCAGCACTGCAAGATCCGAATGCTTTGGGGGATTTACCAACATACTTGCCAAATAGTTCAAATGATGCGAATGAATTGAAGCACAAAGAAGGTAGTGAAGATGAAGAGAGAGTTTTAGCACAAGACTGTCCGGAAACTCAAAGCAAATCAAATGAACCAGTATTTATATCAGGGACAAATATAACCTTGGAGACCGAGGAAGATATTAACAAATGGATAGAAGAAAGAAAAAAGAAATGGCCGTCAAGACGTAATTTAGAAGAAAAGGAGAAAAGCCGTCAAGAACAGGACAATACGTCTACGAATCCAAAGAAAAGAATTAATGAAACAAGTGGTACGCAGAATTCCAAGAAGCCTAAGAATATATGCAAGTTCTATCAAAATAACAAAAGATGCAAATTTGGGAATAAATGTAAAAATGTGCATGAATCTACTGGAAGTGGTGGAGGAAAGCCTCAAAATTCTAAAACTATCAACAATATACTGGTTGTGATACCCCAAAGATTCAAAAATGAGATGTACCTAAACGAGAAAGATACAAATGCACATCCATTGCTATTCAAGATGCTAGTACAAAAGGATCATTATGAGAATGAAAATAGTAAAGTTTTGGAATTTTTAGAATTTTTAAATGAAAAAGGTCTAATTGACCATGATGTGACAATATAAACATCTGTTACGTATATAAATATTTCTAGGCATATATGAAGCATATTTGAGGCATAATAAATAATTTAATGATCACTGTTTTTTAATTGTTTTGTAGCATCTAACATAATGCTGCATTGGTTCCCGATCTCGGCCAATTTTCCAAGAACTAAGTCATTTCCTTCCCCGAAGCCATAAATAGAATAACTCAACCCCACGTCTTTACAAAAGTCAATAACAAATGGCTGAACCTTTCTGAAATTATGTCTTGGTAATCTTGGAAACAAATGGTGAATTGCCTGAAATTGCAATCCACCATGAAGAAAATCCAACCATTCAGGACAATCAACATCCATTGTCGTCCTGAGTTGTCTCTGAGGGAAGCTTTCGCTAACACCTAAATCTGATGTTGACATTGCAAAATGTGATAAAGTGATTTGAACGTGAACTAGCATTGTCGTTACGTGACTAACCATAACATATGCAAACCTATCCGAGTTCAGTTCAATTGACTTGAATACCAATAAGTAGAAAAACCAATAAAAGAAAAATGATAATCCGGCTAACTCAAAGTATCTGAACCATGCAGCTTTCCCGTGGCGAGGGCCATCACCAAAAATTAAGTGCAGCCACGATAATCTATATAAGTTAAATCTTCCAAAACATAATATGGGATAATATAAATATTCCTGTATCCGTATCATTTTTTTTGCTACCACATCTAGAGGTAGATATTTTTCGTAGTACGTCGAGTAAACATTTTCGAATAATCTAACGCTGACTGCAAAGAAAGGTAGATGTTGAATGTCTGGATCATGCACTGGATCGTTAGTAATCAAATGATGAACATTATGATTTCTCTTCCACCACCCTAAACTTAGACCACCAAACCAGTCTGCAATTAGCATCCCAAATATATTGTCTATTTGATAATTATGTGTAATGGAAACATGGCCGGCATCATGGGCAATAAAAGTCATTTGTTGCCATGCAGTTCCCATAAAAAAAGCACTTAATTTAAAATAACCCAATTTAAAGAATGAAAAGGAATAAAGGAATAAACTACCAATTTTAATCAATTCTCTAACATACAGAAAGTAATGGCATTGATAAAAGCCATTCTTTATAACTATCTCGTGTAATTCATTATATTTATCTCGCAACACCTGTTGTGTTTTATAATCCAATGCAGGTAGACTCAATATATCTTTCTGAGATAATGTATTATCATAATTTGCTACAAGCAATTTAGGGTCTATAATTGTCTGGTCAGTAGAAACAGGGAAAATTTCGTCTTTGTTCGTTAAGTCGATCACAGATATATTTTGAGCTACTTTAGGTTCGACATACCCCTTTGGATATCCTAATCCTTTATACGAAGCCGTTGTTTCTTTCTTAATTTTGGGTAAACTTGATTTCGCTTGGCTGAGATCAATCGAATTTGATGAACTTGCCGAAGACACTAATTCATAATCTGAAGCATCTGTGCTTGATTCATCTATTTTACTCTCCAATGTTGACTGTTTATTTACTTTGACTTCATTATAAGGATATACTGCACCTTGAATTGGTGGTAACAAATTCTCCCAATAATAATTAATTTCTCCAATTTTCCAATATTTGAACATCCTCACAGCTTCTAAACTATGATAAGCATGCATTTCATCCGTTGCATCTCTTCCAATCATATGATGAACAGCTTTATCTCCACCTGGATGTTTTGACAACCACGGTGTCAAATCTAACACGTAGTTCTTATAGATAATGATTGCTCTTCCATCTGCTATCAAGTCTATAATATTCGTACGGCTTAATATCTTTGGCTGCCTGGTTGAGGTCATATTATGAGACGTAAAAACAAAATGATTAACTAAAGTAAGAAAGAAATACAAGCTACCTGTCTATTTTGGTAGTTTTTTCAGATCTCGCGTATAGAAAAAAAAAAGTTCTAACGCTAAACGATAACAAAGCTCCGCTTAATTTAGAATAAGACTCTACATTGTAATAACATTATTTAATCATTAATTATCAAAACTTGTTGATTCATTAAGTATCTAATTAGTCAATATGAATGAAAATTAGTGCTGCTGTTGACCTTCAACAAACGACATAGCCTCCTCTCTATTTATCTCAGAAACGGTACTAACTTTGTTGCTAAACATTACACCGTAGAACTTATCGGCCACCTGTAGCATTTCTGGTCTAAATGTAGTACAAATAAATTGTGCCTTGTTAGACAAAGAGTTGATCATAGCTGCAACTGCGGTTCTATATTGGGTATCCAAATTTGCATCTATTTCATCAAATAAATAGAATGGAGCCGGGTCACATTTTTGAATAGCTAAAATAAGTGCTATAGCACATAGCGATTTTTGTCCACCAGAAAACTGCTCAATTCTTTGTTGTTCATCATTCTTGGAGTTAAATGATGCGGAAATAGAAACACCAACATAGTTGTCAATATTCTGCGCTTCATTTATAGTGAGTTCGTCGGAACTTCTCATTACTTCGTCTTCATCCTCTTCGCCATTTCTATTCAAGTTTTGATCTTTCTTCTGCATAATCAAGTTACCAACTCCGGCCGGAACTAATTTTTCAAAAATTTCATGGAAGCTTTTAGCAACTTGTTTAAAACTTTGAGTGATTGCTTCATCCTTTTGAGTCTCTAAACTGGTGATCAAGTTTTCAATAGACTCCCGTGATTTCTCTAACTCTTTTCTTCTTTCCATCAATTCATCACGTTGTTTGGTGAATGTGTGATATTGCTCCATTGCTTTTTTGTTAATATGAGAATATTTAGAAAGGTTATTGTTCACATTAGTCAATTTTTTCAATAATTGATCAGAATTGAATTTATCATAGATAGACTGCTGGAATGCTTCTTCCGGAAGAACACCCAACTCCAGGATTTTTCTTTGAATTTCATCACGACGTGCAACTAAAATAGCTTTCTTTGATAAATTCTTTTCTGTTGTTTTAGAAAACTTCTCCAATTTTTTCATTATTAAGATTTGTTGGTCATTTGCCTTTTTCAATAACGAATCACTTTTCGCTATTTCATCGCTGACATTATTGAATTCATCTATTGCGGATTGGTTCTTCGATTCTGCTGTATCTAATTGAATAGTCAAATATTCCAATTCCTTTTCTAATTCTTTGACTTGGTGTTTGTTCAATTTAGAATTAGGAGCTTCACGATCTTTAATCAATTTTAAAAGATGTGGTTTGTAGTTATCTGCCAATTCTGACCCGAATTTAGAGATCGTCGCTTCTATGGCAGACAATTTTGTAACAGTTCTATCCAACTTATTCTCGCATTCGGATATTTGTACACTGAGGTCCTGCAATTCATTTGTTTCATTCGTAGATAAGGATTGGGTGAAATCTGATTTTAGTTCTTCGTGATGCTGATTTAAAATCGTCAATAAATTACCTCTAACTGTACGGACTGCTTCTATATTCGTGATCAATGAGTTTAATTCTTGGTCAGCATTATACTTTTTATTCTGTAGTTGAGCTAATTCTGCTTTCAAAGGTTCTTTTGTAGATAATTTTTCATCTAACTCGCGAGCCTTATACTGCAAATCATTGTTGTACGACGTAAGTTCTCTATTGACGTTTTCAATATCTTGAACGCATTTCTTCAAATCTTGTTCGGTCTTATAAATCTCATTTCTCTTTTTGGCTTGTGTTTTTAAAGCATCAAGGCGTGAATTCTTATAATCTCTGTAACCACCACTTAACACACCTTTCGTTTCCGCCCTGTCACCATCCAACGTAATTGCATTAACTTTGAAAGCTCTTGCTAATTCTGAGCCTTTTTGTAAGTCATTACATACAATGGTTTTAGCAAATACCTGCCTGATAGCTCTTCCAACTTTCTCGTCATCAAATTTTAATTTCTTGATTAAAGGTATACATTGATGTTCTGACCCATCTGGGTATTCAATATTTATAGGGCTTAGCCTATTCAATGGCATAAATGTAACTCTACCTGCTTTGGATCTATTCAACTCATCCATGATCAAGGATGCCGTTTTATCATTATCGACAACAACATGAAATAAAGCATTTCCTGCAATAACTTCCACCGCAGTTTTGTATTTATCACTAACACTAAATAAGTCTGCTAATGGTCCATAAACAGAATCCTCTAAATGCAACTTTTTTACGATTGAATTAACCGAACTGAGACCTTGTGATTGTGCTCTATCCATTGTCTGGTTCACCAAGTAATTCGCATTATCCAAATCATGATTGAGCGAGTCTTGAATACTTTTCAATCTTATCTCATCACGCCAGAATGACTTTCTTTGATCTGTTAATTCAGTTATTTTAATCTTTAATTCGTTCATTGACTCTTGCAATTCTTCGATAATTTGACCTTGTTTATCATCGCTGAGAAATTCATTAATTTCTTCAATTCGTTTGTTATATTCAAATATTTCTTCTCTTTCAGAATTAGCCTGGGAATCCAACTTATTCATTATGTCATCTTTTATTTCCAATTCTTTGGACGTTTCTGATATCTGTTCCTTTAACCATGTATCTCTTTCTTCCTTGGAAGTGAATTTCAGAAAACGATTTTGCTTCGAATATAACGCCCTCTGTTTTGTTATCAAATTAGATAACTTGTTCTTGATTTTCGATTCCTTTTTCTGGTATTTCTGTAGGTTTGGTGTGAAATGAGAAATTTCATCTTCGTGATGCTTGATTAAATTTTGGTAGTGTTGTATTGAATCATGATAATTTGTTTGTTCTTCTTTCTGGATATTAATAGTCGACTGTAATTCATCAAGTTTAACTTTTTTATCAGCTATAACTTTCAATAATTGATTGTAATCTGAGTCCGTTTGATCTTTGTCCAATCCAGTAATTTTCAAGGAAATTTTCAATTGACTAATAGAATCAGTAAGTTGCTGGCATATCTTTTCCCGCTTATCTAATTCCTCTAGATCTTGCTGGGATTCAGATAGCAAATTACCATACGTCTCATCAATAGATTCCACTTGAGTATTTAAATCGTTCAATTCTCTATCAAATAAATTGAATTCAAATATTTTTTTCGATTTCTCTAATCCTTGAAATTCCTTCAAATCCTTCGATTCAATTTGTAAATCTGATATTCTCTCATCGACTGAATGTAAAGTTTCATCTATTCTCTGCTTTTTATAATTGGAATTATTCATTTCTTTCATCGACTCCTTCAATTTGGTTTCAAATACCTTAGCACCACTGACCTCTTTTAGTAATGCTAGTCTCTCAGAATCCTTTGAATTCGTTAATGCGGTGATACGACCTTGAGGCACAATGTAATACGGATTTGATCTGGAAAATCCGGCACTCTCCAACAAATTCATTACATCTGATCTTGTTGCCGACTTATTATCTAACGAATAGTCATCCTTTTTCAACCCTATTGTTCTTCTAATAGAAACCTCATCTTTGGCAATAGGGAATCTACGATCGGTGTTGTCGAATACAATTTCAACATATGCTGACATCACAGTTCCTGAACCTTCATGGATAAGCCCCTGTCTTTCTTCACGAGTCATATGTGTGTATGCATCTGATAATACAAACCGAATTGCAGCAAAGAAATTAGATTTCCCTGACCCATTTCGTCCAACCACAACATTATGCTGTGGTGATACAAGATCAATAACTGTTGTATTTTTATACGTCTTAAACCCTTGGATTATAATTCTCTTTATATGCATTATATTTGATCTTATCCTCTGTAATTTTTATAACCTTCACAAGGTATATTCAAATCTAATCTACGTCAACTTCTAAATCTTGAAACCTGTTGTAAAATGCAATGTTAATCAGACGTGATTTAAAAAAGACGCGTAAATATATGTACTGCATATAAATATTCACTATTTTAATTTGCACCCATACTAGATTGGGCTTAATGAATATAGACTATTTCAATATACTTGTAATGCAAGGTGATAAATAAATCAACTGCTAAATGTAGCCATGAGATAATCGAAATACATATGTCACTATTTAATTATGTTGCAGAGTATATGACAACTGCGTATCTTGGATTAAGTATCTAGCCCATTATAGCACTGACCAAATCTATCTTTCAAGTTATTTCCATAATTGATCAAGGCGCTCCAGGGTTTTTCTGAAGGTTTGTATTTTACTGGAGGTAATTTGAACGGTACTCTTACAGGCGTATTGTTGTTATTCTGCGCTTCACGGAAAGTATCTCTGCCATAAACTGGTTTTAAGGTAACACTATCATCGTTTGGATCCATATTTCCTGGAACTAAAACACCTAGTTCATAGCTCGATATTTTATATACCAGTGGGTCACTATTTGTAAACTTTGACTCGTTTTTGGCACCCCAGGCCTGTTTCGAGAGGTTATGACTACCCATTAAGACCCACCTTAAAGTGGACCAATCGTCACCGTTATCACACATATATAATTTAACATGCGGGACTACATTTTCCCTACCTGATTCATCCGCTTGTGATCCAGATTGCCATCGGTATAAGTAGGGTTTGATATTTTGTTCGTATTGATTCCGGTGAGTTGGTGTTGTTGTAAATTTAAAATGAAGTGCTTGTCCGGACGCAAAACCAACATTGCTATTCGCCACATCTTCTACGCTTGGATATAAAATATGAGGCCTGTAGTTATGTGTAGTCTGGTGACTTTTAAACAGTGCCGCTCCGGGTTTTAATAAAACGAATGAAGTTTTAGACATACCCGAAAATATTAAAGGGCACAAAAGATGTGAAAAAATTGACGCTGTATTCAGCTTTTCAGTAGCAAATGGGTATGAAATAGATGATACCTGGGCTAATACGTTATATTTATTTTCGCCCTTCGAATTATCAATCAATAAGTTGTTCCTTCGTAATACCTGGTATAGTTTCCCATATCCGTATATTTCACTATCATCAGTTGATTCTGCCATATTAAAAAACCCTGGTGCCGACGCTACCAATTCTATGTTAACTGGCAGGAAATCGTACTCATCTAAAGACTTGCCTAATTCACGTAATAGGTTCTTCTTATACCTGAATAGATAATTCTTCAAGTCTTTTTGAAATCGGGCGCCTCTTTCTGGCGTCCTGTTACCATTTGATCTGTGTAATCTTCCTGACTTCCAACACATTTGTGTCAAACCCCCAAAGTCGATTTTTTGGAGATTGCATGTCATTATAATTATTTCACAGGTATCATCTTCATAAAAATTGATCATCATTTTAGTATGATGTGTTCCAAACCGCGTTGGAAGATCAGCCGTTAATTCATTGATGTTAAACTTCGATTTTATAAATGCAATATCCTGGATCAGTTCATCTGCATCAAGCAATCTGGACCCAGTTATGAAGGTTATTTTTCTCAGTTGCCTTGACATATTAGGATGTAAATGCATGAGGAAAAACTCCAAGTCGACACTAAAATTGAACTGATAGGTTTCCTTTAAATCTTTGCTGCCAACCAAGTCAGATAACAGAAGAGTGTCCTTATTCACATCAAGATCAGTCTTTATTCCATGTAGCGAATAGCTGGGATCACTCAAAAGTCTTATTTGCGATTTCTTCAATTCAATATCATGTCCAGATTTCGCTTTGTCCTCGTCATCAATTGTTTCGTCTTCAGACGACACTACTATAACTTCTTTCGGAGACTTCACAATCTCAACTAAAGCTTCCTCAGGACATTTCTTACTTTCTTGCTCATCAGCATCTGTTTCCTTTTGTCTCTTCTTTTTACTCCAATGTTTTGCTGCCGAGATTGCTGCTTCTGATCTTTTATTGGGTCGTCTATCTGACATATTAGATGATAAAGCCGGTATCGACCCCAAAGCTTTCACCAAACAGGCCTCTTTTTTCATCTCTAGTATTTACGTCACGTGATTTTATCAAGAGAGTAGTTCAATCTCTAGCTATTAAACTTGGCAATCCTTATTCCTCCTAGTTAACTTCGCCAATAATGACAATTACATTAAATTACCAAGATAATGAGATTGTTTCATCTCCCACGGTCATTATTAGTGGAAGAACCTCGACCGGTATTACTCAAGGTATCGTACAGGTTGTAAATAACGATAATAGAGTATTCCCACCACAATGCTTTGAAGTTAACAATGGTAATTTCAAAGCATTGATCCACGTCTCGCCGAATGAAAAGAATAAGCTTAAAATAGAAATTATGGATAATGGAAGAATGAATCCATTTGGGTTCCCCGAGTACTCACACGGAAAGCCTCAGGTTGTGGATAGGTCGGAGTTAAATATTAATTTTAACCCATTACCACAGAATAAACCGGTTCATTTATGTGTCTTAGTAGGTAAAGATTCTCAGGGAGCTTATGATATGCCACATTATAGGTTGAAAAGAGGTGAGCAAGCGAATCTTCAAACTGCGATTAAAAAGTTGAAGGTAGCGGGAAGATTAATGCAATCATTTACGCAGGATGATATGAGATCTACGGGTATGAGTAATAGATCTTTCCAATTTGTGGAGGAGACTGTTTCAAATCAAGGGGTATTTGGCTATACTGTTGATTCACCTACTCCGCATCAAGAAATCAAGATCCATGTTTTGAGATCACCCAAGACAGTGGCTGAATTAAGAGATCCTAATTTAGCACAGCAAAATTCGAAAGGAAGCAATACTGGAGGACTTTTTAGTCATGCGTTAGAGCTTATTGAAAAATCGCCTGAGTTAAGTGACAAATTCAAGCGCCTGAAGACTGCTGTTCAATGTGCTGTTTTGTATTTGGATTCACATTTTGATACGAGACTGAACATGATTTTGACCCATGCTGCATTAGGCGGTGGTAATTCAAATATAAAGCTAGCCATATTTGGGTCTCACGGTTTACATTCATGGCCTGCTAATTTCCCTCAATTAACTCCAAGCTTTCTAGACGGGACACATTTATCCATAAATGAAGTTGCAAATGATTGTAATCAATGTGGAACGAGCTGGGAATGTTTGAATATTACGTTGGGTGCTTTTATGCATGAAATCGGTCATTTATTGGGCTGTCCTCATCAAGTTGATGGGGTCATGCTTCGTGATTATATTTGGTGGAACAGATCGTTCATGACTAGAGAAGTTGAGTGCTTAAGAACAAAATCTAGAGGCCAATTGATAAATACAAATGGTATTTGGCCGCAGGTTTGTCATTGGAATAGGTTAGACTTAATTAGATTTTTTTATCATGATTCCTTTAGTTTGCCAATTGATTCAAAAGATCCAACATATGGAAAGGTACAGTCAACTACTATGATTCCGGATGATAGTTATGAGGGGTCCTACAGAACGCCAACTCTGTATAATACGCCTCGTGGAGGAGCTCTCATTAAGTCTGGATCTGGCATCTACTTGATCGAATTTATTACTAAAGACTTGGCAAGACATTCATTTTCTTATTACCCAAAGTCCTATGGTGGTACAGGTTTACAACACGAGCTAATGCTAGACTACGATTCTTGTTATCAATCGCTTAAGAAGAATACGAAAGAAGTTGATGAACATTTCGCAGTAAGAATATTATCATTAGGTGGTGATTTGTATATTAATGACTTTAAAAAGCATTGCTCAACTGATGCAGCTCAAAATGTAATCAAAAGTGACTTTGGCTTGAACAGAGGTATGCTCACAGGATATAAAAGTGCCCTTTTAGGTAAGAGCAAGGATAAAGAATCAGTAATAGGATTTGACATCACACAAGTTACCAAAGTTCGTGCTTACCATGGAGGGGCATTAGATGGAGTCAGATTTTATTTCAATTCCTCTGATAATGGCGAAGCGAAAAACGTTCCAAAAGTTCCTCTAAGAAATTATTTACATAAGCTAACTAACAAGCTGTCCGATTCGTCTGATAATAGAAATAGCAGTCAAGGATTAAATCCTAAAGTGGTAACTATTGGGCATGAAAAATCACATTATTCGGACTATGATATTGGCCCAGGCGAATATATTACCAAATTCCATATTAGAAATGGTGCCTGGATCGATGCTATTCAAATTGAAACAAACACTGGCAAAAAATCACCAATGTTCGGCAATCCAAATGGTGGACATTTATCGACGTTGGAATCTCCTGGTCAAGGCTTTCATGTGATTGGTATGTATGGTTATGTAGGATCATGGTTAGACGGTTTAGGTATCATATATATGTGTGACTAGATAATAGATAGAATATATCGTTTTTATTCCTCAATTTGCCTTTCTAAAACTTTATCTTTGGCCTGGTTGTACTCAATAGGATACTTGTTTGCGATTCCCATATTCTGGTTCTTTGAATTGAACATTGCTCGAAATGTTGATCCGTTATTCTTAGATGGACCTGATTTTAATTTCTCAATTCTGTATTCGAGTTCAGTTATATCTTGTTGTAATTTATCCACCCTACTGACGTTTGATTTCACACTCTGGTTACTGGCTGAGACAAAATTGTATGCATAAAGAGTTTTTAAATTCTCAATTTTATCGACGACTTCTTTTCTTTTATCTATGATCTTTTGTTTTTCGTTGTTCAATTGACCACTTAATTGTGCTTGTAAAACAAGCGACTTATCTAATTGTAAAGAGTCTAATGCGTAAGTAAGTGAATTAGAAAGATATGCAATATGGTCGGCCATACTGGTCGAATAATTCATACGAGTTCCCCCCTCATCTGAATTCGAATTTACATTGTTCAAGTCTTCTTCGTCACTTAGGAAATAATCGTCATCATCACTGTCGCTTTCACTATGTGACGCACTATTATTCGAATGATTTGATCTGTCTGGGGATGCCATTGCTTCATGTCCAGTTGAGTCTATGCTATTTTGTGTATTATCATTAAGTTCTGACTCTATATTATCCTTCAGAGAATTGGTTTCATTGTCGACTGACATGTTCATATATTGTCTCTTCCTCTTTATTGGACTTAAAAAGTGATACCAACTTCATTCAATTTGATAGTGACACAAAATCATGGCATGGTAAAACTGTCGTTTCGCTCTTACTTTAGATATTTACCGATCAAAAATCTGCATCAGACAAGCCATAAAAGCTAATATTGATTTGATCATGTCATCATTTCAGTTACAGAATGCAGAAGTATTGGCAAGATTGAAGCCTTTTGGCATTCTGTTCGAAAAATCACTTAGCGATTTAATTAAAGGAATTAGATCATATTCCAAGGAATCCGCCGAAAGCTTACTGGGGTTCTTGGATTCTGCAATTATGGAATGCAAGAACGAATTGAGTACGACTGATCTAGAGACGAAAGCTATGGCTATATTAAAGTTAACATATTTAGAAATGTACGGGTTTGAAATGTCATGGTGCAATTTTCAAATTTTAGAGGTTATGTCTTCGAGTAAATTTCAACAGAAGAGAATTGGATATTTAGCAGCAATACAGTCATTTAAGAATGAACAAGACTTATTGATTCTTGCCACGAACCAATTTAAAAAGGATTTAAATTCACATAATCATATCGAAATAGGTCTAGCACTAAGTGGAATTGCTACTATTGTGACCCCCAATTTATCGAAAGATATTAACGATGATGTGTTGATTAAATTAAATCATTCAAAGCCATATATTCGGAAAAAGGCCGTGTTAGCAATGTACAAGATATTTCTTCAATATCCAGATAGTTTGAGAATGAACTTTAATAGAATTATAGACAAATTGGATGACTCTGACATTTCAGTAGTAAGTGCCACTATTAATGTGATTTGTGAGATTTCGAAGAAGAACCCAAACGTCTTCGTCACATATTTACCAAAATTCTTCACCATCTTGGAAGGGACTAAAAATAATTGGTTAATTATCAGAATTCTCAAATTGTTTCAAAGCTTGTCAAAGGTTGAGCCAAGAATGAAAAAGAAAATCTTACCAACCATAATGGAATTAATGTTGAAAACTCAGGCGTCATCTCTAATATATGAATGCATTAATTGTATTGTTAACGGCTCGATTTTATATCCTGATTCATCTAAAGACAAGGAAACTGCTAAAACTTGTATCGAACAAATTATGAATTTTTTTGAAACTAGAGATTCTAATTTGAAATTTGTTGGATTAATAGCTTTAATTAATATACTTCAAATATTCCCTGACTTAATGCATAAGGTGAAAGGTGTTTCACAAGTCATTATGGATTGTCTTACTGACAATGATATTATTATTAAGCGAAAAGCCTTAGAAGTCAGTTCTAGTTTAGTAACCGAAGATAATATAACGGAATTGGTTAAAGTTTTATTGGTTCAATTAATTCCTTCCGAAACAACTACAATTCCTGAGACTTTAAAATTAGAAATAACTATGAAAATATTGTCAATTTCGTCTAAGGATAACTATTCAAATATTCCCAATTTCAAATGGTATATTGCGGTATTGAAGGACATGATTAATTTAACTTTATTACCATTATCCTCGATAAATAATGCAAATATTTCCCCAAGCATATCCAACTCTATAGCGAGTGCTATTGGTAATGAATTTAAAATATTAGCCACCAGAGTACCTTCAATTAGATCAGCAATTCTCAATAAAGTTATTTCAGATTCTGTTCAAGATGTTAGAGTCTTGGAAAACTGTCCGTTATTATTAAGAGACTTCTATTGGATAATGGGTGAATATATTGATGAGTTTAGGATTACTTCTGATGAAAGCGATGATGACGAAGACGAAAACAGTATTACAAGTACGGTAGATATAGGGAAATTAATCCAAATATTCAATACACTTGTGAACCATAAAATTGACACTAAATTAAACTTGATAACTTCACTCAAATTTCCAATATCTGCTAAACTACTTAAACTACAACAATCTGATGTTCTTGTTGTCTTGATTCAGGCATTAATTAAATTGTATAATGGTATTGTTACTGGTTATAATTCCGGTGGTATTACTAATGGATCCATAACCCAAGATAACTATAAGCAACTCAGTTACTTTTTATATAAATTAATTAATTTTTTGGAAAATTGGGAGTTCCACTCAAATTATGAAGTTCAGGAACGTGCATTGTCTTGGCTAGAATTTTTGAAACTATGCTTAGAAGCTATGGTTAAAAATGATTATAAGGCCATTGAAAAGTTAGAATACGAAGAAGTAGAATATTATAAGCAACTAGCTTTAGTTGAGAAAAATGAAGATGATGAAAATGAATTCGATAGTAATAGTGATGAAGATAGTGATAGCAACGAAGATAGTGATAGCAACGAAGATAGCGATGGTGACGAAGATAGTGATGAAGAGGAGAATAGTGAAGAGGGTTTAGAAGATGACGGGAAATCGCATATTAACAAAGATTATGAAAACTTATTATCGCTGGATGATGAAAAAGAGGAAGCCAATGCAGCTAACCCAATTAATACTGGAGTTATTAGCCCGTCTATAGAGGGTGCCCTCCCAGTAACCGAAGAATACGAATCTAACTTTTCCGAATCATCTAATGAGCAACTACCAATGTTATTAACACATGTCTTACCATCATTCTTTAAATCATATCCATTGAATCCAATTTCCTGGAATTCACAACGTAAGATTCAAATTCCGGAGAATTTAAATATAGACGAGCAAATAAACTCATCTCTATTCGAAATCATAAGCGAAGACGAGGATAATAATGGAGATTCTTATTCTATGTTTTTATCTGATGACTCTTCTATGAATGATTCAGATTATCCATTAATTAATCTCTCTAACGAAGGAAGCCAGGAAGATCTCAGAAAGAAGCAAGAGAGAATCGAGAGATTGAAAGATGATCCATATTATATTACTTCGACAAGTAATAAGAAATCAAAATCAAAATCTAAGTCAAAGTCAAATAGGCTTCTTGTGGCAGATGATGAAAAGCAATCTAGTCCCGACATTAATGAAATTTCTTCAATACATTCTGGTCAACAATTGAAATCGAAGAAACCGAAATCCAAGAAAGTGAAGAAAGAAAGAGTAGTTATTTTATCTGAAGAAACTATTGAGGGGTCGAACAATGAACCTGAACCTGAAATAGTTGCACCTCCGAAGCCTAGAAAGAAAAATATTTTAAATATTGATTCTTCAAATCTAAATAACTTCGATTTGAATTCTTCATCAATTTCAGATGCTGCATCAACCATAGAACCTAAGAATAAGTCTTATGAATACGATATTGATTTAAATGACTTGAGAAGTAAATTGGCAGAGTCTTCACTTGGTAAGAAACCCAAAAAAACTAAGAAAAGTAAATCAAAGAAAAAAGAGAAAGAAGTTAATGAAAATAAAACTGCACCTTCGGTTGATGATGAGGCTAATACGGGGATCAGTAATATTACAGCTACACCGCAAGAACATATGTCGACCACTGAAGATAATATAATTTCAGTTAATAAGCCTAAGAAGACTAAAAAAAAAAGTAAGGCAATAATTCTAGAAGATTGAATTGAACTTAAAAGTGTAATAGTATATTTTTTTATTTAACAATATATATCTCATGAATCGTACACGTTAATGTAACCAATTATTTTGCTATTAATGGAGTTTCTTCAGAAAATTCGTTTTGTTCCGGATCTGTATCGGTGTCAATATCGGTAATCCCCTCCTCGGTCTGGTCGTTCGCAGGTGGTTGTTCACTAGAAGTACCCAGCGGTATTGAATAACCAACACGTTGCAAAGCTTCTACCATTTCTTGTCTAACTTTAACAGAGAATGCACTTATATCGCTGTTAGTTTCTAAATCGTCAGTAGGCATCGGTTTTAAAACCTCAATAAAAATTTCCCCAGAGTTGAAGATTCTATCCTTTGCATTAAAAATGTTCGAAGTATTACTTACCACTATTGGGATGATCGGTATACCTGCTTGCTGGGCTAAGTGGAATGCACCTTTCTTGAAGGGTAACATTTCCAATGCTTTGGTAGCAGATCTTGTTCCTTCAGGAAACATGAACAATGCTCTCTTCTCAGCTTTCAAGGTCTTTAAAGCATTATCTAAAACTTTTCTAGCCTTTTCCCCTCTAGCCCTATCCAAGAAGAACGTACCAGAAGCCAACATAAACCACCCCAAGAATGGGAAGTATTGCAATGCCTTTTTGGCAGTAACAGTGTATCCTGGTTGAAAAATCTTACCCAACATTAAAATATCCAATGCCGACTGATGGTTTGAAACAACAATACCTGGCACATCATGCAAGAAATGCTCATTCTTGATAGTAATCTTAATGCCTAATATTTTGGAGAACGTATGGTAAAACACCCTGGCGACGGTGTACTGAGCATAGTCCTTCTTTCCAACAAGTCTCAACAAAATCGATGCAACTACCCCATACAATGCACATCCACTAATTAAGACGCCAAATACGGTAGATTTAACGTAAAACTTTATGCTCTTTATTATAGAACTCATTTATCCTCGTTATGTCTATCTACTGACTATAAAGTATCTACTACTACAAAAACACACATCATGGAAGAATAATAATTGGTTACCGCACATGTCATTGATTCCGCGGTCATATGTAGAGAACAACTTAGCATATGTAATCAAGCCTTTTATCATTAAGAAGACAATGCTTTGATAGCTTTGACGGCAGTAGAGCTAGCAGATGCTGGATTTGCTCCTGTAACAAGTCTCCCTTGAGCAATTGAATGTTCTTCGAAAGGAGCAGAAGGTGGACTGAACTTTGCACCCAAGCGTGTAGACAAATTCTCAATGGAACCCAAGTTCTTCTTCTTCAAAGTCTCTACAACACCCATGATCTCTTCACCGGCGTTGGTAAAGCCTGTAATAGTCTTTCCCTCGACTAATAACTTGTTTGGATTTTCCGGGTCGTTCAATCCATCAAAAATAGCCGGACCGTGGCAAACTGCGGCAACCACGCCATTCGACTTCCAGATTTGTTGGGCAATCTTGTGCAAGCCGGTAGCTTGTGGGAAATCGTACACGGTACCATGGCCTCCAGCGAAATAGACGATTTTGTAGTCGTCTCCGTTGATGTCCGAAGCCTTCTTGATCTTGGAGATCGAAATGTTGAAGTCCGAATTCTTGTCGTTGAACACTTCAGCATCTTTCCCGTTCAAGAAGTCTGGACTAAGAGAGTGCTCGTCGTATCCTACTGTACCGGTTTCAGAAACAAATTCCACATCGTAGTTGTGTTCCTTAAAAACCAAGAATGGGTGTAATGCCTCGCTGACAAATAACCCTGTTTTAGCTCCATCGTCGTAGAAAACATCGTTGTAAGATGTAACTGCAATTAATGCTTTGACCATATTTGTTGTTATAATTTGATGTAAAATTTGAAAGATTCAATTCCAATTACAAATAAAAAGAACTGGTCCTTAAATATATAAGTCCCGAAAAACTGAAAATATATATACTACTCACGAGATTCAATATCTCAACAATCGTTGCTACCACGTATGTACGAAAAAGTATTAACCTCCGATATATAGTTTGTGCGATTGGTATAGATTCGCATATGATTCCAAATGATCGAACAGATGCCACGTTTAGACCTAAATTCACGTCATTCTGGCGTAATTCTTACTGGCCATATTCCGCTTCTCTGAAGATGGAAACAAGTGATTTTCTGCATTCGATTGCAATTTAAGAGAACTGCAATTAAACTGTAATTTATTGGTGGGTTATGTTCCAATTGAATATGTCTTTATCGAAAATCTTTAAGACAGGCTAGAATTGAAAGAGAACTGCCATAATTTCGCCATGGGTCTTATCTATCTAGTGACCGTTTTAACCAATATAATGTATTGGTGTGCATATAACTGAAAATGTAGTGTTGAAGGATTTCAAGTTGATAATAACCATGAACACAAGTAATACGTTTAGTGATATGCCTCCAAAGAAACAGAATACTAGAGGGAGAAGCTCCCAAGCTGCAGCTTCATCTTCTACGGGAGTAAGGTCTACAGCAGCGATATTTGCCAATCCTGATGATAGAGTTGATGATGCGATAATTGATGGATCGACGTCGACGCGGCCAGATGCATCGGACGTACCAGTAAATGATGAAATAGATGATCCATCGTCTTATTCATTTCCCCTTAATTATATCTACAAGGTACAAGATTTCCTAAATGATAACTTAGATTTGTGTAAATTTGTCCAACTTTTAGTTGTTTTATACATCAGTGAAGTAATATACTTGACTTATGGTGAACAGTTCTGGGAAAATTATGCAATTATTGGGTTCAATTTGTTAGGTCTTTCATTGGCGTTGATTTTGGGCTACCGGGCACAGTTAAAAAAACATTTGGCAAATCCTGAACAGTTTATAAGACCCGAGTTACCTGAATTCAATCATATCTATTCTGTGTTCATTCCATTGACCATTTCATTTCTTCTCAAGCTGGAGTTCTTATTGGTCAATTTAGCTTTGAATAATTTCATAATCGATAGCTTGCATCCTATTCCCAAATTTATTTCGGCTGTGATCTTTTTCCAAGTGTATAATGAAAATAAGGACATTACCACTTTCAGGATGTTTCAAATAACTTTCATGCATTACATGTTACAATACGTTATCACTTTAGCAAATTCGGGAAACGACGATACATCTACATACGTATCGGATGAAGTTATTGATGAAGATGATGCAATAAACTTGGAATTGGTTGAAAAGAATGATGGTAAGAAGTATAGATCAGGTACAAGTACCACGTTGAATAAAGCTGAAATCCAGTTATTGTGCCTAATGGTTACTAACTTGTTGTTTGGCTTGAAGGAGGCAGATGATTTTAACTTGCCCTTAATCATATTGCAGAAGTTAATTATCAGTTTAATAGTAAGTTTGATGTTCATTTATCCTCTCTTTAAAGCTTACGAAAACTGGAGCCTGAAGATATATGGAGTCTTCATTGTTGTTGCGTTTGCTGGGTTATTTACATTTGTTACAAATTACCTATTGGCGCCAATACTTTCGAATTCTAATGCTATCGTTTGGATGTGGGAATTCATTGTCGAATCAGAAGAAAGAGTCCAAATCTTGAGTGCATGGGGAATTTTATTACTAGTTTCCATTCCAGCAGTTTTCATCAATTCCAACAGACTTTCCCTCAATTCCAGAAGAAAGGTATGGCATTATATTATTTTAGTAATGATTGCGTATCCAAGCTTGCCAAGACAGCCGATTTTTACAATAATAAGCTTGCTCGGATCTATAATCATTTTCATAACCATGGAAATCGTCAGATATAATAAATTCACCATATTGGGGGAATGGTTATATGAACAACTAGTAATTTTCCAGGACTTTAAGGATTTGAAAGGGCCATTGAATTTGTCTTATATTTTCTTGATCATAGGTGTTACTATCCCGATCGTTTTTGATTACTGTATTAAGCGCAAGCTTACGTGTAAATCTTTTATTGGAATAATTGGTCTAGGAATCGGCGATTCGTTTGCATCGGTTATTGGTAAACATTTCGGTACCCTAAAGTGGAAGGGAAGCTCCAAATCCGTCCAAGGAACTGGTTCTTTTATTTTCTTCTCCATGGTTGGATTCTATTTTGTCGATAAGTACATTTTAACGCAGCACGTCCATAACTGGGAAAACTTACTTGTCTGCTGTATCCTAGGTGGTGTGTTAGAAGGTGTCAGCAATTTAAATGATAACTTCTTGATCCCTAGTGTCATGTACATTTCATTACAGGCTCTTGATAATATTTAGAGGTATATAGCGAGTTAATTCATTAATTTTATCATTGTTTTTTTGACCTTTGACCTAATTTTTAACGAATTTGCTAGTCACAAGGTTCTCTGTTTTGACGTTGAGCTATATAACACCCATCTGGTCTGCATACTTCCAGTTACTTTCTTCACTTATTTCCAACTAACAATTAACCCTAGAGCCCCAACCCAGGCGACTGCAACATGCATCTTGGTCCCTTGCTGTTACATAACAGTCCTGCAAATATACCGCTTTTATGCATGCATGATGATCGAACTAACTTTGAATTTTTCTACTATAAAATAGTGCATATAGTACTCCTATTTTGTATATCAGTGTCTTAGACGCAATAATTCAAACCATATAGTCAATCTATAACACTTAGTGACGAAATTCCTATACTTGGCTATACGAAATACCACTTAGAGTGTGATTCCATGTCACTTTATATATATCTTATTTATGGTCCCGCCTAAATCAAAAAGGTGGCATGAGAAAATAAAATAAACGAAGCTAGATATAGGAACGCCTCGTACAAATTGAAATCCCTATTATTCAGTCACACGAATATGTAGATTACAGACAATCGAAACTGTAAATAGATTGCGAATTACTATTTCTGAAATTATCTGGTTTCCTATGACATAGGTCCTTGTACATGCATATTTGTGGTCTAAGGCTGATTAGAACATATTTGCCAGCGCAAAATAATGCAATTCCTTGTATGATGCATTCAACCAGTTAGTTATATCTACTGGTCTTCTGCTGTATATAATGAATAGGAATTCGAACAAAAATTATAGTGGTCCGATACTATGAGTAAGAGTCTTGCTTGACTGCAGGGAAACTGTTGATAAATCAGTAGTGAACGTGTAAGAGTATACAATCCTGCTCGTATAATGAGTGAAATTTTCCCTATATCATGCATTTCATGTCGCCGGAAAAAGATCAAGTGTAATAAAGTGAAACCATGTAATCAATGTGAGAAGAGACAGATCCGCTGTAATTTTCCATCAACATTTCGGAATATTAGGATTGATGAAGAAGAGTTGGAAACTTCATGTTCTTATGACAGTACAGAAAACAAGGACGAGGAAAATTCCTGCGATCTTGACTTGAAGGGTAGTCGATCACCAGGAAGGCAATCATCGAAGAGAATTCTGGAGACTTTGAAAACAGAAAATCCGACCCTTGCAGATGAACATCTTAAATTGAAGAATAAATACCAAGATTTGCTCACACAATTCACTATGTACTGTAAAGCTAACAATTGTAGCGACAAATTACCGGAACCATCCAAGGAGAAGGATATTATGCCCATAAATAGAGAGACTACTGAATTAGGTGCTAAATATTATGGTCCTTTGTCGTCTAGTTATATACTAAAGAACATGGGTGTGGACGAAAAAAGCGATGTAAAAATGGCAGCAAATAAGAATAAGAGCGCATACTCTCCGCTACAAACGCCGGCTTCAAGTGATTTGGGACGGTCACCAACACAGTCCACTTTTGAAAGTAATCAAGATTTGATTAAAAACTCATTGCTGAAGAAACCATTGCCATATTTGTTGGGCCTCGACTTTATTATTGGATCCAGAAATCTTTCCAAAACTAACGTTGATGAATTAAACTTCAATATAATATGTAAATTGGTGGATTTTTTCTTCAGCTATCATCCCGTTTATAAGACGTTTATCTCCAAACAACAAATAGTTGACTTTCTAAACAATTACTATAATATGAATGAGAATGAATGGGAGAATGATGATGATTTTTTATTACTTCTAATGATTTTATTGCTACTGATCCAAAGACTTACAGCTAAGGAGTTCATTGATATTAATTTATTGGATAATGTTGAATCTCAAACTATTAAATTTAAAAAAGTTAAAGATCACTTGACTGATATTTTATACCATAAGTTTGAAAAGATAAGACACAATTTAATCAATGAAACCGTCGCTACAGTTCAATCATATATATTATGCACAGAATGGCACTTTATTGAACAAAGATTTGAAGAATCATGGTCAATGATGTTTCACACTTGCTCGATATCGTATTCTATTGGGTTACATGTGATGGGCAAGTTTGGAATTATGGATAAAAAGGATCTGAAAGAAAAAGACGAAGAAATAGGACGATATAGAATCTGGTATGCCTTGAAAAATATCAGTGGCCAAATAAGTTCGATTTTAGGCAGACCAAGTCCCATTTCATTACATGTTAACTCGCTGATGCTAACAGCATCTACTCCGACTTATTCTTTGCTGGAAATTGAAAAAGACAAAATGCTAGTATCCCTAAAAGTTGGACTTAGCGAATGTCTTAAGCTTTCAAATACCATGTTGATTGAAAACTTTATGACAGACTTTAGTATAGATGAATTATTACGATTGGATTCTAAATTTAAAAAGGAAATTGATCAAATAAATGTACTCATTAATGATAAATTATATGATAAGAATTTATTTGATTACCTAAATACAGACCCGATGGATGAAGATTTCAACGACGACAAAACTGAAAACCAGTGGTTTTTAATGGATAATGGAACCTTATTAGTTGATTTAATCACTTTTTATATAAACAGGGCTAAATTATTACAGCCATTTATTCTCAAGTTTCAGGATTCAAACGACAATACAGCGGTTATTGAGTTGTTACAGGAAACTATCAATCAATTTTTGGATTACTTGATTTATTTCGTAAATTCATTCTTAAATCAATTAGATTTGCAACACAAAGAAACAAACTTTAGGTATTTGAAAACAGAAACTTTCAGTAAAATATTAAGATCCCACTATCCATTTTTAAATTCGTTTATATACCAAGGTATGTTAGTGATTTTCACAATTTTGCATTACAAATTCAAGGACTTCATTGAATGCGAAGATAATGGGAGGAAGAACATAGATTATTCGGAATTCTTAAACAAATTAGGGGAAGATTTAAATACCTTACTGAAACTTGAGTCCAATTTTGCAGGAATGACGTGCAACCATAACAAGCTTTGGTCTTCGAATATAACTTACTTGATCCATTTGGATATAGCGCATATTGAAAAAATCCGTATAAAGCAAATCACCAAGATTCGAATGGACCACAAGAAATTTCAAAATGAAGTAAATGAATTGCAAAATCAAATCAACTTCGGCTTCAATCCTGAATCCGAACTTCATGGTCTTAATATACATGATCCATTTTGGATAACATGTCCAGACAGTTTACCTTATCATCTTGCTTCTCCAACCGACGAATACAGACCATCTAAATCTACGTTTGAAAACCTCGTGCCCGAAAGGGCGGCTCTCTCAAGTTATCCTGAACATTCAAGACAGCCTCAGCTATTACGTACATCTCAAGTATCTTCTAATATTCTAGTTGATGATTTTAAGCCACAGGGAAATGCACGTTTTGGGGACGTTTGGAGTAATAATTCTTAGTACCCATCGAAATCAACGTCATGTACGTCTCAGCTTTTCCAAGATAGTGTATCATCTAATCTACTATGCCTGATTCTTATGATCTTGATATTCTTGATGATGAGTAAGAGAACGTCAACAGTTTGAAGGACAACTTATTGGTGCTTAAACTCGTGTACATCGCATTACAAGCCTTTGACAAAATCATGTCGTAAATGGTATATAAGTCCATATATAGAATCATCAGTTATTGTCCTTGCCTTTTTAATATAGAATCTTCCATCCTATTTGATTGCAAATTTCAGAAATCGGAAGAAGCATGCATTATTTTGTTTTCCATGAATATTCGTTGGATTTTGTATCTTTGAACGAAAGAATAGGGAAACATATATAACGGAAAGTCTTCCCCCTGGCGCATATCAAAGAACTTTTTTTTCTTTTGTTTTTGCATCTAATCTTCGGCCTTCGCAAAATGTTGGCTCCATTTTACCGTTAACAAACCATAGGATTATGGCATTGCCATCCGCAACGATTCTAAGAAGGTCTTAACGACTTTCATGCATGCAAAATGCAAGAGGTAAAAGCTCATCTTTCATAAATTCCCCCAATATCCAAAACTCCAAGTAAATATTCACTATCGGGTTTCGTATAATCTATTTAAAATGGTCATCATCTGAAATTGGCAATCAAGCGTAGTTTAAATGCAGTTTATTCCATTCAGTTCATCTCAAGTCGTGCAGTTTGCCTTTTATTGTCTCAGTACGTCTCGTATACTCTTATTATTCTCAATACTCCTCTGTCATCCCTTGGTAACCGTAGTCTACTTCGGGCCGGTACCATAACCGTACGCTTATCGAGTCCAGTGTTCGTTCTGGGTTCTTTATAAAATAAGATGATATTGTATGGATCCAGGCTACACTTTGCATATAAATAAAACAGCACGATCTCCATATTGAAATCCCCGACTCTAACCTAATTTGCTACATATACAGAACGACAACCGGTCGATTATTTGTTACGATTATATCTGATTCATACGAATCATACTGTACTTTAACTGAAAAGAAATTGATTATTGCATGTCAAAGAATGTGTATGAACGTATTCTAGAATATTATTTTCTGTAATAGGAGTGCTCAGCTATATAAAAGAGTGCATGCATATGCTTGTAGTACTAAGGACGTTAGTAACGGTTAATTGTTCCATACAGGCAACTTGCTAAGTCATCACAGTCTACGGAACTCCGTATATGATAGGGTTTCTCGTCCGGTACATAGAACTATATTTGGGGATGATATATTTAATGGCTAATCAACGATATTCACAGTATAGAGAAACCCATATATTAGTATACATCGAATACCAATTATATTGTATTCTACTTCTTTAAAAATTAATTATCCTTTCAAAGAAATACAATCGAAAAATTTCGTGGTAGTAAAAACGGTTAGATAAGAAACAGATAAGGGTCGATTAGGGTGCATTGAAACAAAATGAGTGAAGTTTTTCCAATATCATGTATTTCGTGCCGTCGGAAGAAAATCAAATGTAATAAAGTTAGACCATGTAATCAATGTGAGAAGAGGCAGATTTGTTGTATTTTTCCATCCACATTTCGTAATATAAAGATTAATGAAGATGAGTTGGATAATCCGAGTTGGAGTGGACATAGTGGACATTCGAGTTCAAATGGCAGTGGCGAAAATAGTAGCGTGGGCAACTCGGAATCCGATTACATGGGCAACCAGCTGGTAAACTCACATTCGAGGAAATTACTTACATTAGCTGAGGAAGTTAACCATTTAAAAACTGAAAAGAATTCGATTTCAGAAGAGCATAATAAATTGAAGCAAAAATACCAGCTGTTACTCACCCAGTTAAATAAGTTCCATCGTTCTAGTAATAGTAATGATAAGCTGCAGGAATCATTTAAGCTTAAGGATCCTATTCCTATAAGCGGAGAAACCTCCGAATTGGGAGATAAATATTATGGACCACTGTCTTCGAATTATATGATTAAGAATCTTGATAAAGGAGGGAGTAACAAAAATGATGAAAAAACTTCTATTAAAGATGAAGGGATGGGACTAAAGTCCAGAAAACCGAGTTCGAATGACCTGTTACAAATACATGAATCATTTTCTAGCCAAGCCAATCAAGATTTAATCAAAAAATCATTATTGAAGAAACCATTGCCATATTTATTGGGCCTCGACTTTATTATTGGACCTAGAAACCTTTCCAAAACTAACGTTGATGAATTAAACTTCAATATAATATGTAAGTTGGTGGATTATTTCTTCAGCTATCATCCGGTTTATAAGACGTTTATCTCTAAGCAACAAATAGTTGACTTTCTAAACAATTATGATGATATGAATGACAATGAATGGGAGAATGATGATGATCTTTTATTACTTCTAATGATTTTATTGCTACTGATCCAAAGACTTACCGCTAAGGAGTTCATTGATATTAATTTATTGGATAATGTTGAATCTCAAACTACTAAATTTAAAAAAGTTAAAGATCACTTGACTGATATTTTATACCATAAGTTTGAAAAGATAAGACACAATTTAATCAATGAAGCTGTCGCTACAATTCAATCATATATATTATGTACAGAATGGCACTTCATTGAACAAAGGTATGAAGAGTGTTGGTCAATGATGTTTCATACGTGCTCGATATCGTACTCTATTGGGTTACATGTGATGGGTAAGTTTAGTTTATTAGATGAACAGCCTCTGAAAGAGAAAGATGAGGACGTAACGCGTTACAAAGTTTGGTTTGCATTGAAGAATATTAGTGGCCAAGTATGCTCTGTTTTAGGTAGACCAAACCCTATTTCCATACACGTCAACTCGCAGATATTAAAAGTCTCTGATCCTAGTCATTCTAAACAGGATTTAAAAAAGTTTCGAATGGCAATTGCCCTCAAAATTGGACTAAGTGAATGTCTTAAGCTTTCAAATATGATGTTGATCGAAAACTTTATGACAGATTTTACTATTAGGGATTTATTAGAATTGGACACTAAATTTAAAAGGGAAATTGACCTTATAAAATGGTTTATTAATGATGAGCTATATGACAATGATAATTTAGTTGATGATCGAAATATAGATTTGATGGATGAGGATTCCAATTATATGAAAAATGAAGTTACGCTTATAGTGGACAAGACAAACTTGTTAGTTGATTTGATTGCTTTCTACATAAACAGAGCTAAGTTATTTCAGCCGTTCATTGTTGAGTTTGAAAATCCGGGGGACACTGTTACGGTTGTTAGATTGTTGCACGACTCCATTAACAAGTATATGGATTGCTCAATTTATTTCATAAATACATTCTTGAAGCAATTTGGTGAAAAATATAAAGAAAATGAATTTGAGTACTTGAAAAAACCCAATTTTGGAAAATTATTAAGAGTCCATTTTCCATTCTTAAATTCATTTATTTATCAAGGTATGCTAGTTATATTCACATTTTTACATCACAAATTCAAGGATTTTGTTGAATACGATGAATCTGTAAATAATGAAGATATTAATTATTCTGAGTTCTTGAACAAGTTAGATAAAAGTTTAAATACTTTGCTGAAACTTGAGTCTAATTTTGCGAAAATGACAAGTTACAACAACAAACTTTGGTCTTCAAATATAACTCATTTGGTTCGTATGAACATTGAGCATATTGGAAAAATCCGCCATAAGCAAAATTCGAGTATTGAAATCGATCATCAGAAATTTGAGAGTGATCTAAATGAATTGCAAAATCAAATCAACTTGGGCAACATTCCGGAACCCGAATTTCAAGGATTTAACCTACGAGATCCGTTCTGGATAACAAATCCTGATAATTTGCCTTATCACCTCAGTTCCCCAAGTGATGATGAGGACCCTTCTAAGTCTAGGTTTAAAGAAGAAAATTCTAAAAATACTGGTTCTGATCCTAATAAATCGGTTTTTTCAAACAACCCTGAACTGCCAAAACATCCTCAACCACTACATTCTTCACAGGTAACTCCTAATATGCTCGTTGGTGATTTCAACTCGCAAGCAGACGCAGCGTTTGACGATATTTGGAGTAGCAATTCTTCGTATCCATCTAAATCAAATTCATCCCTGTCTCAACATCCCCAACCGGATTTATCTTCAGTGCAGCAGGAACGCCCAGCTATTTCTGATTCTTATGGTTTCCTTAATATGCCACAGCAGTCCTTAATCTTCACGCATCTGTCAAACTTACCCCATAATCCTAGTCAAATGCTCGGAACATTGAACGATACCAATTATCCAACACAACTGCAAAGGTTTTCTAAGGATGATTCCCAACAGAAGAACTTAAGTAATGATGACAGTGAAGTATTTAATCCGGACGCATTCTGAGCATTTCAACACCTAGCTAGCTTTATGTACATAAATATGAAAAAAGTCTAGTATTACATATCGGCTTCTTGTAAAATCACGTGCCGTGTTGATCGAAATCTTTCGGATACCAAAAAACCGACTTACAATTTCACGCTTAATCAACCTACATAATATTAAATTAGACATAGATTATTGGCTTAAGATATAGGATAATGTCAGGTTTCAAGAAGTTTACAGATTTTTTATTTTCTAAACAATCGTTGAGATACGTTTGTACCACCCATTTTTGGGGCCCAGTTTCCAATTTCGGTATCCCTGTCGCTGCCATGTTGGACTTGAAAAAAGATGCAGATTTAATTAGTGGACCAATGACAGGTTCATTAATCGTATATTCGTTAGTTTTCATGAGGTATTCCATGGCTGTTACTCCGCAAAACTACTTGTTGTTTGGTTGTCATTTCGTAAACGAAGTAGCACAATTAGCTCAAGGATTTAGATGGGCCAAGAATCAATATGAAGAAAATCCAAAAATTGCCAGTTCTGAAAGCAAATAAATTATCTTTTAGTTGCTGTTACATACCTTTTGGTTTAGACTAGAGTACATGTTGTTGCTCCATCAAGGTGGATCGAAGCTGATATAATGCATATTCTATATTAACTTATATAACTATTCAATACTACACATCATTTCGAAATATAAATGTATAAATAGCTCTGTATTCTGTAGTTCAGTCAAATATAGATTTTGGACGATCTGCTCCTTGAGTGGGGCCTAAATTTAGCGCTTCATTTTCATCCGATTCATAATCGGTATCTTCGTTAATTATTATTCTTTTATCGGGTTTTGCCTTTTCTTTGTTGTCGATCATATTATTCAATCTATCCATATCTATATTTACTATTCCAATACCGTTACCCTCTTCTATCTTTTGCTTTTTGTATGTTTCTTTCTCGGTTTGTGACATTCTCTTACCGTATGTTATCATATCTTCATTCTCATAATTAGACGAATAATCAAATGCGGCGGTTTGACTCTCCATTTCTGGTACAAATAATTCATTGGTATGTATACTATTATCGGTATTTGGTTGTAATTTTCTCAGTTGCTGAGGAATAGAGAGCTTCGTTTTTGGAATTTTACTGCTGTCAGAGAACTTTACATTTATAGGAATATTTTCTTCGTCAGCGTGTGATGAAACCTTGTGGATAACATGTGGATGTAAAACTAGTTTGCTTGGGATATTCTTAATTCCATTCACATTGATTTTAGAATTCTCTGGTAAATCGTATTCGTCATCATTAGTTATTTGGACGTATTGTATCAAAATGTGGGGGTTGTTTTGCAATTCAAACAAAATAGGGTCCCCGGGATTTTTGAAAAAGATTTCGAAATAATCCTCATTTGACATTGAAATCATATTGTTTAGATTAAGATATTCATCGGGATTAGACTCTGCATTCGTAGGGATGTTGATTGATGTAATTAGGTTCATAAAATTTCTGAAATCTCTCAACCTGAAATTTATGCATTTTCTTGCTTGATCGATATTAGCTTCGGCAGTGAGATTTGTATTTAATAATTCCTCTAGAGTTAAAGCTATTGTGACAGACATTTGTTGCTTTAAGTACTCCCTGTCTTTTTGGATCTGCTTAGTGTACCCACTCAACAGAATCTTTTCATTTTTGATTTCAATTTTGAAATCTTCAGTAGATGCCGGAATCATATCCAAGAATTGTTTGGGTATAATTTGTTCAATCATTATATAGTTAACCCTATTACGTTCGTCTATCTCTCCACTTCCTTCCTTGTGCTGCTGGGAATATAACTCTCTTTTGTACACCGATGAAACGGTTAACTGATTCTTAAGCACTGGTTGATAACTCGTTTGATACTTCTTTATGATTAGCTTTTTGGTCTTTATTTCTATCAACAATTTATATTTCATATTTGCTTGTGCTTCCCTCGACCAGTGTATTTTGAAGCATATATAATCAATATCAACAGCATCGAGGTTCTTGAAAAGTATAGATAAATGCTTTGAGTTAACTACGAACGAATATGACAGCTTAGAACCATTAATCTCAGCATCAATATCTTCCCCAAGGTCATTATCGAACCCCTCTGGTAAGATATTTGAAAAATCTACCGAGTAATCGTAAAAGAATGTCTTCTTAAAGACGATTTCCGCATGAGATGTTTTTGCATTATTCACAGCTGAGATAGATAATGAATCAGGACAAATAATGAATTTAATATGATCAGATATAGCAGCTAATGACAGGATTGCCTTCGACCATATGACTTTGTTCTTCTCTGAGTCTATCACCCCCACAAATGACATGTTATATGACGGTTTATAAGGCGTATTTAAACAGGCAGATCTATCGTTTTGATGATAATATCAAAGTCGCGCATATAAATACTTCAACGAGGACATAGATAACTTCAAGGAGCATTATTCGATTAATACATTTGCTCATATTTCAAAGATTACAGCTCAAATGACGTACTCGATCCTCATAATAAATCCTAACTCGTCAGTTAATGTTACAAATAATTTAAAGGACATCCTTGTCAACCCACCACAAGTTGAATTTGAATTTTATACTGGGCCTCCCGAAGCTCCCAAAGAGATTAACGGAAACGAAACGTCGGTATTATCCGAAAAAGCAGTACTCCCAGACTTGCTAAAAAAGGGAGTCATTGATAAATATGATGGATTTTTGGTTTGCTGTTACTCGGACCACCCTTTGATACACTCGCTTGGGAAGCATACAGATAAGCCAATTCTAGGAATAATGCAGGCCACATTACTCTATGCTTTGCTGAATCCCTCTGTAACTAGGCTGTTCATATTGACGAGTGTGAATGAATGGGAGCCGTTATTAGACAAGGCAATCACTGACTTTGTTGGGGCTAGCGAGTTTCCAAGTAAGAAATTCCAAAAGACAAAGGGGCTTGACGTAAGTGTGCTTAGTTTAAGTGATCCTAAGGAATATTCCAAGATTTCTACTAGAGTTACAGATATCTTGAACAAAGAATACGCTCACGATAATATCAATTGTATATTATTAGGTTGTGCTGGCATGGCTGGGTTAGACGAAAAATTAAGAGGTAGCTTCCAAAACATTCAGTTTATTGATAGCGTTAAAGTAGGAGTGGAGTTTCTTACTGGTCTTATTCGCTTCCATAAACAATAAGGAGCTAATACTCCATTAACTGTAGTGATGCAATATGTGTGTATGAGCGTGCGCAATCTCAAATGAAAGCGACTTGTTAAATCAGTTTCTTAACTATAGGATATAAATATCCTTTTTCCATCTTATATACCATAATAAAGATCAATTGTCAGTTAAAACCTGATATTTATAGTATTTATACCAGAACAAATCGATCGTATGTAAAAAAAAAATGGTGGAAGATAAGAGAAATGCAAGTAGCTCATCACTTGTGGATACCCCAACCAACGAAACAGAGGTCCAGCCCCCCATTAACAGAAGACCTACTTTTCTTGATAGACTTATGAGAAGACAAACGTCGCCAGCATCTATGGAATATTCCGAATCTGATAAGAAAAATGATGTTCCTATGGAGAATGAGCAAAGCATAGGAGTAAGGGAGAGCTCATTACCTCCATTATCACAATTGAGCTTAAATGGTTACAAGTCATCTACAAAACGCAGATTATTGGATGATGAATTAGCTGGTTACATCAGAAATTTACTTCCAGCAAGACTTCAATTATTTGACGAGTGGGAGTTGGTTTATTCACTAGAACAGCATGGGGTGTCACTCAATACTCTATATCAAAGAAGTAACCCTGATTACCAATTGCTGCAGCATCGCAAAAATAAACCTGAAGTTGGATATGGTGATGCTGTTATCAGCTCAATGATGTCAGGTAACGTCAATTCTATGCGTGAAAGAAGAAGACCCCAAGGTTACGTTTTAATCATAAAGGACGAAAACAATTCGAAATTCGGTTGCTTTGTGAATGAACATTTAAGACCAATGGATCAGAAACGATATTACGGCAATGGAGAATGTTTCTTGTGGAAGTCTGAACTTTTCACACCGTCACCATCCAATTCGAACAGCGAAGAAGATATATCATCTCATTTGGCTACATCGCAAACCAGATTTAAGGCATTCATGTATACTGGTATCAATGACAATATAATATATTCTAACCATGATTTCATAGCAATAGGATCTTCTAAAGGTCAAAATGGATTGTGGATAGATAGGTCACTATATAACGGTGTTAGCTATTCATGCGATACTTTTGGAAATGAAATATTAAATAGCAATAATGGTAATGCAAAAATGGGAAAATTTAAAATAATGGGTCTAGAATTATGGAGGGTTGGTACTCTTGAATAATATAAACATAGATATCAATATTGGGTGTATCGACGTATATATTATCATATTTATGATGCTAATAATTAATTTGGTCTCATTTTGAGGTAGGCAACCATTGAATACTTAATATGCCAGATAAATGTCACCTCCTGAATAAACTCTAAATATACAAAGCCGGTTTAATAATAGAACCATTTAGGTTGATAGCTTTTTTATATAGTCACCATTTTGGATTTGCGTAAAATAATTGAACGTTAAACCTTTTTGTATTGTCAAAATACAAAATATTCTTTCTAAATTACAAAGTAAATTAACATGAAGTAGGCATAAAGTAATTCAATATAATCGTATGAGTTCTGGGTCGGTATGTAGACAGTAGTGATCTAAATCGTTCGCAAATCGTATTCATGCTGGTATACAATAGCCGTTCTAATTTCAATCAAAACGAAAGTTAATTTATGATAGGCGACCCATATAGGTATAGCACTTTCGTCATTCATAATTGGTGAAAATCTAATTACTTAAACCTAAAAGTATCTATAAACTAATCGAGAAAAGTCTTGGGCTATATTTAGAAATATCTCAATATATTTTCTTATGACTGAGACTCGGACTAAATTCAAGATTAGGAAGACCCTGTTTACATTTTTAGTCTATTTGTAGATAAATGAACTTACTCCGTCTAAAAAATAATCTCCGTAATGTAGCGTTTTAATAGACCCTTTGTATACTCTGGTAAAGCCACATTGGGGTAATAAATTTCCAAAACGAACATGGTCGCAATATTTTTGAAATATTTGCAGTTATTGAAGTTAATATATGATTAGATACTATTAATAACAGAGATGCAATAGTCCCATATATTGGGGTATAATTTTAGTATTTTTAGTACTAGCAAAGAAAGCACTTTCTGTAGGTCTTAAAAATAACAGGACGATACGAGATTTTCTATAAATGGAAGAGACAATCCCAGGTATAAAATAAGGGCCATGGTCCTGTCAGTTAGTTATATTTAACATAAGTAGCAAAGTCAACATGAAGTATCAAAACATCGTTATTTTGTTGAGTGCCGCATCCTTCGCTACTGCGGTATCTGAGGACAACATCTCAGGAAATAGCCGAGATGCGGGTTCTGACCCGACACAAGGAACTATTCTGGCATTAGTAAGTACTTCTGTTGAAGCAAATATAGGTGGAAAGCATCCCCCAACTTCTTCATGTGAAGAACCACCGCCTCCAACTTCTTCTTGCGAGGAAACACCACCATCTTCCTCCTGTGAGGAAACACCACCTCCCACTTCATCTTGTGAAGAAATGCCTCCAACTTCCTCTTGTGAAGAAACACCTCCCACTTCATCTTGTGAAGAGCCACCTCCAACTTCTTCTTGCGAGGAAACACCACCTCCATCTTCCTCCTGTGAAGTGCCACCTCCAACATCATCTTGCAAAGAGCCACCACCATCTTCCTCCTGTGAGGAAACACCACCTCCATCATCCTCCTGTGAAGAACCACCTCCAAC